>CM064549.1:32947862-32997862 GCA_032716605.1 Paralithodes platypus | reverse complement strand
GGGAGATTTCCACTTGAGGGATTTTTTTCTTGACTTCTTTCTCCCAAATGTTTAGCCCCATTGGTTTTCTAATTTTAAGACGTTTGCCCCATTATTTGGACGATTTTAGGAACTTTCGACCCATTTCTGTCCATTTTAAAACCTGTCGTGCCATTTAGGTGTCGATTTTATCCTGGCGAGCGATAGCGAGCCTGTAATTTAAGAGGAACCGGCTTTCAGTCGGGACATTTTTCTACCGAAAAATGTACAAATTTATCTTGAAAGGGGCTCGAGGGGGTGTAATCTTAAGCTTGATGGATATCTAGAGACCAAACTAAAAACCTCCCCTTAAGGACTCCAAATACACATGTTTATATTTTGGCTATGTAAATATAGGAGTATTATATATTCATGAGACCATTCTAGCCTTGCTGTGGTCGAGTTCACGGTAAGTGCAGTTGGCATTTGTCTGAGAGAGAGAGAGAGAGAGAGTGTGTGTGTGTGTGTGTGTGTGTGTTCTCAGTTACTTGTTCGTCAAGGGGAATCCACGCAATGCGAGCTAAGCTCATTATTATCGCGCCTCCTTAACTGGGAATGTATTGCGTGAAATGCATGTTAAGTGTTTTATGTACTGTTGGAATGGCTGTGGATGTGTGTGTAGTCTGTATTTAGCCAATTGGCGACATCGGAAACGAAGGCTTAGGGTGGATCTGTATGGTACCATTCTCACTATAGACGGTACCGTCTCGCCCGAAGGCTTAGGTAACCATCAGCTTAGGTGAACCATATGATACCCATCTCGCTTTGTGTGTGTGTGTGAGAAAGAAAGAAAACAAAAAGAGAGAGAGAGAGAAAATGAGAAAAATAGAGAGAGTGAGTGTGTGTGTGTGTGTGAGTGAGTGAGAAAGAAAGACAAAAACGAGAGAGAGAGAGAAAATGAGAAAAATAGAGAGTGTGAGTGAGTGAGAGTGAGAGAAAGAGAGCGAGTGTGAGTGATGATGATGATGACAAGAACAATAGACTGCATATAATACTGTCCACTACATTATAATGATGTTGCAACAGTATAATATTTTCCATCTTATTCAAACATTATATTTGTGGCGTCAATTAAATTAACCCAACAATTTATGATAATATGATAATTTTGAGGTTTTAAGGGGAGGTCTCCACTTGAGGGATTTTTTTTTCTTGACCCCTTTCTCCCTCATGGTTATCCCCATTGTTTTTGAGATTTTAAGACGTTTGCTCCATTAGTTTGGTGATTTTAAGAATTTCCGCCCCATTCTGTCAATTTTAAGACCTTTCGTGCCATTTAGGTGTCGATTTTATCCTGGCGAGCGATAGCGAGCCTGTAATTTAAGAGTAACCGGCCTTTGGCCGGGAAATTTTTCTACCGAAAAATGTTAAAATTTATCTTGAGAGGGGGTCAAGGGGGTGACATTTTAAGATTGCTGGAAGAGTAGGAAACAAACTAGAAACCTCCCCTTGACACGTACACTACAATAACGTGACAATATGAATATATATAATGAATGTGTTGATAAATATAAATGAATGTGTTAATAAATACAAATGAATGTGTTAATAAATATAAATGAATGTGTTGATAAATATAAATGAATGTGTTGATAAATATAAATGAATGTGTTAATAAATATAAATGAATGTGTTGATAAATATAAATGAATGTGTTGATAAATATAAATGAATGTGTTAATAAATATAAATGAATGTGTTGATAAATATAAATGAATGTGTTGATAAATATAAATGAATGTGTTAATAAATATAAATGAATGTGTTAATAAATATAAATGAATGTGTTGATAAATATAAATGAATGTGTTAATACATATAAATGAATGTGTTGATAAATATAAATGAATGTGTTGATAAATATAAATTAATGTGTTGATAAATATAAATGAATGTGTTAATAAATATAAATTAATGTGTTAATAAATATAAATTAATGTGTTAATAAATGGCATACCATCAAGACAGAAATCCTGGATAATTATACTTGAGGTTTTAACCCCTTCTGTACCGAAGACGGCTTTCTAACTTTATTCTGGCTACTGATAGACGATTTTACTCGGTTCAAAAAGCGCCTCCAGTAATTAACAGGCTTCGAACTATCTCACTTAACCCTTTTTACTACCACAGATCCTTCTTAAACTGCACACAATCGTCTAAATATAACCAGAATAAAGTTTAAAAGACATCACCGGTACAGAAGGGGTTAATGGTCTGTCCTCAATCACCCCCTTTGACGGAATAAAAAAAAAAAAAAAAAAAAAAACAGACAAACACACACACACACACACACACACACACACACACACACACACACACACACACACACTAACAATAAATATAACATACATACATATATATATATATATATATATATAAAAAAAGGTCAAATAAACCCATAGTAACCCAAAACCATGTGGTATGTGTGCCCACCGCCCACCTACCTTTAGTTTGTGGGCCACGCTCGCCTGGGCTGATTGGAGGTGCCTGAGCGTTGTGGTAGTCACTAGTTTGGGCCACAGGGAGGACTTTATTTTTTCGCTTCAGCCTGATGGACATTGTTTCTTACATATGTCGAAGATAAAGACTTTTTGTTTGGTGTTCTTTTTATTGTAGACTAAATTAAATGTACCATTTCAATTGGTAAGGCGCTAAGTAATACTTGTTTGGTCATTCATATTGAATCTACTTTAAGGGGAGATCTCCACTTGAGGGATTTTTTTCTTGACCCCGTTCTCCCTCATGTTTAGCCCCATTGCTTTTGATATTATAAAACGTTTGCCCCATTAGTTTAGCGATTTTAAGAACTTTCACCCCATATTAAGACCTTTCGTGCAATTCAGGTGTCGATTTTATCCTGGCGAGCGATAGCGAGCCTGTAATTTAAGAGGAACCGGCCTTCGGCCGGACATTTTTCTACCGAAAAATGTACAAATTTATCTTGAAAGGGACTCAAGGGGGTGTAATTTTAAGCTTGATGGAGGTCTAGGGAACAAACTAAATACCTCCCCTTAAAGCAAATACATAATTCCTACAATAATATTGGAGCACAACAAATGTTACGATAACAAGTGGATGAAATTGTTTAATTAAAACGACAATATTCAGACTAAAACACGGAACCATACATGCACTAAACGTACATAGGCTTTCATGCGAGGGTTTACTACGCTCACTTGTAGTCACACTCACATACAGTATTTAACTCATTCAATAATAACGTTCCGCTGAGTCTTCAGGCTTGTACTGAAAGGTGAATACAGAACGAATATGCTAACGCACAAAACGAACACACACACACACACACACACACACACACACACACACACACACACACACACACACACACACACACACACACACACATATATTGACATAAGGGGAGACTGGCCGTTTGTTTGGTCTATTAATTAATTTATTCATATATAGTTTAGTTTCCTCCCTAGACCTCCATCAAGCTTAGAACAAACAAAAAACTAGACCCACATTCAAGATAAATTTGTACATTTTTCGGTAGAAAAATTCTCCGGCCGAAGGCCGGTTCCTCTTATAATTGCAGGCTCGTTATCGCTCGCCAGGAAATAATCGACACCTAAATGGCACGAAAGGTCTTAAAATTTACAACGAAATAGGGCGAAAGGTGTTAAAATCGCCAAACTAATGGGCCGAACGTCTTATAATCTCAAAACTAGCGGGGCTAAACAATAGGGAGAAGGGGGTCCAGAAAAACAGTCTGCCTCCCCCTTAACAAACACAAATTACTCCAGCAGCAACCTTCCCCAGAAAGCTGATGTATGTACAGAATCGAGCATAATTATTTACTAACACATATTGATTTGCCATTTTAAAAGTTTGATGTTAGCAGTAAGCCTACATAAGTACTATAAATACTTGTGTTAAGGACCGATTCTAAAAGGTGATCAAATTTGTAGATTCTTATAATTGGTATTTGTATTATAATAATAACAATTATTTTAGTAGTATTAGTGTTTTCATTATTAGTGATTATTATTAATCATTATTATTATTATTATTATGCTAGGAATTCTCCTCCCCTTGTAAAATTTTCCTACTAGACCAGACAGAGAAAGGGGCGAGGGAACGCGAGAGTGGTCTCGAGGCCCTAAGAATTGGAATTTTAAATGTTATTTCTGTTCGGGATCTGTCTCGAGTCGGCCATCCCCACCTATGGGATATGTGCCTGGGTATATACATGAATACAATACATACAAAGCTGGATATGGTTGAGTTCTACTAACGGGGAGAACCTAAGAAGTATATATATAAATACGATCAAATACAAGGCAAGTTATACAATAGGTACAGAACAAAATTTATATTTATACACATATACTGTATATATGTGGCTTCACACAAAACACTTTATTTTCTATCTTGATCACTGTACTAGAAGTTTAGTCTTCATTACCTATTGTGTACTATAAGGTCTGTTGAGTCAGTTGTGTAAATATGTTATTAAATGCAAATCCGATTTATTCTCCTTTTTTGCTTTTAACGTCATATTTCAGGTGTCCCCAGGCGAGAGAAACTTTACTTCCCTCGGGCTAACCTTTTTTAACTTTCCATCTTGTAAAAGTTCGTGATGGTCGATTCTCAGCTACGGTGATATTTCCTCCGAGCTGCTTGTTTCTTGTTGTATTGTTTAACCATGACTGTACGCTATCATGTGTTTTAAGGGACTAAGGTTTATCTGTTGGTCGATTTTGTCATATAATATTTGTTTTGTTTTAGTTTCCTCCCTAGACCTCCATCAAACTTAAAAAAAAAAAAAAAAACATTCATTAGATCCCCCTTCGAGATTAATTTGTAAATGTTTCGATAGAAATATGTCATGGCTGAAGGCCGGTTCTTCCACAATTACAGGCTCGCTATCGCTCGCCAAGAAAATGTTTACACCTAAAGGGCACGAAAGGTCTTAATATTGACAAAGCAATGGGGCGAAAGGTCTTAAGTTCGACAAACTAATGGGGCAAACGTCTTAAAATCAAAACATACTGAACTATGACATGTGGATCAACAAAACAAATGATTCTATATTGTACTGCTGTTACATACTTTTCACTTAGGTTAGGTAGTTTCAGTTACCTTAATGTGTTGTTGCTTGTTTTCCTCTGTACTCCTTCTACTCTCTATCTCTCTCGCTCGCTCGCTCTCTCTCTCTCTCTCTCTCTCTCTCTCTCTCTCTCTCTCTCTCTCTCTCTCTCTCTCTCTCCCTTCAGTGATGTATGCCAGAGGGTTCAGCCAATTAGGTCGTGTTCAACAAGCATGGATCCACCGCTAGCTAGCTAGTCTCTCTTGGTCTCCCTTGGTCTCTCTTCCTCTCCCTTGGACTCTCTTCCTCTCTCTCTCTCTCTCTCGCTCTCGCTCTCTCTCTCTCTTGATCTCTCTCTCTCTCTCTCTTCCTCTCTCTCTCTCTTGGTCTCTCTCTTCCTCTCTCTCTTGATCTCTCTCTTCCTCTCTCTCTCTTCCTCTCTCTCTTGGTCTCTCTCTTCCTCTCTCTATTGATCTCTCTTCCTCTCTCTCTCTCTCTCTCTCTTGGTCTCTCTTCCTCTCTCTCTTGATCTCTCTTCCTCTCTCTCTCTCTCTTGATCTCTCTTCCTCTCTCTTGGTCTCTCTTCCTCTCTCTCTTGATCTCTCTTCCTCTCTCTTGGTCTCTCTCTTCCTCTCTCTCTTGATCTCTCTTCTTCTCTCTTGGTCTCTCTTCCTCTCTCTCTTGGTCTCTCTTCCTCTCTCTCTTGGTCTCTCTTGGTCTCTCTCTTCCTCTCTCTCTTGGTCTCTCTTCCTCTCTCTCTTGGTCTCTCTCTCTTCCTCGCTCTCTTGATCTCTCTTGGTCTCTCTTCCTCTCTCTCTTGGTCTCTCTCTCTTCCTCGCTCTCTTGGTCTCTCTCTTGGTCTCTCTTCCTCTCTCTCTTGGTATCTCTTCCTCTCTCTTGGTCTCTCTTCCTCTCTCTCTTGGTCTCTCTTCCTCTCTCTTGGTCTCTCTTCCTCTCTCTCTTGATATCTCTTCCTCTCTCTTGGTCTCTCTTCATATCTCTTGGTCTCTCTTCCTCTCTCTTTATCTCTTGGTCTCTCTCTTGGTCTCAACTGCTCTCCCTTGGTTTGTCTCTCTCTCTCTCTGTCTGTGCCTCTCTCACGTTTTATGATTGCATTGCTTTTACGTTGATGTCTAGTTTTAGTCATGACGTTTTGAGGTTTTACTATTTTCCGCCTATATGTTAGCTTGTCCGGCGCCATATGACCTTGTTGTTGCGGTGCCTGGTTTTATATCTATCAATCAATCAATCAATCAACCATTCATCAATCAATCAATCAATCAATCAATCAACCATTCATCAATCAATCATCAATCAATCAATCATCAATCAATCAACCAATCATCAATCAATCAATCACTCAATCAATCAATCAATCAATCAATCAATCAATAATTCAATCAATCAATCAATCAATCAATCAATAATTCAATCAATCAATCAATCACTCATTTAATCAATCGATCAATCAATCAATCAATCTCTTTGTCTGTTTGTCTGCCTCCATAGTTGTCTGTGTATGTGTCTTTCCCTGTGTCTGTTTCTCTACCTACATAACTGTCTGTGTATGTGTCTTTCTCTGTGTGTGTTTCTCTACCTACATAACTGTCTGTGTATGTGTCTGTTTCTCTACCTACATAACTGCCTGTGTATGTGTCTTTCTCTGTGTCTGTTTCTCTACCTCCATAACTGTCTGTGTATGTGTCTTTCTCTGTGTTTGTTTCTCTACCTACATAACTGCCTGTGTATGTGTCTTTCTCTGTGTCTGTTTCTCTACCTACATAACTGTCTGTGTATGTGTCTTTCTCTGTGTCTGTTTCTCTACCTCCATAACTGTCTGTGTATGTGTCTCTCTCTGTGTCTGTTTCTCTACCTCCATAACTGTCTGTGTATGTGTCTCTCTCTGTGTGTGTTTCTCTACCTCCATAACTGTCTGTGTATGTGCACTGGACTTCAGCACATATGTTAGTAATTAGTTTATTTGCTACTATGTAACAGGCAAAGGGTTGTGTTCAATGGTTCTGTCTAATAATAGATTTGTAGAAGTTCTTATGTCAAGATATGCTTCAATCGTACAATTTGTTGAAGGCTTAAGAGGAGGTTTTTAGTTTGCTCCCTAGACCTCCATCAAGCTTTTAAAAATAACTCCCAAGACCAATTTGTACATTCTTTCGGCAGAAAAATTTCCCGGCTGAAGGCCAGTTTCTTTTAAATTACAGGCTCGCTATTGCTCGCCAAGAAATAATCGACACCTAATTGGCATGAAAGGTCTTATTATTGGGAACAAATGGGTCGAAGGTTATTTAAATAGTCAAAATGTCAAAACTAATGGGGCTAAACGTGAGGGAGAAAGGGGCCCGGAATATAAACCTTTAAGTGAAAATCTCCCCTTAAAGGAGCCTTTTTTCTGATTGGTAAAGGCAGCAAGCGCAGATGATGTATCGGTGCAAAACTCTACAAAATCTTGGCCCTACAATAAGTTAGGTTTTATATAAGGTTTATATACAGAATGAAGATTGATAGCGTAATGCATAAGTGCGCGGAATTTCGATGTGAGTATCCTAGGTTCGAGTCCTTGGAGTGCCACATGTGTTTGTTGATTTCATTACTCGAGTTTAGAGTTGAAGTTGGTTGGTGGGAAAAACATAATCATTCCTCATTGAAAGCCGAATCGGGTTAATAAATTGCAGAATCGGGGAAACTGGAGCCTTACAAAAGCAATATCTGGCCACTGCATTCTATTGTCGATATATTTGATAAAACTAAAATTAAAGGCGAACTTGGATAACTATGATGAGAAGGAAGAGTGAGAGAAGACGAAGGAAATACAAAGAATTAAGAACATGTGAGTGATGGGCAAAGAAGAGTGAATATTACAAAACAAAATTAAATTGTAAAGAAAAGCAAGAAGAAAAACACATACCTTAGGAAACAGGTAGTGAGAACCAGGTAAACCAGGCAGCCAATCAGCGGCTACAATGGAAAGACTCTCTCTCTCTCTCTCTCTCTCTCTCTCTCTCTCTCTCTCTCTCTCTCTCTCTCTCTCTCTCTCTCTCTCTCAAAAAAAAAAAAAAAAAAAAAAAAAAAAAAAATATATATATATATATATATATATATATATATATATATATATATATATACCCAATTTACTCTGTAGTGAACCTATCCAATTCGAAGCTGAATCGAATCGTCTTTTCTCTGTTCTGTATTTCTAATGTTGTCAACAGTCGTCAATATGATGCCGTAATTTGAGTATTATAATGCTAGGTTAGAAAAAAAAAAAAAAAAAAATTTTTTTTTTTAATCAGCTACATGTAAACGATTTATATGAAGCTTAAGAAGAACATATGGTAGCTAAAAGAGTTAATTGAGCTAGTCCGTAGCCTTTTAATTGGTATAGATTCTTCCTAAGCTCAGTAAAATCGTCTAATAATTGCCAGACTACTATAAAAAGGACGTCGCCGGTACTGAAGGGGTTAATGGATAACAACAAAAATGCATATTCTGTCATCCTCACTCGCCCCTCCACTCCTTCCCCCCCCCCCCCCTTCTCCCTTTCACTCTCTCTCCCCCCTCTACTCTCACTTGTCAGGTATCAATTTCCGCCTCTCAACTGATCTGTCTCTCCCTCCCAATATCCCCAGCTCTCTCTCTCGCTTTCACTCTCACTCACTCTCAATCTCTCTCTCTCACACTCACTGTCTCTCTCTCTCTCTCTCTCTCTCTCTCTCTCTCTCTCTCTCTCTCTCTCTCTCTCTCTCTCTCTCTCAATATTAAGACCTTTCGTGCTATTTAGGTGTCGATTCTTTTCCTGGCCTGTAATTTGGGAAGAACCGGCCACCGAAAAATTTACAAATTTATCTAGAAGGGGGATCTAATGGATGCTTTTTTAGTTTGATGGAGGTTTAGGGAGGACGCTGATAAAATAATCAAAATATACATAAATGATCAAATAAATACACCCATCTCCCCTTAATGAGGTTGGCAGCTGGAGTAAGGGCAAATCAAGAGCAAGGCACGTCTTTGGCCACTGTATAGAAGAAAATAAATGTTGAAGGTTTGGCAGTACTCTACAAGGCGGATGTGAGGGGGGTAGTGATTCTGGTACAGGTGCCCAAATAAGTGTTGTCGCGGCACCAAGTATATTTTGATAAATAATTGGTATCAGCACTATCTAAGCATTACTTCATCGTTGCGAGTGAGATATACAAACATGTTCCTACACTTACCCACCCTATTCAACATCTGACACACATGAATACAGCACTATCTAAGCATTACTTCATCGTTGCGAGTGAGATATACAAACATGTTCCTACACTTACCCAGCCTATTCAACATCTGACACACATGAATACAGCACTATCTAAGCATTACTTCATCGTTGCGAGTGAGATATACAAACATGTTCCTACACTTACCCACCCTATTCAACAGCATTACTTCATCGTTGCGAGTGAGATATACAAACATGTTCCTACACTTACCCACCCTATTCAACATCTGACACACATGAATACAGCACTATCTAAGCATTACTTCATCGTTGCGAGTGAGATATACAAACATGTTCCTACACTTACCCACCCTATTCAACATCTGACACACATGAATACAGCACACAGCGAGCAAAACGTAATGACAGCGGAGACATGATTTATTTGGCCAACTGTACCAGCTCAAACATACAGGGGAACAGATGTTATCGGCCCCCGACAACCCAACGCCAATTTCAAATGTCATTTTACATAATTTGACGACCTCTTTGTACTTTACCTTGGCTACTATGTGACGATTTTATTTAGTTTCAAAAGGACCTCTAGCAATTAACAGGCTTAGAACTATCTCACTTAAGGGGAGATTTCCACTTGAGAGATTTTTTTTTATGGACTCCTTTCTCCCTCATGTTTAGCCCCATTGCTTTTCTAATTTTAAGACGTTCGCCCCATTATTTTTACGATTTTAAGAACCTTCGACCCATTTCTGTAAATTTTAAGACCTTTCGTTCCATTTAGGTGTCGATTTTATCCTGGCGAGCGATAGCGAGCCTGTAATAAGAGGAACCGGCTTTCAGCCGGGAAATTTTTCTACCGAAAAATGTACAAATTTATCTTGAAAGGGGCTCAAGGGGGTGTAATCTTAAGCTTGATGGATATCTAGGGACCAAACTAAAAACCTCCCCTTAAGCCTGTAAGCTACCAGAGGTCCTTCATAAACTGCCCTACATCGTTTAAATAGATGTGAAATAATACCACGAACATCCCCGGTAGTGAAAGGGTTAAGCTGTAATGTTAATATTAGCCAACCTAGCAATGTAAACAATAAAATAAACCTACATAATATCTAACAATAGGAAATATTATGTAAATGAGTGTACCTAAGCCGTATTTATTGTAAGCTAATTATACACAGGTCCTTGGAGGGTGATCTTTTATAATAATGCTGTCTTCAATGTCACTAGTATCACATGTATTACAATATTTAACTAAGCGAAACGGAGAACAAGAGAGAGAGAGAGAGAGTGAGAGTGAAGTAGTTTGAGTTTGAGGGAGAGTGAGAGAGAGAGAGAGTGAGTTTGAGAGAGAGAGAGAGAGAGAGAGTGAGAGTGAAGTAGTTTGAGTTTGAGTGAGAGAGAGAGAGAGTGAGTTTGAGAGAGAGAGTGAGAGTGAAGTAGTTTGAGTTTGAGAGAGAGAGAGAGTTTGAGTGTGAGAGAGAGAGAGTGAGAGTGAGTGAGAATGAGATTTAACGTATAACTTAGAGAGGCAGCCAGAGTGCCTGAGCGGAAACATGATTTGCTGCTCGTATCTGTGTTGCAAGGAGGTGGAAAGCGCAACAAGAAGGCGGAAGAGGAGGTCGAGGAGCATTAGGAGAACAAGACGTGTACGAGGAGGGAGGAAAGTAATGAAAGGAAGCCAGCGAGAGGCAATGCAAAATTATTCAAAGAAACGATAAGTAAAGCTTTTGGCGAGAGGGTGAAAGTCGATAAAGCGTCACCCTCCATTAAGGGAGCCCACCTCGCTTTATTCTCTTTCTCTCCCTCTTTCTTTGGCTTGTATCCATTCGGCCCCATTCAGCCTACTGTTTTAAGACGTTTACCCCCATCCAGGTGTCAATATTTTCCTGACGAGCGGTAGCGAGCCAGCATATATATATTTTTGTTTTGACAGCAAGCTAAATTTGTACATTTTTCGATAGAAAAATGTCTCCGGCGAAGCCGGATTTCTCCATACAATGCTGGCTCGCAAGAAATCGACACCTAGATGTGGATAAACGTCTTAAAACAGTTGGCTGAATGGGGCCGAATGGATACAAGCCAGGGAAAGAGAGAAAAGGAGAGTAAGATAATAAAAAAAAACAGTGACCCCCCTGAAGGGAAGTCTAGGGAGGACACTATAAACAAACCAGTAAATACATTAATAAACCGAATCTTCTCCCCTTAAAGGCACTTCCAAACACCCGGGTTGGAAATAATCAAAACAAAGTCAAAAATATAGAGGGTAGTGAGGAGGAGGAGGAGGAGGAGGAGGAGGAGGAGGAGGAGGAGGAGGAACAAGAAATGCGTTGAGAGTTTCGGTAAAAGGGCCTGGGAAAAAGATGTAAACGCAATTGGCAGTCTTGCAATGAGAGAAAAAAATTAGATTTAGCCGAGTTGAGAGAGAGGCAGACAGACAGACAGACACATAGACAGACAGAGAGAGAGAGAACAGAAATTAGATTTAGCTGAGTTGAGAGAGAGAGAGAGAGAGAGGCAGACATACAGACACAGACAGACAGACACACACAGAGAGAGAGAGAGAGAGAGAGAGAGAGAGAGAGAGAGAGAGAGAGAAAGAGAGAAGAAATTAGATTTAGCTGAGTTGAGAGAGAGAGAGAGAGAGAGAGAGAGAAAAGACATTATATTTAGCTGAGTTGAGAGAGAGAGAGAGAGAGAGACAGACAGACAGACAGACAGACACACAAACAGACAGACAGAGAGAGAGAGAGAAAAAAAGTCATATATTTTGAAAATGTTGTGATTTTATGAATTTTGATTTTGGTTCTGGCAAGACGTCACTTTATATGTTTTTTATAATATTACTGGTACTTAACTATTATCAGTATCATTATCATTATCAGTATCATGTATTAAGGGCAGGTATTTAGTTTGTTCCCTACTTTTTCATCAAGCTTAAAATTACACCCCCTAGACCTCCTTTCAAGATAAATTTGTACATTTTTCGGTAGAAAAATTTCCCGGCCAGAGGCCGGTTGCTCTTAAATTACAGGCTCGCTATCGCTCGCCAGGAAAAAATCGACACCTTAACGGCACGAAAGGTCTTAAAATTGACAGAAATGGGGCAAAATGTCTTAAAATATCCAAACTACTAGGGCGAAGGTCTTAAAATTTCAAAAGCAATGGGGGAGGAAGGGGTCAAGAAAAAAATCCCTCAAGTGGAGATCTCCCCTTAACTGATGATGGCATAATATTTTAATCTAAATGAAAATAAAAATGAAATTTACTCTTACCTGCTGATTCATTCATATTTACTCTTACCTGCTGATTCATTCATATTTACTCTTACCTGCTGATTCATTCATATTTACTCTTACCTGTTTACACTTACCTACTGATTCATTCATATTTTACACTTGCCTACTGATTCATTCATATTTTACACTTACCTACTGATTCATTCATATTTTACACTTACCTACTGATTCATTCATATTCATCCAATCTCCATCAGATGATCGTCCAGTCTCTTCTTGAACGTATCAATTGAATTACTGTCGACCACCTCCCTTGGTAAACTATTCCACTCTTTAACCACACTGTATGTGAAGAAATTGGGTGTCACATCTAGGCATGCTTTCTTTCTAATATATATATATATAAGAGAGAGAGAGAGAGAGAGAGAGAGAGAGAGAGAGAGAGAGAGAGAGAGAGAGAGAGAGAGAGAGAGAGAGGTCTGTTTGATTGACAGTATTCCACGTAAACCTTCGGTGCTCTCAAAGTTTGTTTAAAACTTATAATAGATCTCTCGTGGCCAAAGAGTTTATCAAATACACTCACAAAGCGAGATACAATGGTTTATACCGGCATAGTAGAGACTGAAGATAACAACAGCTGAGGGAAAATACAATACCTCTTTTTAAGGGGGTCACCGGCTTTGTTTGTATCTTTCTCTCCTTTTCTCTCTTTCCCTGGCTTGTATCCATTCGGCCCCATTCAGCCAACTGTTCTAAGACGTTAATCCCCATCCAGGTGTCGATTTCTTCCTGGCGAGCGATAGCGAGCCAGCATTATATGGAGACATTTTTCTATCGAAAATTGTACAAATTTAGCTTGCTGTCAAAACAAAACAATATATATGCTGGCTCGCTATCGCTCGTCAGGAAAATATTGACACCTGGATGGGGGTAAACATCTTAAAACAGTAGGCTGAATGGGGCCGAATGGATACAAGCCAAAGAGAGAGGGAGAGAAAGAGAAAAAAAAAAAAGCGAGGTGGGCTCCCTTAACTTCTTTTCCCAGTTGGCGGTACACTCGGAAGCCATAGTCTCCAGCCCACTCGTAAATAATCGTGGACTTCGCCTATTACTAATTATTGAAGTGTATCTCTGGAAACCAATTTATCATTATAATTTTCTATAATTCAACTATAAAACTATATGATACTCTTTATTGAACGGCAACTTCTATCCAAAAATCAATCCAGACTGTTATAATTACCGACTTGCGACTTTCAGGCTGTGAGGAAGTTGGACACGTGAACATCCAATAATAATGTGGGTTTCTGATGGATAAAAAGTATGATCAATTTGGTGTTATGTGTTTATATATGTATTATGACCGTATTTTAGCTGATAATCCTGCTAAATATTGATGGCCACAGCTCCAACTTCCTTCTAGCCTGAAACTCGCACGTGGCCAATTACATAAAGTAAAACATAGGGGATCCACAAATTATTATGACCAGGCTAGAAGAGACTATGGCATCAGAGTGTACAATGAGAGAGAGTGAATCTTAGTGAAGATATTTCGTAAAAGGTTAAGGGGAGGCAGACCCTTTTTGCTGGACCCCCTTCTTCCTAAGGTTTAGCCCCACTAGTTTTTGAGATTATAAGACGTTCGGCCCATTAGTTTGGCGATTTTAACACCTTTCGCTCCATTTCGTTGTCAATTTTAAGACCTTTCGTGCCATTTAGGTGTCGATTATTTCCTGGCGAGCGATAGCGACCCTGCAATTTTAAGAGGAATCGTCCTTAAGATGTACAAATGTATCTTGTCTAGGGGGTGTTTTTCTAAGCTTGATGGAGGTCTAGGGAGGAAACTAAAAAATATATGAATAAATTACCAAACAAACGGTCTGCCTCCCCTTAATCTTTCGGTAACTATGGTAGGGTTCTCAAAATATTTCAGGAGTTATATTATATCATCGGACAACACAGCGACACATGCCTTTTGTCTTTCTTTGTACATTGTCCCCTTCCTATTCCTGTCACCCTCTTCTCTGACAGAATCATAAAGGCGGCCCGTGTCGTTATGTCTCTCACCTTATGTGACAGGGGACCCAGGCTGGAGAGAGAGAGAGAGAGAGAGAGAGAGAGAGAGAGAGAGAGAGAGAGAGAGAGAGAGAGAGAGAGAGAGAGGGAGAGAGAAGAGAGAAGAGAGATAGCGAGAGCCTTTCCCAAAAGGCCTCGAGGTAACACACTCCTTGTAAACTAGTTCGCGAAAATTACTCCATTAAGGGGAGATGAGTCGTTAGTATTTGCGCATTTATTTAGCTGAGTCGTTAGTATTTGCGCATTTATTTAGCTGAGTCGTTAGTATTTGCGCATTTATTTAGCTGAGTCGTTAGTATTTGCGCATTTATTTAGCTGAGTCGTTAGTATTTGCGCATTTATTTAGCTGAGTCGTTAGTATTTGCGCATTTATTTAGCTGAGTCGTTAGTATTTGCGCATTTATTTAGCTGAGTCGTTAGTATTTGCGCATTTATTTAGCTGAGTCGTTAGTATTTGCGCATTTATTTAGCTGAGTCGTTAGTATTTGCGCATTTATTTAGCTGAGTCGTTAGTATTTGCGCATTTATTTAGCTGAGTCGTTAGTATTTGCGCATTTATTTAGCTGAGTCGTTAGTATTTGCGCATTTATTTAGCTGAGTCGTTAGTATTTGCGCATTTATTTAGCTGAGTCGTTAGTATTTGCGCATTTATTTAGCTGAGTCGTTAGTATTTGCGCATTTATTTAGTTCTCTATTGTTTTTATTTTATGTATTTATTTATTTATTGTTATTTATTTTCCTCCTTATAATTCCATCAACCTTAAGGGGAGGTATTTAGTTTCTTCCCTAGAACTCCATCAAGCTTAAAATTACACCCCCTTTCAAGATAAATTTGTACATTTTTCGGTAGAAAAATGTCCCGGCCGAAGGCCGGTTCCTCTCAAATTACAGGCTCGCTATCGCTCGCCAGGAAAAAATCGACACCTAAATGGCACGAAAGTTCTTAAAATTGACAGAAATGGGGCGAAAGTTCTTAAAATCGCGAAACTAAAGTCGGCGAGCGTCTTAAAATCTAAAAAGCAATGGGGCTAAACATGAGAGAGAGGGGTCCAGAAAAAATACCTCAAGTGGAAATCTCCCCTTAAAGGTGGGGGTGCATGGGTTGAGGTAAACATGGACAAATAATCGCCAACCTGCATATAATTATCTTGTAAAATGCAATGGCACTGAAATAATTATTAACAATGGTATAAAGAATGTTGTGGATCGTCTATACCGGGCCTGTGACGTCACAGGAGTGTAAGTCCACCATCCAGTCCAGGATGAGGATACTGGTGTGACGTCACTATGACGTCACAGGCCCGGTATAGACGATCCGCAAAATCCTTTATACCATTGTTAATAATTATTTCAGTGACATTGCATTTTACAAGATAATTATATGCAGGTTGGCGATTATTTGTCCATGTTTACCTCAACCCATGCGCCCCCACCTTTAAGAAAACACCCTCCCAAGACCCTCCTTCAAGATAAATTTGTAAATTTTTCGATAGAAAAATGCCCAGGCCGAAGGCTGGTTCCTCTTAAATTACAGGCTCGCTTTCGCTCGCCCGGAAAACATTGACACCTAAATGGCACGAAAGGTCTAAATATTGGCAAAGGAAATGGGGCGAAAGGTCTTAAAATCGCTAAACTAATGGAACGAGCCTCTTAAAATATCAAAGCTAATGGGAATAAACATGAGGCAGAAGGGGAGACCAAAAAAAAAAAAAAAAAAAAACTACCCCTTAAAGTTTGTCGACAGCTTTCAGGCGAGAGTGGACCAACCATTTTTAGTTTCGTGGATTTTCTCGACAACCCGCCATTTTCTTTAAGGGAGCCCACCTCGCTTTTTGTTGTCATTCTCTCCTTCTCTCTTTGGCTTGTATCCATTTAGCCTACTGTATTAAGACGCTTACTCACATCCAGGTGTCAATATTTTCCTGGCGAGCGGTAGCGAGCCAAAAAAAATATATTTTTGTTTTGACAGCAAGGTAAATTTGTAAATTTTTCGATAGAATAATGTCTCCGGCGAAGCCGGATTTCTCCATACAATGCTGGCTCGCTATCGCTCGCCAGGAAGAAATCGACACCTGGATGGGGATAAACGTCTTAAAACAGTTGGCTGAATGGGGCCGAATGGATACAAGCCAGGGAAAGAGACAAAAAGGAGAGAAAGATACAAAAAAAAGCCGGTGACACCCTCTTTAAAATTTATACGAGGTGAGTTTGCGGGGAGACGATAAAAGTTAAGTGCTGGTGTAATAAACATGTATGAACGCGTTTGCCAGTAGATTATTAAGAGACTTTGATCTTATCGATGAAAACTGTATGTATATTATGTTATCATTGTGCGCTCTATATACGTATAGTTTAGATATAGTTAATAATTATATAGGTTAGATATAGTTAAATGGAGCGCAGGATGCATTCAATTTTAAGGGGAGATAATATCGATTTGAGGGATTTTTTTTTCTGGACCCCTTTCTCCCTCGTGTTTAGCCCCATTGCTTTTGAGATTTTAAGACAGTCGCCCCATTAGTTTGGCGATTTTAAGAACTTTCTCCCCATTTCCGTCAATTTTAAGACCTTTCGTGCAATGTAGGTGTCGATTTTATCCTGGCGAGCGATAGCGAGCCTGTAATTTAAGAGGAACCGGCTTTCAGCCGGGACATTTTTCTACCGAAAAATGTACAAATTTATCTTGAAAGGGGCTCAAGGGGGTGTAATCTTAAGCTTGGTGGACATCTAGGGACCAAACTAAAAACCTCCCCTTAAGTAACATATTACCAATGATAAAAGGCATATAGTGTAGCATGTATGGTTGATTACTTGGTTGGTATTGTTCATCTTACGCTATTGTGTATATAGATAGATAGATAGATAGATAGATAGATAGATAGATAGATAGATAGATAGCTCACCAGTGTCAAGATTGCTTTGACTTTGAGGGTACAATTGATTGGTTACAAATAGCCTTAGTTTGATCAATATGTTTGCTTTAGGTGGGATTCCAATAGCCTTTTGTCTTTATTCTCTGAGACGAAGGTACGATTGATTAGCTCCCAATTGCCTCAGTGTGTGATCAATATACATGTTGTTGGTTGCGTTACATGAGATTCCAATAGCTTCCTTTCACCTTTCATATACGGGCGCGCTAATAAGTCATGTCCCAGCTGGCATCACGTTTGGCTTGCTCTGTGCTGTATTAAGGGGAGGTTTCTAGTTTGTTTCCTACTCCTCCAGCAATCTTAAAATTTCACCCCTTGACCCCCTTTCAAGATAAATGTGTACATTTTTCGGTAGAAAAATGTCCCGGCCAAAGGCCGGTAACTCTTAAATTACAGGCTCGCTATCGCTCGCCAGGATAAAATCGACACCTAAATGGCACGAAAGGTCTTAAAATTGACAGAATGGGGGCGGAAATTCTTAAAATCACCAAACTAATGGGGCAAACGTCTTAAAATCTCAAAAGCAACAGGGCTAGACATGAGGGAGAAAGGGGTCAAGAAAAATGTCCCTCAAGTGGAAATCTCCCCTTAATGTCCGCCAGATGTTGAATAGGGTGGGTAAGTGTAGGAACATGTTTGTATATTAATGTCTGTCAGATGTTGAATAGGGTGGGTAAGTGTAGGAACATGTTGGTATATTTCCCTCGATATGAAGAAATAAAGCTTAGATATGGCTGATACCAATTATTGATCAAAACACACTTGGTGCCGAGACATCACTTAGTCGCGCGACTGTCCATCAAGGCAGAGATCCCCTTTCATCTGAGAGACGAGGAAATAGGAAATCATATTCAGGACCTATCATCCCCCTGTGGTTGATATATTTACATAAGTCCAATATTCCTGCCAGCATCACCTCCGCTTCTATCACTAACTATGCAAATCCCCACTACTCCTCAATATCAGAAGCGGTGACGTCTTTTGTATATTATCCTAGCTATATTTAGACGATTTTGTGCAGTTTAAGAAGGATCTGTGGGAGTAAAAAGGGTCAATTGGAATAGTTCGTAGCCTGGTGATTGTTGGAGGCCCGTCTTAAGGGGAGGTATTTAGTTTGTTCCCTACGTTTTCATCAAGCTTAAAATTACACCACCTAGACCCCCTTTCAAGATAAATTTGTAAATTTTTCGGTAGAAAAATGTCCCGGCCAGAGGCCGGTTGCTCTTAAATTACAGGCTCGCTATCGCTCGCCAGGAAAAAATTGACACCTAAATTGCACGAAAGGTCTTAAAATTTACAGAAATGGGGAAAAATGTCTTAAAATGTCCAAACTAATAGGGCGAACGTCTTAAAATCTCAAAAGCAATGGGGATAAACATGAGAGAGAAAGGGGTCCAGAAAAAAATCCCTCAAGTGGAAACCTCCCCTTAAACTGAATGCAATAGCCTAATAGTTGTGAGCCTGTACTATTGGAGGAACCGGCTTTTTTTTTTTTTTACCGAAAAATGTTCAAATATATCTCAAAAGGGGGTCTTTGAGATTGTATTTCTTTAAGCTTGATAGAGGTCTAGAGAGCAAACTAATTAAGGAACACCCCGTTCTTAACATTAATCCTCCATTACAAACCCCAATGCACTTGAATAAATTAATAGAAGCATAATTATGATCCTCCCGGGATTCGAACTCGGGGCACCACATCCAGAACATAAGTATCTAAGCCATTACACCACCAACACAGTTAAACTAATATAAATACCGGTATTAATAACACATAGATTAGCAAAATCAGATAACGTCCCCTTAAAAGTAAACCCCATCAATATTCACATATTGGGAAAGTGGCCCAGTTTTGATCATCCTTCAGTGTCACTTTGATCATCCTTCAGTGTCACTTTGATCATCCTTCAGTGTCACTTTAATCATCCTTCAGTGTCACTTTGATCATCCTTCAGTGTCACTTTAATCATCCTTCAGTGTCACTTTGATCATCCTTCAGTGTCACTTTGATCATCCTTCAGTGTCACTTTGATCATCCTTCAGTGTCACTTTGATCATCCTTCAGTGTCACTTTGGTCATCCTTCAGTGTCACTTTGATCATCCTTCAGTGTCACTTTGATCATCCTTCAGTGTCACTTT
Organism: Paralithodes platypus; assembly: GCA_032716605.1. Taxonomy (NCBI): domain Eukaryota; kingdom Metazoa; phylum Arthropoda; class Malacostraca; order Decapoda; family Lithodidae; genus Paralithodes; species Paralithodes platypus. Next base: position 32,978,178 of record CM064549.1, on the reverse strand, counting down.
GATCTATAATGCGGTGGTGGGTAATTATTATAATCTGTTAAGGGGAGATCGCCACTTGAGGGATTTTTTTCTTGACCCCTTTCTCCCTCATGTTTAGCCCCATTGCTTTTGATATTATAAAACGTTTGCCCCATTAGTTTAGCGATTTTAAGAACTTTCACCCCATATTAAGACCTTTCGTGCAATTCAGGTGTCGATTTTATCCTGGCGAGCGATAGCGAGCCTGTAATTTAAGAGGAACCGGCCTTCGGCCGGGACATTTTTCTACCGAAAAATGTACAAATTTATCTTGAAAGGGACTCAAGGGGGTGTAATTTTAAGCTTGATGGAGGTCTAGGGAACAAACTAAATACCTCCCCTTAACTCTAGGTTGGGTGGAAATCGTAACCTCTAACCTCTGTAACTCAAAAAGGACTAGAGTGATCGAGCTAATATGGCTACCAAATAGGAAGACTTGGCCAGGGAATAGGTGTGGAGATTGACAGCTCATTTCCTCCAGCCCTTTTTGAGTTACAGAAGTTAGAGGTTACGATTTTGGCCCAACCTAGAATGACCGGACTATAGTCAAGCGTAGTCAGTCGTCACCGGAAGGTAGTTTAATGTTGCGTGTTTATTATTAGTGAAAGAGTGAGAGATAAACAACAATATCAACAACAACAACAACAACAACAACAACAACAATGCAACTACTACTAATAATAATAATAATCATTATTATTATTATTATTATTATTATAACAACAATTATAATAATAATGACTATAATAATAATAATAATGAAAAATAATAAATATAATAATAATATTATAATAATAATGATAATATTATAATAATAATGATAATAATACTAATAATGATAATATAATAATAAAAATAAATTAACTTTGACCCCGTTTTGTTTACTGAGTTCAACGCATTCCCCAGCCGACTTGTGCCAGAGATGCTCGATGATATTTCTCCCTTATCTCCGAGCTTGGTAGTAGTGGGGTGGGCCGCAGGGGAATCTGCCTCATTTACTACACGATAAACGCTCGCAAATTCACAATGGAAGAGGGAGGAGGAAATTAGGGGATGATGGGGAAGAACATGGGAGAAGGAACGGAAAGGAGAGAGGAGAGTCGAGGAAAATAAGAGGGCCCACTTCTTGTTTTGTTTTGTTCTCTCTCTCTCTCTCTCTCTCTCTCTCTCCCTCTCTCTCTCTCTCTCTCTCTCTCTCTCTCTCTCTCTCTCTCTCTCTCTCTCTCTCTCTCTCTCTCTCTCTCTCTCTCTCTCTCTCTCTCTCCCACCCCGAGAAAAATGGACCTTGGTTTCGGGTTCAATTAGCGAAAATTGTCGTGTAATTGAATTTTGGTATGGCTGCGATTGTGTGACAGTAGTTTTGTAGTGTGTGTGTGTGTGTGAGAGAGAGAGAGAGAGAGAGTGTGAGAGAGTTTTGATGGTTGTGTTTGTCTCAGTGTATCTTTCTAGTTATTATATGAGCATTGAGAATTGTATGACATTAGGTTTGTAGTGTGTGTGTTTGTTTGTGTGTGTGTTTGTTTGTGTGTATGCGCACGCGTTTGTTTGCTTGTTTGTGTGTGTTTGTTCGTTTGCGCGTGCGCGCGCGTTTGTTTGTTTTTGCGTGTATGCCTGTGTGCGTGCGTTTGTTTGTTTGTGTGTGTGCGTGTGTGTTTGTTTGTGTGTGTGTTTGTTTGTTTGTGTGCGTGTGTGTTTGTGTGTGTGCGTGTGTGTTTGTTTGTGTGTGTGTTTGTTTGTTTGTGTGCGTGTGTGTGTGCGTGTGTGTTTGTTTGTGTGTGTGTTTGTTTGTTTGTGTGCGTGTGTGAGTACATTGTTTATTTGTTTTATGGTTGTGTTTGTCTCGGCATATCTTTGTAGTTGTTATATGAGAGTCTTAAGGGGGGATTGCTGGTTTTTCTGGACCCCTGTCTCCTTCGTGTTTATCCCAATTAGTTTTGAGATTTTTAGACGTTGGGCCCATTTTACTTTGGCGATTGTAACACCTTTCGTCCCATTTGGTTGTCAATGTTAAGACCGTTCGTGCCATTTAGGTGTCTATATTTTTTCCTGGCGAGCGATAGCGATCCCGTAATTTATAGAAATAAACCGGCCTTCGGCCAGGACATTTTTCTACCGAAAAATTTACAAATACATCGTGAAGGGGGTTCTAGGGGATTTTTTTGTTAAGCTTGATGGAGGTCTAGCGAGGAAACTAAAAAAAAAAAAAATAATGAATATATGATTGTATAAACTAGAAAAGAACCACTACCCCCCTTCAGAATTGTGTGGCAGTAGGTTTGTAGTGTGTGTGTGTGTGTGTGTGTGTGTGTGTGTGTGTGTGTGTGTGTGTGGGTGTGTGTTTGTTTGTGTGTGTGGGTGTGTGTATGGGTGTGTGTGTGTGTGTGTGTGTTCGTCTCAGCATATGTACGTAGTTGATATTATATGTGAGTCCTGTGTGCATCCCCTCAGCCAACTGTATCTTGACGTAGAAAAAGTGAACTAATATCAGGAAGAATAGACGTTTTTAAGGGGAGAGGGGTCGTTTTTCCGGTCCCCCTTCTTCCTCGTGTTTAGCCCCATAGTTTTCAGATTTTAAGACGTTCGGCCAATTAGTTTGGCGATTTTGACAAAGTGCCTCATTGCAGGCTAATGCCAAAAGTGAGTGCACTAAGTAGAGGTCACAAATTGGATAGAAAGTTGGCTAACAGGTAGACAACAACGAGTGGTAATCAAAGGTGTTTCTTCTGAATGGACTCCAGTCACTTCTGGAGTTCCACAGGGATCTGTCCTTGGCCCACTACTGTTTATCGTATATGTCAATGACATCGATATTGGTTTGTCGAGTGTGATCTCCAAGTTTGCAGATGACATAAAGCTTGGAATGAATGTGAAAGACCCCAAAGGGATTGCACAGCTTAGGATGGACCTTAACAGACTGGGTGAATGGTTGGAGACATGGCAGATGCCTCTAAACTTGTAAAAGTACAAGGTGATGCATATCGGCCAAGCAAACCCCAAGTCAGGCTATTCACTATTGGGAATGCCTCTGGAAGTGACTGATTTGGAAAAGGATTTGGGTGTTCTGATTAGCAGTGCCCTAAAGTTTTCCAAGAAGTGCATTGAAGTAGAGAAGAAAGCTCGGAAATGATTGGGCTATATTAAGAGGCAATTATTGGGCTATATTAAGAGGCAATTATTGGGCTATATTAAGAGGCAATAAGGAAATAAGGAAATTGTCCTCACACTTTACAACGCTCTGATACGGCCTCTCCTGGAGTATGCTGTTTAATTCTGGTTTCCAGCACTCAGGAAAATATAGAGCGACTGGAAAGAGTACAAGCTAGGGCTACAAAACGTATTCCATCGTTAGAAGAATGAGCTACGAGGACCGGTTGAGAGTTCTTAATCTCTTCCCGTTGGAGACACGCAGACTACTAGGTCAGCTCATTGAAGTTTTTTTAAATACTAATGGGTTCGACAATGTGGATTATAGCAAAATGTTTAGCCTCAATATGAATACGACACGCAACCATGGCTGTAAATTACAATTGAAAAGGTTCAGCGCTAGTATCTGAGGAAACTTTTTTCACATATAAGATCTGTTCTACCTGGAACAAACATTCCGTCGAAGTTGTAAATAGTTCTTCAGTAGAGCAGTTCAAGAAGAGAGTAGATAGTATTTTGCACACTCTGTAAAGAGTGTAGTGCACTAAACAGTCTCTCTCCTTCCACTTCGAGTATCTCCTCGGAATGGACCGCAAGGTCTCCGAGATACTAACTATTCCTTGTAACTCCTTGTAATACTCTCTCCTGACATCAGAGACCTTCTGCTGATAACGAAACCAATTTGTCTTCTGGTCAGTATGTCCCTGAGAGAGTGAGAGCGTGGAGCAAGCTAGAGACTGTCCTTTGTGTATTGCAAATTCAGTGAATATATAATAAATATTTGAGCCATACATTGCAACAGTTGTTCTGTAAATCATCAGTTCATAATTGCACAATTACAAATTAAATTGAATGTTCAAAATGTCTGTTTGTGTACATTTGTGCATAAACTTAAAATATAAAACGTTCACCAATAACACCCTTGTTTCACCAATAACACCCTTGTTTCACCAATAACACCCTTGTTTCACCAATAACACCCTTGTTTCACCAATAACACCCTTGTTTCACCAATAACACCCTTGTTTCAAAGGCGATTAGAGTTGAGTAGGCTTGGCTAATCGAGAACATCATCCCCCCCCCCCCCCCCCCGGCTCCAGACTGCCAGCGTGGTAACATCAGGCCAGCAGGTTCCAGCCATTATATAATATCCGGAGCACTGCAGTGTACAGTCGCGCTAATAAGTCGTGTCTCGGCACCAAGTATGTTTTGATGAATAATTGGTATCAGCAATATACAAGCTTCAATTCTTCATATCGAGTGAAATATACAAACATGTTCCTACACTTACCCCCCCTATTCAACATCTGACAGACATTAATACAGCACAGAGCGAGCCAAACGTAATGACAGCTGGGACATGACTTATTAGCGCGACTGTACAAGGGGTATAGCGTTGGTTGGCAGGGTAGTCATTGTCTTGATAGCGTAATTTGCGCGGAATTTCGACGTGAGTATCCTAGGTTCGAGTCCATGGAGTGCCACATATATTTGTTGATTTCATTAATTGAGTTTAAAGGTGAAGTTGGTTGGTGGAAAAAACATAATAATTATATATTCAGTTATATTTCAACTGACTGAGTTATCGATAATTAATGAAACCACTATGTCTCTGTATCTTATTAATTCCAAGTAATTAATGAAACCACTATGTCTCTGTATCTTATTAATTCCAAGTTTATACAAACAACATCATATTTCACTACAAAACCTTCAAAATTACTGAGATATTTTGATAGAAACTTTGCAATCTATCATCCGCTGGAATTGACCGCTTGCGAGTTTCCGGTTATAAGGAAGTTGGAGCTTTGGCCATCGATATTTAACAGAATTACCAGCTAAAATACGGTTTTGTAGTGCCTTGATAAACCCATACACATTTATTAATCATACTTTCCATCCATCAGAAACCAACATCATTATTGCATTTCGGTTTTTATATCGATGTTTACAGCTCCAACTTCCTTATAGCCTGAAACTCGCAAGTTGGCCATTAAACGGACTATAGTCATTGGATAGTCTGTTGAAATGGAATGGTTTTGTCACAGCAAGAGATGGATGTGACAGATTAAGGGGGGTGACCTGTTTTTTGTTATTTCTGTCCTTTTCTCTCTTTCTCTGGCTTGTATCCATTCGGCCCCATTCAGCCAACTATTTTAAGACGTTTATTCCCATCTAGGTGTCGATTTCTTCCTGGCGAACGATAGCGAGCCAGCATTATATGAAGAAATCCGGCTTCACCGGAGACATTTTTCTATCGAAAAATGTACAAATTTAGCCTGCTGTCAAACAAAAATAAAATATATGCTGGCTCGCTACCGTTCACCAGTAAAAAAATGACACCTGGATGGGGATAAACGTCTTAAAACAGTAAGCTGAATGGGGCCAAATGGATACAAGCCAGAGAAAGATAGAAAAGGACAGAACAAAAACAGGTCACCCACCTTAATGTGCTTGGTTTTTGGTCATGTATTTATTTAGTTAGTTAGTTTTGAGTTTCCTCGCTAGACCAACATCAAGCTTAGAAAAACACCACCTAGAAAACACCCCTTAGAAAACACCCCCTAGAAAACACCCCCTAGAAAACACCCCTTAGAAAAACACCCCCTAGAAAACACCCCTTAGAAAAACACCCCCTAGAACACACCCCTTAGAAAAACACCCCCTAGAAAACACCCCTTAGAAGAAAAAAAAACTTGAAAACACCCCTTAGAAAAACACCCCCTAGAAAACACCCCTTAGAAAAACACCCCCTAGAAAACACCCCTTAGAAAAACACCCCCTAGAAAACACCCCTTAGAAAAACACCCCCTAGAACACACCCCTTAGAAAATCACCCCCTAGAAAACACCTCTTAGAAAAACACCCCCTAGAATACACCCCTTAGAAAAACACCCCCTAGAAAACACCCCTTAGAAAAACACCCCCTACAAAACACCCCTTAGAAAACACCCCCTAGAAAAACACCCCCTAGAAAACACCCCCTAGAAAACACCCCTTAGAAAAACATCCCCTAGAAAACACCCCTTAGAAAAACACCCCCTAGAACACACCCCTTAGAAAAACACCCCCTAGAAAACACCCCTTAGAAAAACACCCTAGAAAAACACCCCTTAGAAAAACACCCCCTAGAAAACACCCCTTAGAAAAACACCCCCTAGAAAACACCCCCTAGAAAAACATCCCCTAGAAAACACCCCTTAGAAAAACACCCCCTAGAAAACACCCCTTAGAAAAACACCCCTTAGAAAAACACCCCCTAGAAAACACCCCTTAGAAAAACACCCCCTAGAAAACACCCCTTAGAAAAAAACCCCCTAGACAACACCCCTTACAAAAAAACCCCCTAGAAAACACCCCCTAGAAAACACCCTAGAAAAACACCCCCTAGAAAACACCCCTTAGAAAAACAACCCCTAGAACACACCCCTTAGAAAAACACCCCCTAGAAAACACCCCTTAGAAAAACACCCCCTAGAAAACACCCCGTAGAAAAACACCTCTTAGAAAAACACCCCCTAGAAAACACCCCTTAGAAAAACACCCCCTAGAAAACACCCCCTAGAAAACACCCTAGAAAAACACCCCCTAGAAAACACCCCTTAGAAAAACACCCCTTAGAAAAACAACCCCTAGAACACACCCCTTAGAAAAACACCCCCTAGAAAACACCCCTTAGAAAAACACCCCCTAGAAAACACCCCTTAGAAAAACACCCCCTAGAAAACACCCCTTAGAAAAACACCCCCTAGAAAACACCCCTTAGTAAAACACCCCCCAGAAAACACCCCCTAGAAAACACCCTAGAAAAACACCCCCTAGAAAACACCCCTTAGAAAAACACCCCCTAGAACACACCCCTTAGAAAAACAGCCCCTAGAACACACCCCTTAGAAAAACAGCCCCTAGAAAACACCCCTTAGAAAAACACCCCCTAGACTCCCATTCAAGATATTTTTTTACATTTTTCGGTAGAAAAATGTACTGGCCACAAGCCGCACAGGCCACCGCACAGCTTCTTGTTCTGTATAGGAGGACAGCGCGCCCATGTATCAAGTATCGTTCGCTTGTGTGGGGAGGTTCGACCCATTCCACACTTTTTGAACTGGTAGAGTCAAAAGTATTTCATCTCAGTAACTCTTCACTTCCTCTTACTATTTCCCATCGATCTTTCTCTAGACGCCGCAATGTTGCATCTCTCTCACTCTTCAACCGCTTTTACAATAATCAGTGTTCTTCAGAGCTTTCTCATCTCAGCACACTCCCATCCCTATTCTTTCCAGCTCTTTAACCCAAGTGTGGACCGATTTTCCATGTCTTTCTTCTACTCAACAAGTAAGCTTTGGAACTCTCTCCCACAATCTGCCTTTCCCTCATCCTATGACTTAAACTGCTTCAAGCTCCGTGAGTCCAGGCATTTTGACCCGAACGTCCCTACCAAACATTATAGCTATTCTAAAGAAGGGAAGAATCTTGGTTTTTCAAGTTGTTATACTTGACGAATTATTGTATACCCAGACTTGTTAACCCTTTCTGTACCGACGTCGTTTCTTTAATTTGATTCTGGGAACTATTAGACGACTTCGATGGTTCACTTTTTGGGCGATTTTTGCATGTATTCATTATTTTTCTAGTTTCCTCCCTAGACCTCCATCAAATTAAAAAAAAAAAAAAAAAAAACATCCATTAGATCCACCTTCTAGATTAATTTGTACATTTTTCGGTAGAAAAATGTCCTGGCCGAAGGCCGGTTCTTCCAACATTACAGGCTCACTATCGTTCGCCAGGGAAAAATCGACACCTAAATAGCACGAAAGGTCTAAATATTGACGAAGAAATGGGGCGAAAGTTCTTAAAATCGACTAACTAATGGGGCAAACATCTTAACATCTGAAAACTAATGGGGCTAAACATGAGGGAGAAAGTGGTCCAGAAAACCGGCCCATCCCCCCTAAAAAAAAGGGCCTCCGACAACTAACAGGCTTCGAACTATCTCACTTAACCCTTTTTACTACCATAGATCCTACTTAAACTGCACAAAAATCGTCTAAATATAGCCAGAACAATATTAGAAATCCGTCGTCGTTACAGAAGACGTTAAGGTGCATGTACAATGGCGGCGAACATGGAGCAGGAAAGGTGAGACTCCAGAAAAGTGTGTGTCTGAGAGAGAGAGAGAGAGAGAGAGAGAGAGAGAGAGAGAGAGAGAGAGAGAGAGAGAGAGCAAGAAAGAAAAAGAGAGAGAAAGAAAGTAAGAGAGAGAGAGAGAGAGAGAGAGAGAGAGAGAGAGAGAGAGAGAGAGAGAGAGAAAGTAAAAGCGAGAAAGAAAGAAAAAGAGAGAGAAAGAAAGAAAAAGAGAGAGAAAGAAAGTAAGAGAGAGAGAAAGAGAGAGAGATAGATAGAGAGAGAGAGAAGTAAAAGAGAGAGAAAGAAAGTAAGAGAGAGAAAGAGAGAGATAGATAGAGAGAGAGAGAAGTAAAAGAGAGAGCAAGAAAGAAAAAGAGAGAACAAATTAAAAAGAGAGAGAGAGTGTGTGTTTGTGTGTGTGTGAGAGAGAGAGTGAGAGAGAGAGAGAGAGAGAGAGAGAGAGATAGGTGGGTTCAGACAGTGAGGGTAAATGGGTTGTCAGTTCCAGATACGTATATACGTATATACTGGTCTCCTCTTATCTCCAAATGTCGGTCGGTCACCAGCCACACGGTCTGCGGAATAGCACTGGTTCGAATCCCGAGAGGACCTTATGCTTTTATTAGTTTATTCAAGTACATTGGGGTTTGTAATTGATGATTAATGTTAAGAACGGGGTGTTACTTGTACAGTATAGTAAAGAGTCTATAGTATAACAGATATATATGTTATGCTATATATGTTATAATATATACTATAGGGTAAATACGGTCTTTAGAATAGCACTGGTATATAGAACATCCATAGTAGCTAACTCCATGTATAGTTGGGAACATAACGACTAGTACAATTGTGATTTTGTTCAGATGTGCATTTTAATAACAAATTAATACCTAATAATGTTTTGGAAAGACTTGGAGTAAATAAATCGAACCTGGCAAGTCCTAGATATCCATTACACATTTCAATGTTTTAAATGTTATTAGGCAACCACTGATGACGAATCGTTAGTGGTTGCCCAGTAAACTAGTTATTTATATTCTGGTCTATTACATTATGTTAAATAATATGTAGAAAGACATAATAGATAAGGGTGGTAGAGTGGTCTTGCTACTGGTCTGGCAATCTTACAGTTCCGAGTTCAGATTCCTATGATTGAATGGGAAGATATTATTCGAAGTCAATATTTGTGCTGTACTTGTTTTCATTATATTAACCACAAAACTTACCGACACGCCATAATATACCCTCGTTGTTTTCAATACAATACAATTGCATGAATATTCCAATATATGAAATATGATGCAATGGGTTGCAGTGCCTAGTGAGTGAGAAGTTCATTACACACACACACACACACACACACACACACACACACACACACACACACACACAGTAGTACACACACACACACAATGGTGATGGGCTGGTCTATCAGAGTGAGAACTGAGCGATCTCTGCCATACCCATAGCTTACTCTGACTGTTCCTTTTACTTATATATCTTCTAGATCTCAAGTGACGGCGTCTCTTCCGTGGATTGACCTCCCAATCTACCAGATTGGAAGCCAAAGCGTCACATTTTTCCTTTGCCCCTCAACTTTCTCTTCATAATTGCTGAGGGGCAAAGGGCCCTGGGTGGGGCTTTGGTTTTCTGGGCGTTTCCGCACCCTCCTCAGCTCCCCGCCATGGAGTGGCTTCGGTCACCCAGGCTTTATTGTGGTCGGCAGGGAGGGTTCTGTGGGGGTGCTCGGTTATGGCCTTGGCCTTGCTCGGGGACTTGGGGCTGTTCGGCCAGGCAGCTTGGGGAACAACAACAACAACAACACACACACACACAGACATCACAGACACACACAGACACACACCCGCACCCGCACACATACACACATACACACACACACGAGTTCAACCCGGTCTAGTGTAAAACAAAACTTTTCAATCGTCCAAACTTTTGTAACCGCCGTCAGCTGTATAGATTTGGAAAGTTGAAAATCACGTCATGTTCTCGTCCTGAACATGAAACTAGCGGTGTGGTGTGTGTGTGTGATTGTGTGTGTGTGTGTGTTTGTGTATGTGTGTGTGTGTGTGTGTGTTTGTGTGTGTGTGTGTGATTGTGGGTTTGTGTGTGGTGTGTTGTGTGCTGTGTTTGTGTATGTGTATGTGTGTGTGTGTGCTTTGTGTTTGTGGTGTGTGTGTGTGTGTGTGTGTGACTGTGTTTGTGTATGTGTGTGTGTGTGCTTTGTGTGTGTGTTTGTGTATGTGTGTGTGTGTGCTTTGTGTTTGTGTATGTGTGTGTGTGTGTGTGTGTGTGTGTTTGTGGTGTATGTGTGTGTGTGTGTGTCAGCTCGTAATTAGTTTGTTTTTCTCGGTGTGTATCATTATATAAACATATTTGCTTGTGTATGTGAGGTAAATAATATAGACTAATTTAAGAAGATATAAAAGACGTATTTGAAAGTATGAATTAAACAAGTGGCAAAAACTAAGGTGTTACACAGAGTTATTGAATCAAGGGGACATTGATTTTTTTTTTTTTTTTTTTTTTTTTTAAATGTATCTCCTACTTATCGAGTCAGAGTAATGGGCGAGGGAACGCGAAAGTGGTCCCGGACCCTTAGAATTGGAACCCTTTAATATTGTTTCTGTTCGGGCTCTGTCTCGATTCGGCCACCCCCAGCAATGGGGTATGTGCCTGAGTATAATACATACATACATACATACATACATACATACATACATACATACATACACACATACATGCATTTATATATTCATTTATTGTTTAGTTTCGTTTCCACACTAGACCTTCATCAAGCTTAAAAATCACTCCCTAGACTTCCCTATCACTCCCTATCACTTCAAGATAAATGTGTAAATTTTTCGATATAAAAATTTCCTGGCCGAAGGCCGGGTGCTCTTAACCCTCTCACGTTTTTGACGCAATTTTGAGCCTATTAGGGATACTTTAAAGCCTTTGTTACCATCAGGGGTATTTAGAAACCTTTAGTTTAGGTACTTCAACCTCTGCAGTTGTCATTGAGTTAGCTGTGGGCAGAAAACTAATTTTGGAGAGGTAATTATAAGAGTGAGATAACTCTATTTATTATTGCTAATCTGGCAACCTCTGCGTCATAAAAACGTGAAAGGGTTAAGGGGAAGAAGGGGGACCAGAATAACGACCCACCGCCCCTTAATATGGAATTTGTACCTCAGATGGCAGTGGCCTGAATTGTCTAAAGTCTCACATTCAATTCCCAGAGAGAGAGAGAGAGAGAGAGTATTTATGAGGATCAGCACATGTGTGATGTTGCCCATTACATAGGCTTGGGGAAGGGGGTACTGTTGCTTTTTCTGGACCCTCTTCTCCCTCATGTTTAGCCCCGGTAGTTTTTGAGATTGTATGCCATTCACCCCATTAGTGTAGTGATTTTAAGACTTTTCGCCCCATTACGTAGTCAATTTTAAGACCTTTCGTGCCATTTAGGTGTCGAGTTTTTCCTGGCGAGCGATAGCGATTATAATTATATTAGGCCAAGACATTTTTCTACCGAAAAATGTACAAATTTATGTTGAAGAGGGGTCTAGGGGGGCAATGTTTTTAAGCTTGATGGAGGTCTAGCGAGGGAACTAAAAAATAAATAAATGAATAAATAGACCAAATATTAAGCAGTGCCCCCTTAAACGGGAGCATTAGTGGATAGATGGGTAGCAATTCCGCCCCCCCCCCCCCCCCCCCCCCACACACACACACACCACCAGGAGTTCTGTTATTGTGGCCAGTAGTGTGTATTGGAGAGAGAGAGAGAGAGAAAGAGAGAGAGAGAGAGAGAGAGGGGGGGAAAGAGAGAGAGTGAGAGAGTGAGAGTGAGAGTACAAAGGAAATCAAGCAACAACAGGTCTAGTGACCCTTCTAGGTTGCTTGACCTCCAAAACACTGAGGATCAAGTGTCCAAACAGTGGTTTAGAGTGGGTAAGGGAACATTGGAAAGGGAATTACTGCCCTGGAACTAATGTCCGTGGCAGGATAGAGAGAGAGAGAGAGGGGGGGGGGAAAGAGAGAGGGGGGGGAAGAGAAGAGAGAGAGAGAGAGAGGGGGGAAAGAGAGAGAGAGAGAGAGGGGGAGAGAGAGAGAGAGAGGGGGGAGAGAGAGATAGAGAGTTACACAGCGTTACACAGATACTCAGACCACACAAACCATGCGCTCCCTACTAGGTGGTCCGGCCTTATTATTACAGACAGGGACAGTTTATAGTAGAAAAATAGGACAGCAAAATAGAAGGCTCTCTCTCCATCCTCCACTCCCTCCGACTACATAGCCGTACTGGAAATAGAAGGAAGCATAACCTTATGGGTCAGGAAATGCCCACAAGGAAAGTGTTTATGTAGGATAAAAATAAAGGAGTCCAATTTCCATCAGATGATCGCATAGTCTCTTCTTGAACATATTAATTGCATTACTATCTACAAGTGACTTTGTGTACATAGGTGAATATATAAATGTTGCATATACAGACAATTCAAACACAATAGCAATAAGTGTCTATATGGCTCAATATTTGGATGAATGTATTATATATATTTTGTATTACAAAGAGTGTTAAAATGCTATATGCTTTGTCACTATACTGCATGTTTAATATTTGATGATAAATTAATATTCCTTGATGCAAAAAATAAAATAAAAATACAATATATATATACAGTATATATATATATATATATATATATATATATATATATATATATATATATATATATATATGTATACTGTATATATTACATTCATAAAGATTAAATGAGTCTATCAGGCAAACTTTTATCATTACTTTATTGATTGAAATCTATAGTAAGTTACAAGATATATAATTGCTATCCTCATATAAATATAAGCGTTTTCTATCAAATATGTATGATTAGTTAGATACTCCCAGCTGGACTCGAACCACCAACAGTCCGGACGAGTCTCCATGCTTTAAGGGGAGATTTCCACTTGAGAGATTTTTTCTTGACTCCTTTCTCCCTCATGTTTAGCCTCATTGCTTTTGAGATTTTAAGACGTTCGCCCCATTAGTTTGGCGATTTTAAGAACCCTCGCCCCATTTCTGTCAATTTTAAGACCAATCGTGCCATTTAGGTGTCAATTTTTTCCTGGCGAGCGATAGCGAGCCTGTAATTTAAGGGGAATCGGCCTTCGGCCGGGACATTTTTCTACCGAAAAATGTACAAATTTATCTTGAAAGGGGGTCTAGGGGGAGTCATTTTAAGTTTGATGGAAGTCTAGGGAATCAACTAAAAACCTCCCCTTAACCCACTACCCCTTGGCGTATGCAACATTTAGTAGCTCACATGTATTAATTTATAAGATAAATATGATGTATATTTAGATGCATAGAGACGTTGGGTAGATAAGACACATGGGTAGGTAGATGGTAGATACACAGAGGAAGGCAGAACCAATATAGCATACTCAATAACAAAAATATATAGAGAGAGAGAGAGAGAGAGAGAGAGAGAGAGTAAAAGAGACAGTCAGATGTACATAGATTTACATAGATATACTGGCCACACAGACCTTACGATCCAAAACGAGGTGGTCAGGACTTAATTCTAGTCGAGATGGCATATCCGATAGAAAAGGAAAGTTGAAGGAAACGATAGAAAAGAGAAAGAGAGAGAGAGAGATAGAGAGGCTTCATTAACTGTAAGACTGGAGGGTAGTTTGGTCTTCACCCCTGACAGGCTTTTACCGGGCGTGTGTGTTTAGAGAGAGAGAGAGAGAGAGAGAGAGAGAGAGAGAGAGAGAGAGAGAGAGAGATAAGTCAATGAGAGCAAGAAAGAGAAAGACAGAAAGAGAGAGAGAGAGAGAGAGAGAGAGCACAGAAACATAGAAAACCTGTAATTATAGAAGTGTAAACAATTAGCTGGAAAAAAAAAGAAATTAAATCAAGAGAAAGTATGCCTTTATATAAAATAATTACCCGATACATGTTGTTCCGTACGTGCCCCTTCCATCACGGAATAAAGACCTCTCTCTCTCCCTTATAACAACAAAGTCAACATAGTGTACACAAAGGCAATACACGCGGCTACATCAAAGTTAAGGGGGGATTTCCACTTGAGGGATTTTTTTCTTGACCCCTTTCTCCCTCATGTTTAGCCCCATTGCTTTTGATATTATAAAACGTTTGCCCCATTAGTTTAGCGATTTTAAGAACTTTCACCCCATATTAAGACCTTTCGTGCCATTCAGGTGTCTATTTTATCCTGGCGAGCGATAGCGAGCTTGTAATTAAGAGGAACCGGCCTTCGGCCGGGACATTTTTCTACCAAAAAATGTACAAATTTATCTTGAAAGGGACTCAAGGGGGTGTAATTTTAAGTTTGATGGAGGCCTAGGGAACAAACTAGATACCTCCCCTTAATCCGGAGTCACACGAGCCCTTTCTTCGAGCAATTGTTATGGGCAATTATGGTCTGGCAGCTTAACAAATGACGCGGCATGAGAATTTAGCCGCTCAACATAATCGACCTATAGTTTTCGGTAGACAAATATCCCCAAAATTACGGGCTCATTTTTTTTCGCCATGAACAAAAAAATCGACACCCAAATAGCACGAAAGGTCTTAATATTGACAACGAAATAGGGCGAAAGGTCTTCAAAAGAATACTGCGCATCTTTATTTGGACTAGTATCACGATTTCATCTTGTAAAACAACTCAAGAGTAAGGAAGTAATATCGAAGAAATACATTAAAATTGTCCTTGTTGTTGTTGTTGTTGTTGTTGTTGGTGTTGTTGTTATTGTTGTTGTTGTTGTTATTGTTGTTGTTTTGTTGTTGTTTGTTGATGTTGATGTTGTTATTGTTGTTGTTGTTGTTGTTGTTGTTGTTGTTGTTGTTTTGTTGTTGTTGTTGTTGTCAAGGCTTGTATCGCAGCAGAGATACTGATACCTCACTGAAGGAGACTTAGTATTGTATCTCAAGATGCGTCCCTAAGTAAATGATTACGTGCACTGGTTCTGCCTCAGAAATTATGCCAACCGTGTTAGGTAAGAGAAAACAAGCCCCCCCCCCCCCCCCCACACACACACTCTCTAATTAAGGAGACAACTCTCTACGCAGTGATGATTTTAGTTTCTTGACCATTTAAGGGGAGGTTTTTAGTTTGGTCCCTAGATATCCATCAAGCTTAAGATTACACCCCCTTGAGCCCCTTTCAAGATAAATTTGTACATTTTTCGGTAGAAAAATGTCCCGGCTGAAAGCCGGTTCCTCTTAAATTACAGGCTCGCTATCGCTCGCCAGGATAAAATCGACACCTAAATGGCACGAAAGGTCTTAAAATTGACGGAAATGGGGCGAAAGTTCTTAAAATCGCCAAACTAATGGGGCGACTGTCTTAAAATCTCAAAAGCAATGGGGTTAAACATGAGGGAGAAAGGGGTCCAGAAAAAAATATCTCAAGTCGATATCTCCTCTTAACTAACTTTTTTTTTCTCTCTCTCTCTCTCTCTCTCTCTCTCTCTCTCTCTCTCTCTCTCCCCAGCACTCAGGAAAGATATAGAGCGACTGGTAAGAGTACAAGCTAGGGCTACAAATCTTATTCCATCGCTTAGAAGAATGAGCTATGAGGACCGGTTAAGAGCTCTTGATCTCTTCCCGTTGGAGACACGCAGACTACGAGGTCAGCTCATTGAAGTTTTTAAAATACTTAATGGGTTTGACAATGTGGATTATATCAAAATGTTTAGCCTCAATATGAATACAACACTCAACCATGGCTGGAAATTAGAATTGAAAAGGTTCAGGACTAGAATTTGTGGAAACCTTTTCACACATAAGATATGTTCTACCTGGAACAAACTTCCCTCCGAAGTTGTAAATAGTTTTTCAGTAGAGCAGTTCTAGAAGAGCGTAGAGAGTATTTTTCACACTTTGTAAAGAGTGTAGTGCACTAAACAGTCTCTCGCCTTCCACTTCGAGTATCTCCTCGGAATGGACCGCAAGGTCTCTGAGATACTAACTATTCCTTGTAACTCTCTCTCTCTCTCTCTCCCCCCCATTGTCCGTGTACCATGCAGCAACAATTCCCCTCATAAAGGAGTATGCAGTTCCCACCTGACCGCCAAGTTAGTACTAGTGTGGCGGAAGTTTAAGTGCTTTAGGAGAGTTTAGCCTAAAAGCCCTTCCCAGTCCGCTTCCTCCAAGGGTTTTACAGATATTTGAATGTTTATGTATTTATGTATATGAACTTACTTCTATTATTATTATTATTATTATTAGTAGTAGTAGTAGTAGTAGTAGTAGTAGTAGTAGTAGTAGTAGTATTGTCGTCGTCGTCGTTGTTGTCGTTGTCGTTCCCTAGGCTGCCTGGCCGAACAGCCCCGAATCCCTAAGGAAGGCCATGGCCACGATCGGGCTTTCCCACAGGGTTCTCAAGGAGTGTAGATTATGTTGTTGGCGTAAGTGATTGTGAGAAATGCAGTCTTCTATGATGTGTTTAATAGTATGGGGTGCTGTGTTGCATCGTGAGCAGGTGTCGATGACGGAGTCATCCAGTCTCTTCTGATAGATCAGAAGAGCTGGATGGTGCCCACATATCAGCCTGGCCAGGTGGAATCTGTCCTCGCGAGGAAGAGAGGATTCAGAAGGATGGATTTCGACGAGAGGTCGTGCCTGCAGCTGCGTGTTGTCTTTGAGTGATTGGATGGAAGGCGAAAGATATGAGTATGGATGTGCTTCTGGAAGCTGGTTTTTAGGTGGGCAGGGAGGGAGAGATGACAGTATTTGTGTGTGATATCGTGTGCTGGATGTTGTTTTTATATTCCTTGGTGTCAGTGGGTGTGCTGCCATGTAGTGTAGTGGACAGTGTTGGTTTGTGGAGTCTGCAGCCAGGAATTGAGTGCCTCTCCTGTCCATGTGGTCTTTGACTTTGAGGACTTTGGTTTCGTGATGTAGGTGATCTGTAGGTGTAGTAGCTGTGCATCCTGTGATGATTGTTAGGGCTTTGTTTTGAATGGTCTTCTAGGTCTTGTGATATATGTCAGCTAGGTTAGAAGCCCAGGCAGACAGGGCTTGCATATTCCATCACTAATCTTATGTATTGTTTGTATACTGTGGTGTTAGTTTCTTTGTTGTGTCCAAATTTTGTGTGACCAAGTGACCTGAGGGCATTAAGTCTGGGTGTCAGTTTATTTTTTATGTTTGTGATATATTGTTTGAATGTCATTAGAGTATCATATGTTACTTCTAGGATTTTGGGTGAGCGTGTGTGTGTTAGGTGGGAGGGAGGGTTGTTTATGGTGAGGTGTTTTTATATTTGTCTGTCCAGCTTGTGAGGAGGGTTGCAGTGTATTTGGTTGGGGCTAATTTGAGTCTGTTTGTTGTGCACCAGTCATGTAGTTTGTTGAGATAGGGTTGGAGGAGATGTGTTGCTCTGTCTGGGTATTAGTGTGTACATGTGAGTGTTATGTCGTCTGAGTAGGAAGCTATATTTATTTGGGGTGCGTAGGGTGTGGGTATATCAAGCATGTATAGATTGAAGAGTGCGGGCGACAGGACAGATCCTTGTGGGACTCCGTTTGTGAAGTTTATGATGTTAGATGACTGACCGGCAAATGATACATGTGCACATCTACCTGCTAGGTAGTTTTCCAGCCACCTTTTTGTATTGTTGTGCATGTTAGTGGTGTAGATTGTGTTTGTTAGGTTGTGGCGGGGATGGCACCGAAGGCTTTACTAATGTCGAGTGTGGCAAGTAGTGATCTGTGTGGTGGTCTGGCTGAGTTGATGCCGTCAAAAGCTCTTTGTGTAAGGTCTGTAGGCATTCTGTGATGCTTAATACTAGTATTTTGTGGTCTCTAAGAGGGAGAGTTGTTTACAGTAAGTTTGCTTATATCTTGTAAGTATAAACACTATAGGTAGTTATATCTCTGTGATGAGATTGACTTGGTGATATTAATGTGTAGTGACTATGTGAGTAACTAAGGGTTAATGGATTAGTGGGTTACATATTATGGGTTATAATACATATATATAGAGATATATATATATTATATATATATATATATATATATATATATATATATATATATATATATAGATATATATACCGTATATATATATATATATATATATATATATATATATATATATATATATATATATATATATATATATATATATATATATATATATATATATATAAACACTTTAAGTCTTTTATATAATGCTGATGGGACTTAAGGTGGGCCTATTAAGTGATTGAGTCTAGTTTACTTGCATATATATTTGAGTATAATATGCGTGTTACAGTGTTACAATTGCTCCAACCTCATAACGAATATAAATACAGTGTACATACATTTTCAACATTTAGCTAAGCAGGTTTTAAACACTCAGATAGCTGGCAATGGTTGCATATTGCCTGGCCAGGTTACTGTAGCGGCTGCCATCCCACCTGCATCATCACCACCACGTAAGTCACTATAAGGCTGCACACCTGATTAAGGAAGAGACAAGATTCGATGATAGACACTTGCTTTCATAATTCACTACTGTTTTAAACAATGGTTCTATACAACAGACCTTTTTTTCTGTTGCTTAATATCTGCTTATATCTGCTTATATCTGCTTATATCTGCTTAAAATAACCACGAATGCTATTTCAAAACATTTATTTTATTAAGCGTTATTTCCACATAGCGATTCTGATTAGTTATTTTGCATTTATCTTGTATCGTCCCGGTACATTACAATACTAAAAAGTACTCTGACATATTCCATTCAACCATTTTCCTAAATATTTGAGAGTGCCAGACTGCCATAAATAATTAATCAATGAAGTAATCCATGAGCTCTTTGATATCATATAAAATGTGTGTGTTTCCTTTTCGACTCCGGTCACTGGCGAGTCGACTCTGTGTGGGTGAATCTACTGGTTGGAACTCTTTCCCAATCAAATTAGTTCTTAAGGGGAGATTTCCACTTGAGAGATGTTTTTCTTGGCTCCTTTCTCCCTCATGTTTAGCCCCATTTTTTTTTTTTTTAAGACGTTCGCCCCATTATTTTGACGATTTTAAGAACTTTCGACCCATTTCTGTCAAATTTAAGACCTTTCGTGCCATTTAGGTGTCAATTTTATCCTGGCGAGCGATAGCGAGCCTGTAATTTAAGAGGAACCGGCTTTCAGCCGGGAAATGTTTCTACCGAAAAATGTACAAATTTATCTTGAAAGGGGCTCAAGGGGGTGTAATCTTAAGCTTGATGGATATTTAGGGACCAAACTAAAAACCTCCCCTTAACACTGTTGATCATCTTGGTTCACCAAAATATATGTGTCTCTTCTTTACGTGTCTTCTACTTTGAGGTATCCCATGTCAGCAACCACCACTTTGAACCGGGTTTACTTCAGGTAGAGGAAAGAGGTTACCTTATTGATGTGGATAGTAGTCATTAAGGGGAGGTTTTTAGTTCGTTCCCTAGACTTCCATCAAACTTAAAATTACTCCCCCTAGACCCCCTTTCAAGATAAATTTGTACATTTTTCGGTAGAAAAATGTCCCGGCCGAAGGCCGATTCCCCTTAAATTACAGGCTCGCTATCGCTCGCCAGGAAAAAATTGACACCTAAATGGTACGAATGGTCTTAAAATTGACAGAAATGGGGCGAGGGTTCTTAAAATCGCCAAACTAATGGGGCGAACGTCTTAAAATCTCAAAAGCAACGGGGCTAAACATGAGGGAGAAAGGGGTCCAGAAAAAAATCCTCCAGGTGGAAATCTTCCCTTAAGGCGGGTCACCGTTTTTTTTTTTTTTTTTAATCTTTCTCTCCTTTTCTCTCTTTCCCTGGCTTGTATCCATCTGTCCCCTACTAACTTCCTAGTCATGCCACGGACATTAGTTGCTCAGGGCAGTGGTTTCCTTTCCAATTTTCCCCTACCCACTCTAAACCACTGTTGGACACTTGATCCGCAGTGTTTTGGAGGACAAGCAGCCTAGAGGGGTCACTAGACATGTTGTTGCTTGATTGCCTGTGTACTCCTTTGTACTAACGTCTAAAATTCTCAAAACTAACGGGGATACAAAGATGAGGGAGAAGGTAGTCCATAAAAAGCGATCCTATCCCCTTGAACACAGACTATCGTAGACACTATAACAGCACATAGTTAAGGGGGAGATCTCCACTTGAGATTTTTTTTTCTGGCCCCTTTCTCCCTCAGGTTTAGCCCCATTGCTTTTGATATTATAAAACGTTTGCCCCATTAGTATAGCGATTTTAAGAACTTTCACCCCATATTAAGACCTTTCGTGCAATTCAGGTGTCGATTTTATCCTGGCGAGCGATAGCGAGCCTGTAATTTAAGAGGAACCGGCCTTCGGCCGGGACATTTTTCTACCGAAAAATGTACAAATTTATCTTGAAAGGGGGTCAAGGGGGTGTAATTTCAGGCTTGATGGAAGTCTAGGAAACACACTGAAAACCACCTCTTAATGGTACTAACCGAGACGAAGGTAGAGTTGTCGATAGTGTACCATTCACCAATGTTGACCGTCTTGATGGCTCCCAGGTACTGGATGGTTCGGTAGATCTGGAGCGGAACACAACCTGGTATCTGTTATTAACCCCTTCACTACCGACCCTGACTTTTTAATATTATTCTAGATATATTTTGACGATTGTGCGCAGTTTAAGAAGGAGCTGTGCTAGTCAAAATGGTGAAGTGAGATGGTTCGAAGCCTGTTATTGGCTGGAGGCCCTTTGGAAACTGAATAAAATCGTCTAATAGTAGCCAGAATAACATTAAAAAGACGTCGCCGGTACTGAAGGGGTTAAGGAGGGACGAGCTTATATATTGGATCATTTATGTATTTTTTAAATTATTTTTAGTTCCTTCCTAGACCTCCATCAAGCTCAAAAATAACACCTGCCCAAGACCCTCCTTCAAGATCAATTTTACATTCCTCTTGAAATACAGGCTCGCTATCGCTATAGTCTGTTTTTTTTTTTTTTTTTTTTTTTTTATCAGCTCATGGTAAATTGTCATGTTCTCATTACGAAGATTTTTACCCGAAATATGTTGTTACTTAAGACAGCTTGCCATTAATACGACGTAGATATATTAATATTTTGTGTCATGCCCCAGCCAGGGTTCGAACCCAGGCCAGTAGTGCAGCACTCCAGCACCTAACTAACTAGACCACCGAGGAGCTTAAAAGTAATGGCTTCATCCGCTTCGACTCGTTTCATATTTTTTCCATTCATTATCGGGAAATTTGCTGCTAAGGAATTCAGTTTACCGTCAGATGGGGACAAAAATGGACCATAGGCATTTACAAAGTAATTGACAGGTAACGTAACTGACATTTACCTGGTTCACTACAGTACATAAATGTGGTTGACCTGACTCATAACCTTACTATGGCAAACCTGACCCAAGAGCTTAGTGTTACTAGCGTGCCTGACCTGATCCCTGACCTGACCCTTGTCCTTAGTGTGACTGACCTGACCCTTGACCTTACTGTGACTGACCTGACCCTTGACCTTAGTGTGACTGACCTGACCCTTGACCTTAGTGTGACTGACCTGACCCTTGACCTTACTGTGACTGACCTGACCCTTGACCTTAGTGTGAGCCTTGACCTTACTGTGACTGACATAAGAACATAAGAACATAAGAAAATGGGAGTCTGCAGAAAGCCGATTGGCCTAAGCAAGGCAGATCCCTGTCCCACACAACCCAATCCTTGCATTTGTCAATGTTAAACTTCATCTGCCAATTTACTGACCATTCATGTAAGGTATCTAGATCCCTTTGGAGGCACTCTATATCGCTATCTGAATCAATTGATCTCCCTATTTTAGTATCGTCTGCGAATTTACTTATCCTACTAGTTATACCTACTGACCTGACCCTTGACCTCCGTGTCCGTAGTCCAGACACTAGCCTCCCTCAGGCGCCTCACCGACTCGTTCACCTGTAAATAATCAGCAGTTAACCCCTTCTCTACCGGCGACGTCTCTGTTATTTTATTATAGCTATATTTAGACGATTGTGTGCAGTTTAAGAAGGATCTGTGGCAGTAGAAAGGGTTAAGTGAGTTAGTTCGAAGCCTGGTAATTGCTGGAGGCTCTTTTTCAACTGAATAACATCGTCTAAGAGTAGCCAGATTAGAGTTAAAATGACGTCGCCGGTACAGAAGGGGTTAATGGTCATGTTAGCTATATAGTTCATTATATTCTATTTACTCAGACCCAATACCCACTTTTCCGATATTTTCTTTTGCTTGTTAGCTATCAAGTCATAATTCAATACATACACTATTTTAAGCTGTATTGAGATGTCCACCTAACGAAGGTTTTGGGAAAATGGAACATCATGAATGTTTGTACAATACTTTTAAAAAACATTCATGACACCATTATTATGAAAACAAAATAATAATTAAATATAATAAAATAATAATAAAAATATGAAAAGTGGGGATTGGGCCTGAGCATATAGATAGATAGATAGATAGATTATTATAACCGAAGCAAAATATAGCATCATTGATAAAGTTGCAAGATTAGTTTACACATTTGAATTAGGATGATGGAATCTGTAAGGCCATGTATTGTGATTGTTGTTAAGGGGGTCACTGGCTTTGTTTGATCTTTCTCTCATTTTCTCTCTTTCTCTGGCTTGTATCCATTCACCAACTGTTTTAAGACGTTTATCCCCATCCAGGTGTCGATTTCTTCCTGGCGAGCGATAGCGAGCCAGCATTGTATGGAGAAATCCGGCTTCGCCTGAGACATTTTTCTATCGAAAAATGTACAAATTTAGCTTGCTGTCAAAACAAAAATATATATATATAGGAAAATAGTGACACCTGGATGGGGGTAAACGTCTTAAAACAGTAGGCTGAATGGGGCCGAATGGATACAAGCCAAAGAGAAAGAGAGAGAAAGATAAAAAAAAGGCGAGGTGGGCTCCCTTAAATATATGCATACTATGAGTGATGGTATACATATGAGAGTTTTGCATTAAGCATTTTAACCCTTTCAAGCTCCAATACGCATTTCTGTGTTGTTTTCTGGCAATTATTAGACGATTTTATTCAGATTAGGAAGGGCATATGGAAGTCAGAGGGTTGATTGAGAGAGTCTTTACCCTTTTAATACCCACAGATTCTTCCTAAGCTGCATGAAATCGTCTAATGATAGCCAAAATATACTGCTAAAACGCGTCAGAGCTTCAAGGGGTTAATGAGATGCCCAAATGTGTGTACATGTGTATGTGTCTATATGTATAATATGACTGTGTATGTTCAGTATGTGTATGTGTACGTATGTGAGTTTTTATGTGTGCATATGTGTATGGGTGTGTACAATGTATGTATGCGTATTTCTGTGTGTATATTCTTTGTCCCTTTCAGTAGTACATAAATATATTATGTACAGTCGAGGTTAATAAGTGTTGTCAGATATTTCACAAAGTTTCGGACACTGACTAATACTCTGAGGGATAAGCACTTTTCCCAGTAACTATAAAGATACCAATAACACTTGTTGAGCGAAAACCACTGGAATCTATGACAACACTTATTACCCCCGATTGTACTATATAGAAAAGATACTCTTGTAATTTTATATATATATATATATATATATATATATATATATATATATATATATATATATATATATATATATATATATATATATATATTATATCCATAAGCTAAACTGTAGTAGACGACGGACTACTCGAATGATGTTATTTATCAAATGGGCCTTGAAAGAGAGTAATACTCTCAGTTAGGCTCTGCCCAAAAAAAAATATGTAACTAATATGAATTATTTTGTAATGTGCTTATATAAATGGCCTATAAATATTTTCAAAATATTTTTAACTAATGTAAATTATTTTATATATGGCTTATGGCCTGTACATATTTTCAAAATATATTTAATGTCACAGGTTTTAAAAACCATCATTAATTTTAGAACAAAGCAAATACGAATTCTACTACTCCAGAGTAGATGACTTGAGGGAAATGTGGAATCGTAAAACAATTTGATTCAGAGGAAAGTATGACGGAGTAAATGCAGATAGTGTATGAGATAGTGTAAATGCAGATAGTTTATGAGATAGTGTAAATGCAGATAGTGTATGAGATAGTGTAAATGCAGATAGTTTATGAGATAGTGTAAATGCAGATAGTTTATGAGATAGTGTAAATGCAGATAGTTTATGAGATAGTGTAAATGCATATAGTGTATGAGATAGTGTAAATGTAGATAGTGTATGAGATAGTGTAAATGCAGATAGTGTATGAGATAGTGTAAATGCAGATAGTGTATGAGATAGTGTAAATGCAGATAGCGTATGAGATAGTGTAAATGCAGATAGTGTATGACATAGTGTAAATGCAGATAGTGTATGAGATAGTGTAAATGCAGATAGTGTATGAGATAGTGTAAATGCAGATAGTTTATGAGATAGTGTAAATGCAGATAGTGTATGAGATAGTGTAAATGCAGATAGTGTATGAGATGAAACTAAAGTGGTGCCTCAAAACTATGAATTATCGAATATAGTTCTACAGATGTGTGATGGCTTGTAATATAGTTCTACAGATGCGTGATGGCTTGTAATATTACCCTAACCCTCTTACGCACATGACACAAATCGCGTATTCACTGGCATAGCCAACTTTAAACCTGAAATTACCCCAGGAAAGATTAGAAAGTTTTCTTTAGTTAGCCTTAAACTCCAGAGGCTTTCTATGGACCATGCACTGAAAGAAAAGGATTTTAGAAGGCTGACTTGGCTATTGTTTTACATATTTAAGTATGTTTTGTTTATTGATAATTTCGTTATATAGTGACTGGCAACCGTGAGCCTGAGAGCGCTAATATGATTATATATATATATATACCGGTATATATATATATATATATACTACCATCTCTAACATAATTATGAGACTGTACCTGGTTGGTGTAGCGCTGTGAGCTGGTACAAGTATAGTAGAGATTGAACAGGCAGCCAAACACAGGGACCATCAATACGAGGGTACCCCGAATTAGGACGTACACCATTGCAGTGAGCATAGTTGCAGTAGAGATGATGGAGAGTGTTATCATAAACCCGAAGCAGCGAGATACGTCTTCCAACATTCCTTCCACCTTGTTGACAGACAAATTATATTAGGAAAGAGAGACAGAGACAGAGATAAACAAAGATTAGTTTATTATATATTGTGTGTAATTATATACTCAGGCACATAACCCATAGCTGTGGTTGGTCGACTCGAGACACACTAGGAACAGAAACAACAAAACGGAGATAAAAATAATAAACAGTTTAGTTTATAATTGCACTAAATAAATTGATTAATATTTTAATTTTGTACACAGTATAGAACTTACTTTCAAGATCTGGTGCTCAAGATAGATTATCTTAGTCATTGTAGAGCCTGGCTGGTGGCTGCCATTTGAGCTCCTGTCCTGTCTTGGTGTTTGGCCGTCGGTCACTTCCTCTACCGCCAACTCAGTAGTTTGTTGTATGTACATCCCGATTAACTTCAGACATTCATTATATGTTAGGTTAATAACGATATTATCAACCATGACGACAACAACGTAGTAGTAAGTCCATATGATTTTTTCCAAAGGGGACGCAACAATAGGTAGGCCCGCATATATATTCCCTATTATAGCAGTCCCAACGAGGGCTATAAACAGTATGTTTGGATAATCAAAGAACTTATAACGTCTGATAGATGAACCTAGTGTTTCAATTTCTGGAGTTTGTGAATATGCCTTCCATAATGCAGTTATGAGATGTGCTAAAGTCGGGCTGATAATCAAATTACTAACAGAAACCAAGGAGAAGGTAAGCTGTCCGACAATGATTGTGACTCCTGTAACTAATAGTCCAACATTTTGATAGTCACTGGAATTAAATATTGTACCGAAGGAGGCGAAGACGCTGAGGAAAACTATACGGTTGAAGAGAGACCACAAGAACAAAGTCATGTTAAAATCAAGTGTAATAGCGTGCCCAGATCTGTTCCAAAGGTAGGGGAACGACCCAAGCCCCTGCAGGCATTTTACGAGCCACCACAAGTTGTTGAAAGGCCACACAGCCATCATAATAAATCTAATATATACCTGCTACACTGATCACTGACACTGTAAGGACTCACGGACACTTGAACGCCAGGAAAAATGACAAATAGATTTAATTATCTCGGTATTATAGTTAGTGTCATGCTATTCTAGGATACGATTATCTTAGGATTTCGTATATATTCCTCTAATGGTATTTAATTGGTATTTAATTGAGCCATCAATAGGAAACTATAATGCAATGTATTTCTTCGGGTGTAATCGGCTTTCAAAGAATATTTCCTACTAGCGGATATTCGAGAGTGATATCATGTTTTAAACTGACACTAATATGAGGCATTGTTTATCAGATTTACACTTGTGTTAATTATTCTCGCTGTTCAACTTTTAGTTGTATGTGTAATTGTGGATCTTGAATCATGTAAGGTTCCTATAAAATACATCCAGGTAGTGTCAGTTATTGCATCTGTAATACAACATACGTAACGTTATACAACATCTGAGCTTAAGCCATTGATTTCGGGGGCTGATGAGTGATTGGTGCTTCTGATGAGTGATTGGTGCTTCTGATGAGTGATTGGTGCTTCTGATGAGTGATTGGTGCTTCTGAATGCTTGTGTGCTTGCTGCCTGTGGGTGAACTGTTACATGTGTTCTTCTCCTGTCACCTCTTTTTCCTTTCTTGTGTCTCTTGCTGATCCTCCCTACCCCTTGTGGGAGTAAGGGTTGGCTACTGACTGACTGACTGACATATAGTTCAACTGTGAAGATGAAATACGAAACTCAGTAGAATTCTGTGACACTGAAGTGACCAAGAGGGCGGCGTCTCTCTTCCCATCCAGTGCATGTATCATAACCCCTACAATCAGAAGAATAAACAATTAGTAACAAATTAACTATCAACAAAGTTTAACAATCTGTCAAATTAATAAAGATGTAGGAGAAAAGCTAAATACCGGTATATAATGTATGTATTAAGCCGGTATCACACGAGAGCTTTTATAGTCAACATTATATGGTCAACATCTTCCTGGCAACATTTCTGGAATATTTTGCACTGGAGTCGGAAACTAGACTGATGATGGATGAATTTAGGTAACCGAAAATTTTTAGATGTTGACCTCATAAGCTGCCAGACCAGTGTTGAGTATAAATGTTGAGGGAAAAATCGCTCGTGTGATACCGGCTTTAGTTGCTCATAATTATACAAATAATGTGGTTCAGACAGCCTTAATGTAATATTAATTAAGTAACACCCCGTTCTTAACATTAATCATCAACTGCAAACCCCAATGCACTTGAATAAACCAATACAAACATATGGTCCTCCCGGGATTCTAACTCGGGACACCACACCCAGAACATAAGCATAAATGTAGCATTCCGTAAAAGTATTAAGAACATAAGAACATAAGAAAATGGGAGTCTGCAGAAAGCCGATTGGCCTAAGCAAGGCAGATCCCTGTCCCACACAACCCCAATTACAAAGCCCAATTATAGGCTCAACACTCTAATACCCTGAGGATCATCTTACCAAAACGGTTAGAGATTAACGCAGGATTACGGGGGTCTGCAGAGCGCTGATTGGCCCAACCCTGCTGATCCCCCTTCACACAATGTCATTCAGTGCTAAACGAACGTATTTATGTTTGTGCGATTGTGTATTAATATAATTGGGAAATTATATACTATAAATGCCTATTGCTCTAATTTTACACACACACACACACACACATATGCCGGTGACCTCCCTTTATACAAGTACGGTTGACCAAGTAAGTCGTGTCTCCGCTGTCATTACGCTTAACTTGCTGTGTGCTGTAATAATGTCTGTCAGATGTTGAAATAGGGTGTGTACAGATAGGCACATGTTTGTATATCTCACTTAAAACGATGAAGTAATGCTTAGAAAGTGCTGATACCAATTATTGATCGAAATATACTTGGTGTCGCAACATCACTTATTTGACCGACTGTACCTCTTTTCTTGTAGTCCTCTATTTTGTCTACCAATGATGTAGTTTGGTGTATTAGAGGAACAGACACATTATTCAATATGTTAAATACGAATTCCCTTTTTTAATTTAGTCACTTATTGAATACAATCGTCTAATGATAGCCAGAATAAACTGTCAAAAGGCGTCATAATCCTCAAGGGGTTAATTAAACAAAATGTCTGTGTAACTCGATGTAACTGTTCAATAACAAGATAATCCTGTTCGTCCCTACCTGTTCACCACCCTCGCCCTGCTAATTACATCAAATACCTTCCCTTCATTACTGTATATATATATATATATATATATATATATATATTATTATATATATATATATATATATATATATATATATATATATATATATATATATTGATGAAACAGCTCTACTACCTCCTTGTTCTTGAAGATCAAGAGAATGAATAGTCTTGCCATATACACGAACACATACACACACACGTACACGCACACACACACACTATGTATGCTTCATTACTAACATGTCCTCTTAAGTTTGCATAATGATAATTAACGGGAGATCTCCACTTGAGGGATTTTTTTCTTGACCCCTTCCTCCCTCATGTTTAGCCCCATTGCTTTTGATATTATAAAACGTTTACCCCATTAGTTTAGCGATTTTAAGAACTTTCACCCCATATTAAGACCTTTCGTGCAATTCAGGTGTCGATTTTATCCTGGCGAGCGATAGCGAGCCTGTAATTTAAGAGGAACCGGCCTTTTGCCGGGAAATTTTTCTACCGAAAAATGTACAAATTTATCTTGAAAGGGACTCGAGGGGGTGTAATTTTAAGGTTGATGGAGGTCTAGGGAACCAACTAAATACCTCCCCTTAACGTATATTGATCAAGGGCTTGCCACACTTGGGGCCCTATGGATCCTGGTGGTCCATTTGGCGATTAGTTTATGGATTAGCACAACACAACATAAAACTATTATTAAGGGGGCCCACCTCACCTTTTGTTTATCTTTCTCTCCCTCTCTTTTTGGCTTGTATACATTCGACCCCATTCAGCCTACTGTTTTAAGACGTTTACGCCCATCCAGGTGTCAATATTTTCCTGGCGAGCGGTAGCGAGCCAGCATATAATTTGTTTTTGACAGCAAGCTAAATTTGTACATTTTTCGATAGAAAAATTTCTCCGGCGAAGCCGGATTTCCCCATACAATGCTGGCTCGCTATCGCTCGCCAGGAAGAAATCGACACCTGGATGGGGATAAACGTCTTAAAACAGTTGGCTGAACGGGGCCGAATGGATACAAGCCAGGGAAAAAGAGAGAAAAGGAGAGAAAGATAAACAAAGAATACGTTGACCCCCCCTTAAAGCTAAACAACAGCACCAATTTAAAGTGAGATAGTAAGAATTAGGTTGATATATGTGCATGAAGGAGACAAAAGGCAAAGGTGACTGTAACAAGTGTCTCCCCCAAATGTTGAAGGCGTGATAGAGAGCCAAAATAAAGGTACGTTAGAGGTAATTTAGGTGTGTTGGAAACGAGAGAGAGGGGAGAGGTAAACCGAAAGAGAGGTGGAAGGATGTGGAGTGAGGAAGTATACGGATGAAGGTGGTGCTGGTTGGGAGGAGGGGCGTCGATTGGTGTAGGGAAATGAATAGGAGGAGGAGGAGGTGTTTGTTAGAGTTAGCTGGATTACTCTCTGTGTAGGTGAGGCACAGATAGAAACAGGGAGGTATTCGCTTTTTCTGGACCCCCTTCTCCCTCTTGTTTAGACTCATTAGTTTTGCGATTTTAAGATGTTCGTTCACTAGTTTGGCGATTTTGAGACCTTTCGCCCCATTACTATGGTAATATTAAGACCTTTCGTGCCGTTTAGGTGTCGATTTGTTCCTGACGAGCGATAACGAGCCTGAATTTTTTTAAGGAACCGATCT
>CM064549.1:32775362-32945362 GCA_032716605.1 Paralithodes platypus | reverse complement strand
ATGTGTTCGTATGGCATGGCTATAACTTAAGCCATAGTAAAGTAAAAACTGTTATTTATGGTAGGGAGGAATGCCAACAGTTATTTATGGGACCAATAATGGAGTCGATTAGAATAATAAATGGCAATAACGAGCCTTTTTAGCGCATATTGCAAAAATGTTCCTATTCACATCATCATTAATTATTCACAGAGGCGTGTAACGTATAATTAATCTGCCTCGCCTAGCAGTCAAGAATACATGAATTTATTTAGTTTTCTGCTCTGCGATTTGTGTATACATATACTGTATTATATCTATATATATATATCTATATATATATATCTATATATATATTGAGTATATATCACAAATACACGTGAGCCACTAAATGTTTCTAATCTCTCAGTGTGGTTCGAACCGCCGACCGTCAGGACGATAGCCGACGCTTTAATCAACTGCCGTGGTGTAGTTGATTAAAGCGTCGGCTATTGTCCTGACGGTCGGCGGTTCGAACCCCACTGAGAGATTAGAAATATATATATATATATATATATATATATATATATATATATATATATATACTGTATATATATATATATATATATATATATATATATATATATATATATATATATATACCACCTCTCTGCATCTTTCCCTGTAAAACTAGGGCAGCTGAAAATGCCAATGAATTCACAATCTCTCCCCCACAATCTAGAAATTCCGCTTATCAAAACTCATTTATCCCCAGACCTACTACTTTATCCCCAGACCTACTACTTTATCCCCAAACCTACTACTTTATCCCCAAACCTACTACTTTATCCCCAAACCTACTACTTTATCCCCAAACCTACTACTTTATCCCCAGAACTACTACTTTATCCCCAGAACTACTACTTTATCCCCAAACCTACTACTTTATCCCCAGACCTACTACTTTATCCCCAAACCTACTACTTTATCCCCAAACCTACTACTTTATCCCCAGAACTACTACTTTATCCCCAGAACTACTACTTTATCCCCAAACCTACTACTTTATCCCCAGAACTACTACTTTATCCCCAGACCTACTACTTTATCCCCAGACCTACTACTTTATCCCCAGACCTACTACTTTATCCCCAGACCTACTACTTTATCCCCAGACCTACTACTTTATCCCCAGACCTACTACTTTATCCCCAGAACTACTACTTTATCCCCAGAACTACTACTTTATCCCCAGAACTACTACTTTATCCCCAGACCTACTACTTTATCCCCAGACCTACTACTATATCCCCAGAACTACTACTTTATCCCCAGAACTACTACTTTATTCCCAGACCTACTACTTTATCCACATAACTACTACTTTATCCCCAGACCTACTACTTTATCCCCAGACCTACTACTATATCCACATAACTACTACTTTATCCCCAGACCTACTACTTTATCCACATAGCTACTACTTTATCCCCAGACCTACTACTTTATCCCCAGACCTACTACTTTATCCACATAACTACTACTTTATCCCCAGACCTACTCCTTTATCCACAGACCTACTACTTTATCCCCAGAACTACTACTCTCTGGAATTCCCTTCCTTGGTATAATTGTTTGCCACAAATGTATACAACCTACACCAGATTAAGGGGAGGTGGACCGGTTTTCTGGACCACTTTCTCCCTCGTGGATAGCCCCATTAGTTTTGACATTTTAAGGCGTTCGGCCCATTAGTTCGACAATTTTAACACCTTTCGCCTCATTTCGTTGTCAATTTTATTATCTTTCCGGCCATTTAGGTGTCTATTATTTTCCTGGCGAGCGATAGCGAACCTGTAATTTTAAAAGGAACCGGCCATCGGCCGGCACATATTTCTACCGAAAAATGTAAACATTTATCTTGAAGGGGGGTCTAGGGGGTGTTTTATTAGGCTTGATGGAGGCCTAGGGAGGAAACTAATAAAACAAATAAAAAAATATATAAATGACCATATGTCCATCTCCCCTTAAACCCATAAATGACCATATGTCCATCTCCCCTTAAACCCATAAATGACCATATGTCCATCTCCCCTTAAACCCATAAATGACCATATGTCCATCTCCCCTTAAACCCATAAATGACCATATGTCCATCTCCCCTTAAACCCATAAATTAGCATATGTCCATCTCCCCTTAAACCCATAAATGACCATATGTCCATCTCCCCTTAAACCCATAAATGACCATATGTCCATCTCCCCTTAAACCCATAAATGACCATATGTCCATCTCCCCTTAAACCCATAAATGACCATATGTCCATCTCCCCTTAAATCCATAAATGAGCATATGTCCATCTTCCCTTAAACCCATAAATGAGCATATGTCCATCTCCCCTTAAACCCATAAATGAGCATATGTCCATCTCCCCTTAAACCCATAAATGAGCATATGTCCATCTCCCCTTAAATCCATAAATGAGCATATGTCCATCTCCCCTTAAATCCAGTTGTTACAAGCAGTTTATGAACGGAGGATGTTTTTATGCACATGGATCATTTTGCCTTTGTTTTTCCTTCCTCCATTCATTGTCTCTTAGAAGATATAATAGGTAAACATTAACTGTAAGTAATGTTCAACCAGTATGAGTGATTGACGTAGGTTGCCTTACATGTGTGTGTGTGTGTGTGTGTGTGAGATTGTGTGTTTGTGTGTGTTCCTGTGCTTGTCTGTGTAAGTGAGTGTGTGTGTTTGTATATGTGCGAATATGTGTACAGTATGTGTGAGTGCCTGTGTGTGTGTGTAGGACGTGGTACACACAAAAATATAGTGTGCTGAGAGTTATGAATATTCTGAAGCGAGGTCGGTGCGTGTGTGAGGGGGGGGGGGGGGAATGGGGGGACAGGAATGGAGAGGATCTGTGTGTATATATCATCTGTAATAGTTGTTTTAAATCCGTTCTTGTATCCAAATAGATTTGACAAGTTTTAGCATACGAGAGCACTGCCATGAAGCCGGTGTCACACGAGCGCTTTTTCCGTCACTAGATCTGTTGGGTCTGAAGGGTCACTAGATCTGTTGTTGCTTGATTTCCTTTGTACTCCTTTGTACTCCGTCAATTTTCCATGAGCAAGTTTTCTCTGGTGATATTTAGGGATATTTTTGCATTGGAATCGGAAACTGGATCGAAGGTAGATTATGTTAGGTAATTTAATTCTTAGGGAACTTGTATTTTGAAGCTGCCAGACAACAATTGCCCGTACAAATTGACGGAAAAATCGCTCGTGTGACACCGCCTTCAATTAGTCGCACTATATTTTAATCCAACTGAAGGGCTAATTTATTTCTTCATTTATGTATCTTTATAAAAAAAAATAGTTTTCTCCCTAGACCTCCATCAAGCTTTAAGAAATACACCCCCACGACCCTCCTTCAAGATAAGTTTGTACATTTTTCGTTAGAAAAATGTACCTGCCGGCCGAAGGCTGCTTTCTCTTAAATTACAGGCTCGCTATCGCTCACCCGGAAAAATCGACACCAAAATTACTCTAAAAGTTTTAATATTGACAGAGAAATGGGGCGAAAAGCCTGAAAAATCGCCAAACTAATGGGGGAAACTTCTTAAAATCTGAAAAATAATGGGGGCTAAATATCTCTCTCTCTCTCTCTCTCTCTCTCTCTCTCTCTCTCTCTCTCTCTCTCTCTCTCACTCTCTCTCTCTCAATTAACTATTCATTATGATGGGCTAGCCAGAAGTGGGTGATGATGGTTCCTGAAGGGGGAAGGTAATTAAGCTGTAATGAGTTTCCAAAATTGAGCATAAGGGAGAGAGAGAGAGAGAGAGAGAGAGAGAGAGAGAGAGAGAGAGAGAGAGAGAGAGAGAGTGAGAGAGAGATGTATTGACAGTGACCGAGAAAACGTAAACGAGAGAAAGAGAGTGTGTGTGTGTGGGGGTGTTTGTGTGTGCGTATGTGAGAGAGAGAGAGAGAGAGAGAGAGAGAGAGAGAGAGAGAGAGAGAGAGAGATGTATTGACAGTGACCGAGAAAACGTAAACGAGAGAAAGAGAGTGTGTCTGTGTGTGTGAGTGTTTGTGTGTGTGCGTGTGTGAGAGAGAGAGAGAGAGAGAGAGATGTATTGACAGTGACCGAGAAAACGTAAACGAGAGAAAGAGAGTGTGTCTGTGTGTGTGAGTGTTTGTGTGTGTGCGTGTGTGAGGGAGAGAGAGAGAGAGAGAGAGAGAGAGAGAGATGTATTGACAGTGACCGAGAAAACGTAAACGAGAGAAAGAGAGTGTGTCTGTGTGTGTGAGTGTTTGTGTGTGTGTGTGAGAGAGAGAGAGAGAGAGAGAGAGAGAGAGAGAGAGAGAGAGAGAGAGAGATATACAAGGAGTTCCAAGGAAGACAAAGTTTCTCGAGAACATTGCAGTCTATTATTCTGCAAGGTAGAGGTTGTGCAGTGCAATGCACATATTGCAGAGGGTGCTCTCTTGCTTAATGCCACTGAAGAACTATTTACAACTTCTGTAATTTTAGGAGGACCTGGGATATTTTCCAACCAAAAATATCTACAAATTTATCTCGAAGGGGGGCTTAGGGGGGTCTTTTTTAAGTTTGATGGAGGTGTAGCGAGGAAGCTAACAAATTATTCAATAAATAAATGGTCCCAAAAAACATACACTACCCCTTAAAATAGCTCACTCCGGGCTAATAATATGTTATGGCTGCACGATGATAGTAGTATTATTTACGTTAATAGTGAATTATAATATGAGGCCGCGTAAGAATCTCGAGGAATGGTAGAGATTTGCATGGTTAGCGACAGAATCCCAGGTGAGGCTGACAGGAATATTGGATTTATGTTAATACCCACACCTGGGGATATGTCCTGAATATATCCCTGGATCCCATCCCTGCTCTGTGCTGACCATTGATGGAAGTGTGAACTATAATGTTGTAACAACTAAAACAACCAACAGTGCATCTCTCTCTCTCTCTCTCTCTCTCTCTCTCTCTCTCTCTCTCTCTCTCTCTCTCTCTCTCTCAATCACTTTTTTTCACTTTTTGGGCGATTTTTGCATGTATTTGTTATTTTTCTAGTTTCCTCCCTAGACCTCCATCAAATTTAAAAAAATAAAAAATCCATTAGATCCCCCTTCTAGATTAATTTGTACATTTTTCGGTAGAAAAATGTGCCGGCCGAAGGCCGGTTCTTCCAACAATACAGGCTCACTGTCGTTCGCCAGGAAACTAATCTACACCTAAATAGCACGGAAGGTCTAAATATTGACGAAAAAATGCGGCGAAAGGTCTTCAAATCGACTTACTAATAGGGTAAACAACTTAATATCTGAAAACTAATGGGGCTAAACATTAGGGAGAAGGGGGTCCAGAAAAACGGTCCGCCTCCCCTTAAGGAGGGTCACCTGCTGTTTTTCTCTTTCTTGGTTGTATCCATTCGGCCCTATTGAGCCTACCGTTTTAAGACATTTATCCCCATCCAGGTGTCGATTTTTTTTCCTGACGAGCGTGCTGAAAAGGGTTTAAACAATAGCAAGGAGATATATAATAAAAAACGTTATCAAAGCCAATTATCTTTATTTGTGCAAAGGAATGCATTTGTATCAATTTATTCCTGTACTACTGAAATTTTATATATTACATTTGTAGGACTTGGATTCAACTTCCTTTATTTATCAATGAATATAATTCCTTTTTACAGTATTATATTTCCAATTTACTGTTAGTTTTAAGTCCTTCCTGTTCTCATATATGTATGTACAGTATATGACCACTATTTAGATAATGTTCAAAAATAGTCAATACTAGGATAATTTAATCAAAGTTAGATAATTATAACATGGATGCCAAATTAAACACACGCAAGAATAACACACCTAATCAGTCTTTAATATTGTTAGCCATTAGTAACCCATCACCTTAACAAACGTAATACTGTAATGTGAAGACAACATATTATCTAGCATGCATGATCTATATTATAACTAGATGACACATGTATATGGTACTAATAATTATCGTATACGATTTTGAAGAACGATAATTTGGAGATCAGTGTGACATTATTTTTGCAGATATGTATGAGTTTAGTTTACCAGGATAAAAACCAAAACATTGATGCCAGTATTCTGATTGTAATATTAAAGTAAACGATACTATGGAGTCAATATAACAATAATATCTAGCAATATATATATATACTGTATATACTGGTGGAAATCTCCCCTTAAGTAATGCTGCCTTGGTGTTGCAAATAGTCTACTGCAACTACATAGATTAGTATGAAACAGGTTGTATATTTTATTTTATTTTTTTATTTTTTATTTTTTTTTGTTACGCAGAATATATTGCAAATGATCATTACTCTATTCTTAGCCATATATTCTAATGACATAGTCCATATTCTAATGTATTGTATCATATGGTATATGTTTTGTTCTTTGCTTCATATTACTTTGAATTAATCCTGTATTCGTTGCTGCTTATGTTTGTTTTGTTTTGTATTATTGATATTTTGTTTCGAGGTACATAATCATACAGGTTTGATTTATAATAGTATAATTATAGTAGGCTATAAATAACTCAATTGTCCATTGTTATATTAACATTGTATCTATATATCTTATTTTGTTTAGCCATGTAATTTAATTATTTAATACTATATAAGCTATATGTTCAATTCATAAATTACTATATTCCGTTGACATATTCAAATTTCTCTATTGATTTTATTGATACATTATTGCACTTAATAATATCTTATTATATTTATGTCATTATTATATATTTACGTTATTCACACTAACCTAATTTGACAATGGTCATATATGGATAGGATGGCATCTAGCTGTATATAAAGGATGGCATCTAGCTGTATATAAAGGATGGCATCTAGCTGTATATAAAGGATGGCATCTAGCTGTATATAAAGGATGGCATCTAGCTGTATAAAGGATGGCATCTAGCTGTATATAAAGGATGGCATCTAGCTGTATATAAAGGATGGCATCTAGCTGTATATAAAGGATGGCATCTAGCTGTATATAAAGGATGGCATCTAGCTGTATATAAAGGATGGCATCTAGCTGTATATAAAGGATGGCATCTAGCTGTATATAAAGGATGGCATCTAGCTGTATATAAAGGATGGCATCTAGCTGTATATAAAGGATGGCATCTAGCTGTATATAAAGGATGGCATCTAGCTGTATATAAAGGATGGCATCTAGCTGTATATAAAGTTACTATGTCTCTGATTATATGATGCCAAGCTAGGTAGGCTACATCATATGGGGATTCCTTTGTTCTATGTAAATGAAGGAGACACAAGGGAAAGCTACGTGTAACAAGTGTGTCCCCCAAAGTTTGAAAAGAGTGATAGAGAGCTAGTCACTTTTAATAATTCCCGATCGAACTGCTTGACCCATTTTTCTTTCGTGGTGGTATTTCATGAGTCACCGATCGTTTGGTACCCAGACTTGAAGTTGGTGTTGCCAGGGTGGTGTGGATATCGGTGACGTCATCTTTGTTTACAGTCATCGTCATCTCACTCCTCTGCAAACAAAAATAAATAAATAAATAAATAAATAAATAACTATAATATATCAATAAATATATATAATGTTTAAGGGAGACCCACCTCGTTTATTTTTTTGTTCTGGGTTGTATCAATTCGGCCTCATTAAGGGGAGGTTTCTAGTTTGTTTCCTACTCCTCCAGCAATCTTAAAATATCATCCCCTTGACCCCCTTTCAAGATAAATTTGTACATTTTTCGGTAGAAAAATTTCCCGGCCGAAGGCCGGTTACTCTTAAATTACAGGCTCGCTATCGCTCGCCAGGATAAATTCGACACCTAAATGGCACGAAAGATCTTAAAAATTGACAGAATGGGGCGTAAATTCTTAAAATCGACAAAATAATGGGGCGAACATCTTAAAATCTCAAAAGCAAGGGGGCTAGACATGAGGGAGAAAGGAGTCAAGAAAAAAGTCCCTCAAGTGGAAATCTCCCCTTAAGAGAAACCGGCCACCATCACTCACCTTCACCCTCCACCATCATGTCCTTAATCTTCTTGGTGAGTTTATAATTGGGCTTGATGACGTTCTTAAGCCACCTCACGCGGGGCTTGGTGGGCTTAGTGTAGTACTCGCCCAGGGCACAGAGGTCATACTCGCAGCTTCCTGAAAGTATGAGGAAATATAATAATAATAATAATAATAATAAAAATAATGATATAAATATTAATAATAATAATAATAATAATAATAATAATAATAATAATAATAATAATAAAGTAGAAGTGCCGCTTTCGCATTTTGGAAAGAAAACGGCATACCCAATTCTGCGTATTTTTTTTTTTTTCTCTTCACAATTGACAATTAAAGGCATTATACAAATATTGTTCAGCAATTTGTTATGGTATTTTAACTGAACATTTAATAGCAAAACGGTATATCCACCAGACTATTGTGCACCAATCTATCACTTAACTGTACTCACTACGAATAGCCTTATAATTGTTAACCTCCTCCTTGATGTTCTTATTGGTCGATGCATTTACGTATTTATTAAAAAATTTATTTCCTCACCTAGACCTACATCAAGCTTAAAATAACATCCCAAAATTCCCCTTCTAGAAAAATTTGTAAATTTTTCGGTAGCAAAATGTCCGGACCGGAGGCCAGTTCCTCCAAAATGTCAGACTCGAAAATGTACAAATTTAACTAGAATGGGGATCTTGGGGATGTTTTTTGAAGTTTGATGGAGGTCTAGGGAGGAAACTCGAAAATTTACAAATTTAACTAGAAGGGGAATCTTGGGGATTTTGTTTTGTTTAAGTTTGATGGAGGTCTAGGGAAGAAACTAAAAAAAAATAATAAAGAAAATAAAACAATGGAGCACTGTATACTCACGCCGCAGCGCCTTATAGTTGTCCACATCGTCCTTGATCTTCTTCTCGCAGGCCTTCCCATAGTTGTCCTTGTTGGCCTTGGCGTCCATACACGGGCCATCCTGGGGGGAGGGGGCGGAGTGGATTGAAAGAGAGTTATTGTTGGTAAGGATGTAGTATTTGGGCGTATCTCCCGCCTTGTTTACACTACTCGCAGCTCACGATCACGTCCCCGTCTATTTTGACTGCTGTGGGATACAACAATAGGTTGAGGGGGCAAAGCCCTCACTTCACCCCCCCATGACTTATTGTCATCATCATATATATTGCCAGCAGGGGGCAAAATACAGAAAAAAAAAACAGTCAAAATAAACGGAAACGTAACCACAAGCGCACGACCAATGTAAACATGACGACCGTACACCCAGATACTACATCCATCCCCAAAAAAATCATACACAACTACGTTGTCAAGGAAAAGACCCAGAGACCCAGGCCTATTTGGGATCTCCAGCTAAAGATTCCCAGGTCCCAGACCTCCCGGGGAGAGGTTCCGGTTTCAGCAGGCAGACACACAGCGGAGTCATACCACAATGCCCGCCCACCTCATATCAATGCATGACCCTTCATATACACCGGCTCCTTGGGCCAGGCGCCTGATGGACTATTATCTAGTGTAACTGGCGCCCGACCCCCTCTCCCAACGACCGCGTTATCACTCATCTATTCACAAGCATTCCTCATTCATTCCTATTCATTGACACTTCTCTTGCTGTTCTACAGTCATCCCTTAATCTTCCAATGCTTGTACTACACCATCTCTCCATCTCAACCATGGTCTTCCTACCCCTCTACCTCCCCTTGTATCTGACTCATATACTCTCTTTGTAAGCCTTTCATCTCCCATTGGTTCAACATGTCCATACCAGCACAGCACCCTTCTGTCCACTCTGGCCGACAAAGGTTCCTGATGTCCCACTCTCCTATGTACCTCTTCATTCCTCAATCTGTCTCTACGCGTCACTCTACGCATACTCCTCAAGAAGTTCATCTCCATCTCATCCAACTTTCTTCTCTCTTGTGCCTTCAGAGCCCAGGTTTCAGCCCCATACATCACTGCTGGTACAACTATCCCTTGATACATAGCACTTTTAGCTTTCATTCCGATATTTCTCACCATCCACATGCTTCCCATTGCTCCAAAAACTTTCCTTCCTTAACATACTCTCTGTCTTACCTCCATTTCCATTTCTACATCCCTGCTTATCACTGCTCCTAGATATTTAAAACACTCCAATCGTTCCCGTATTTCCCCATCCCGCCGCACATGTAGATTCACCCTACGAGCACCTTTATTGCACACCACCACATAGAAATCCGGGCAGCTGCTGTTACATGATGATGTCTAGAGATCCTATAGTTATAAAATACTATAGGATCTCTAGTGCTGTCAGGTCCTTCATCAAGCTTAAGGGGAGGTTTTGAGTTTGTTCCCTAGACCTACATCAAGCTTAAAATTACACCCCCTTGACTCCCTTTCAAGATAAATGTGTACATTTTTCGATAGAAAAAATTTCCGGCCAAAGGCCGGTTCCTCCAAAATTACATGCTCACTATCGCTCGCCAGGAAAACATTGACGGCTGAATGGCACAAAAGGTCTTAAAATCGCTAAACTAAGGGAGCGAATGTCTTAAAATCAGACACCTAATGGGGCTAGCCATGAGGGAGAAGGGGTAAGAAATAATAAGCCACTAACTAACGCTACCGGTGTGTCATAAAGGCTAATAATACCGTACCACTAGTGTCCTGGCGGCTGGGACACTGGGACACTCGACGATGGAAGGCTCCGGGCAGCTGCTGTTACATGGTGCTGTCTGGTCCTCTGTCTGGCGGAGAGAAAGAGAGAGTTTATTTAGATAAAATAGGACTTCAGGAGCTATCACCCCTATTGGATTATTAAGGGGAGGTATTTAGTTTGTACCCTAGACCTCCATCAAGCTTAAAATTACACCCCCTAGACCCCCCTTTCAAGATAAATTTGTACATTTTTCGGCAGAAAAATTCCCGGCCAAAGGCCGGTTACTCTTAAATTACAGGCTCGCTATCGCTCGCCAGAATAAAATCGAGACTTAAATTGCACGAAAGGTCTTAAAATTGACAGAATGGGGCGGAAATTCTTAAAATCACCAAACTAATGGGGCAAACGTCTTAAAATCACAAAAGCAATGGGGCTAACCATGAGGGAGAAAGGGGTCAAGGAAAAAATCCCTCAAGTGGAGACCTCCCCCAATGTAGAGAGAATGGGTGGTATTGGGAGCTTTGGGTAGTAGGGAGGACTGGGTAGTAGGGAGGACTGGGTAGTAGGGAGGACTGGGTAGTAGGGAGGACTGGGATGCATTTGTGGGTCAAGGGGAGATTTCCACCTGGAGGATTTTTTTCTGAACCTCTTTCTCCCTCATGTTTAGCCCCATTGCTTGTGAGATTTAAAGACGCTAGCCCCATTAGTTTGGCGATTTTAAGAACCCTCGCCCCATTTCTGTCAATTTTAAGACCATTCGTGCCATTTAGGTGTCGATTTTTTCCTGGCGAGCGATAGCGAGCCTGTAATTTAAGGGGAACCGGCCTTCGGCCGGGAAATTTTTCTACCGAAAAATTTACACATTTATCTTGAAAGGGGGTCAAGGGGGAGTAATTTTAAGCTTGATGGAAGTCTAAGGAATCAACTAAAAACCTCCCCTTAACGTTTCGACTTCACATGTAAAGTCAGTGAAAATAGGTTATCCTAAACTGAACAGGATGAGTAAATACACTTAGACTAACAGGCTGAGTTAGGTATACCTATATTAGTCTTGTGGTAACGTGATTGCCTCGTAACCCGAGGAACCCTTGTTCGATTCCCAATTTATCTTTTAAACATTCCGAAGTATTACTATAGTTTAGCAACATCTCTGGCATGAAAAAGGGGAAGTGCAAATGTTTCGGAAATGTTTCGGAAATGTTTCGGAAATGCAACAAACGAGAACAGGACACAATACGAAGCGAAACTATATCTATTTTTCTCTCCAATGTTATTATTTAGGCTTTATGTTTCCTCCTTTCAGTATCAGAAGGCAAATATGTGTCTTGCATTCGTTAGCTGGTTTGTATATATATATATATATATATATATATATATATATATATATATATATATATATATATGTGTGTGTGTGTGTATTTGCATTATGTTTAATAAGGTATTATTTTATGGTGTAGTATCCATTGCTCCGTGTAGTTACCAGCCAGGACAGGGGGAAGTCTTCTGGGTTGTACACTTGTGGGTCCACGGTACCATTCCGTAGGGTGAAGTCATCGGAAGAGTCCTCGGAATAGTTCCCGCACAGACCTCCCAGGGTGTACATCAGCTGAGGACCCGCCCAGATGTCCAAGCGGTAGGGGCATTGCATCACCTGTTATTGTGACAGCTGTTAGACGTGTTTACCTAGTGATTTAGATACATTACAGCTGTTAGACGTGTTTACCTAGTGATTTAGATACATTACAGCTGTTAGACGTTTTTACCTAGTGATTTAGATACATTACAGCTGTTAGACGTGTTTACCTAGTGATTTAGATACATTACAGCTGTTAGACGTGTTTACCTAGTGATTTAGATACATTACAGCTGTTAGACGTTTTTACCTAGTGATTTAGATACATTACAGCTGTTAGACGTGTTTACCTAGTGATTTAGATACATTACAGCTGTTAGACGTTTGTACCTTGTAACTTAGATATTATATTACAGCTATTAGACTTTTTTACTTTGTGATTTAGATATGTTATTTCAGTTGTGTCTATATAGGCAACAAGTACAGAGGCCGATCAAGTGTCATGCAATGCTACAGGTATATTTAGGAAATATTGATATTTAACAGGAATACTTCTTTGTACAAAACAGACAAACACGCACATAACAACAACAACAACAATAACAATAACAACAACTGCCTTTGGCGTAGGAAGGTATGCCAGAGAGAGAAGAGGGTGAGTTTTGGAAGGCCCTCTATCAGTCAAAGGGGTAAAAACTATCTCGATAGGCGGCCGCAGTTTTGGACCTGGGGAGCTGAAACTATGCATGTGGGTGTCAATTGACCTGGGTCAGGTCATAGAGGGAGCGAGGCCACGATCGGAGGTCGTTTCGAGGCCGAAATTGAAAAACAAAATGAAAAAAATGAAAAAAATTGCCGTTTGGGGCAGAAGGAGGCCTCCGATCGAAAAGGCGTATGGAACGAAAGTTGTTCGCAGCCTCCCAAAATGGGGGTACGGATGAGGTCAGATCCAAACTCGGAGGTCATTTAGCGGCCGAAATCGAGGTCGCCGTTTAATGAGGCAAAGGGAGGTCGAGGCCGGTGATTATGGCAGTAGTAGTATTGTGATGATTGTGGTGATTATGGTAGTAGTAGTGGTGGTAGTAGTGATGGTTATTATGGTGATTACCCGGGCAACGCCGGGTACCCCTGCTAGTCCTTTATAAACTGTATAAAAGAGAGAGAGTGTGTGTGTGAGTGAGAGTGGGGAGTAGAAACATACCGAGAGAGAGAGAGTGTGTGTGTGTGTGTGTGTGAGAGAGAGAGAGTTTGCGAAAGTGTGTGTGTGAGGATGAATAGATAATAGAAACGCACCTAGACAGACAAACACTAAAACAAACTAACCACAAGTCCCGAAGAGCCAACGAGAACAGCACACTCCATGTCTTTAAAGTACTTGAGCCGGAAGCCCAGGACGGGGTGGTAGGAGTTGGGGGTGAGCAGCTGGGTGGCGCCGTGGTTGTCTTCTATCTTCACCGGGTGTCCGTTTAAAGTCATCTGGCACAATAAGTCACATTCAAGATTATTTAGGAACATTTAAAATACAATGTATAGTTTCCCGCACATATTCCATTTATCAACCATCCCAGCGAATCGTATGTTGGCAGCGCCGCACCCACCTCCCCAACCCCCCTCCCCCCTCCCTCATTCCACCTCCTACCAATAGTCAAAGGGAAGGAGTTGGAGCGAGGGAGGGGGGTTGGGGAAGTGGTACAGAATGGAATATGTGTGGCAAACTGTACACTCGAGGAAACTATAATCTTTACACTGGTGAGCTGAATATATATTTGTGTGAA
The DNA here is from genome assembly GCA_032716605.1 of Paralithodes platypus. Lineage (NCBI taxonomy): Eukaryota > Metazoa > Arthropoda > Malacostraca > Decapoda > Lithodidae > Paralithodes > Paralithodes platypus. The sequence goes on along the minus strand of CM064549.1, from coordinate 32,931,343 downwards.
CGGAATGAACCGGGTGAAACATACGTCTGTACTGTATTATCACGAGTTTCGACCCACTTCCAGAATGTTTAGAGCGTTTGTGTAAAGATTGTTTTTTCCTCGAGTGTACAATGGTCATTCAATTCACACACACATACAGTATATATATTAAATATATATGAAGGCCTCTCGAAGCAGAGGGGTCTTGGTTTAAACAACATCCCGCCAATAAACGAGACATTTACACCACCAGACAGCTGAGTTCCTCCCTTATCCTGCCTTATCCTTCCCTGTTGCTTAGGTCTCTCTGGCACGAAAATGGGGATGCAAGAAGGGTCCCTAAGCATCAATAACAAAGAGTCAATTTTCCCATAAAGAATCCCAGAAGCACTGTGATCGTGACGTGGCGTGACTTCCCAGGTGCTCAGCCAATCACAGCATGAATCTCGTGGGCGGGGAGGTACTAAGGCCCCAGTGTCTTCCCGCGGCGCCACGATCAAGATTGGATCATAAACAGTGCTTTATTTCTTCCATTTTAACATCATGTCGGACAGTGACATAGACAATCCGCTATTACCCGACAGCCCCGAGAACTCTGAGCATGATCGAGGAAGATAAAGTCCACGGAATGTGAAGAAATGGTGTAAATCAGTGACAAAAGCCAAGAGATACTTGGGTATGGGGGGGGAGGAATGTGGGGAAGAAAAAGAACACAAATTAAAGTGAGTGGGGTGAGTGGGTGGGAAATGGTTTAAGAACATTAATAAGACAGTGAAATCTGTGGTTATTCAATTAAATCAATCAGTTTATAATACCTTAAAGACGGTGTCATTCACTGTCATTCGGAATCGGTGTCATTTGTCTGTCCCTGAATAGTGGAGACTAAAGAGGAAGAATGCTACAGTCTTACCTGGTAATTAGTCATGGATCCTTGGTCACTCTGTCAGTCACCTGTTGAGCTTACCTGTACAGTCGCGCTAATAAGTGATGTCTTGGCATCAAGTATGTTTTTATCAATAATTGGTATCGGCAATATTTAAGCTTCATTTCTTCATATCGAGTGAAATATACAAACATGTTCCTACACTTACCCACCCTATTCAACATCTGACAGACATTAGTACAGCACAGAGCAAGCTAAACGTAATAACAGCTGGGCCATGACTTATTAGCGCATCCATACCTGTATCCGTTCCTGGGTTGCTATGCTGTTTGTATGGTTGTGGTGAGTACATTTTTTTTATTTTTTTTTATTTTTTTTCACTAATATTATTTTTATTGATTTAATTATTCTGTTAACCTAAGATGTCTAGAATCTCGCCCGGGAGGATCCCCCAGAGTTGAGTCTGAGGGTGAGTGCAGTTACGCGCTAGCATGGCTTATGATCCCAAATAAACTAAAACAAATATACTGTATATACCGGTAAGAAATAAAAATAAATTTATAAATAAAATAACGTCCCCTTAATACGGCATGCTACTGGAAAACGTAATACCGGTACCTGTCCAGATCCTTAGTTCCTTACCTTAAAGATATTATCCGTATTCATCTCAATGACCGTGTGTGGATTATCCCGGAAGGTGGTTTGGTCGAGGCATGAGGGGATTTCCATATTATCCTTATGCTTGAAACAACCGGCAAAGTCCGAGAAGACCCCGAAATACGGATCATAGCTTGAGCCCTCCTGGGTTAGGGTGTAGTTGCATTTGCCCTGCCAGTCGTAGTTGAACAAGTCGAAGGTCATGATGTGGGGGTCGTTGTAAACGCTGGAGTGACCACCTGTGGGGGTTAAGGGGGGTCACCGGTTTGTTTTATCCTTTTCTCTTTTTCTCTCTTTCTCTGGCTTGTATCCATTCGGCCCCATTCAGCCAACTGTTTTAAGACGTTTATCCCCATCCAGGTGTTGATTTCTTCCTGGCGAGCGAAAGCGAGCCAGCATTGTATGGAGAAATCCGGCTTCGCCGGAGAAATTTTTATATCGAAAAATTTACAAATTTAGCTTGTTGTTAAAACAAAAAATATATATATGTTGGCTCGCTACCGCTCGCCAGGAAAATATTGACACCTGGATGGAGGTAAACGTCTTAAAACAGTAGGCTGAATGGGGCCGAATGGATACAAGCCAGAGAGAGAGGGAGCGAAAGAGAAAAAAGCGAGGTGGGCTCCCTTAATATTATGTTGTGGGGGTCGTTGTAAATACTGTGGGGGTTAATGTTATGATGTGGGGGATGGGGGGGTCGTTATAAACACTGTGGTGGTTAATGTTATGATGTGGGGGATGTGGGGGTCTTTGTTAATGTTATGATGTGGAGTATGTGGGGGTTGATGTGGGGCATGTGGGGATCGTTGTTAATGTTATGATGTGGGGCATGTGGGGGTCGTTGTTAATGTTATGATGTGGGGCATGTAGGGATCGTTGTTAATGTTATGATGTGGGGCATGTGGCGATCGTTGTTAATGTTATGATGTGGGGCATGTGGGGATCGTTGTTAATGTTATGATGTGGGGCATGTGGCGATCGTTGTTAATGTTATGATGTGGGGCATGTGGCGATCGTTGTTAATGTTATGATGTGGGGCATGTGGGGATCGTTGTTAATGTTATGATGTGGGGCATGTGGGGGTCGTTGTTAATGTTATGATGTGGGGCATGTGGGGGTTGTTAATGTTATGATGTGGGGCATGTGGGGATCGTTGTTAATGTTATGATGTGGGGCATGTGGGGATCGTTGTTAATGTTATGATGTGGGGCATGTGGGGGTTGTTAATGTTATGATGTGGGGCATGTGGGGGTTGGTAATGTTATGATGTGGGGCATGTGGGGGTTGGTAATGTTATGATGTGGGGCATGTGGGGGTTGTTAATGTTATGATGTGGGGCATGTGGGGATCGTTGTAAACACACTGGAGGAGATTGTTTTGTGTATGAAGGATACAAGGCAATGCTGCCTGTAAACACGGATACCATAGTTTCTAGCCCACTCATACATAGTCGTGGATTTCAGCTATTTCTAACTATGGAAGTATATCTCTGGAAACGAATATATGAATATAACACTACAAAACTACATAAACTACAACACTACATAAACTACAAACTACATAAACTACAAAACTACATAAACTACAACACTACATAAACTACAAAACTACATCAACTACAAAACTACATCAACTACAAAACTACATCAACTACAAAACTACATCAACTACAAAACTACATCAACTACATAACTACATCAACTACATCAACTACAAAACTACATCAACTACAAAACTACATCAACTACAAAACTATATCAACTACAAAACTACATCAACTACAAAACCACATCAACTACAAAACTACATCAACTACAAAACTACATCAACTACAAAACTACATCAACTACAAAACTACATCAACTACAAAACTACATCAACTACAAAACCACATCAACTACAAAACCACATCAACTACAAAACTACATCAACTACAAAACTACATCAACTACAAAACCACATCAACTACAAAACTACATCAACTACAAAACCACATCAACTACAAAACCATATACCGGGAATACTAGTTTTTGGAAAACAAGTTCTATCCAAAAATCACTCCAGATAGTTATAATTGCTTACAGAAAAACATAGTTGTTTCATGATTTTTACTGAGTGGGCTAGAGAATATGGCATCCGAGTGTACGATAGTGTAAATGGCTTGACACACGGAGCTTAGAGAAGTTTAAGTCATAGAATGAGGGAACACAGATTGAGGGAGTAAATTCCAGAGTTTACTTATTGAGTAGAAGAAAGACTGGGAAAATGGGTGGATTTGGTTCACTCTTGGGTTAGTGAGTTAGACAGAGTAGAGGTGGGAATGTGTTGAAGGGCGGGTGTCCTTCACTCTCTGTAAGGGAGGAAGTATGCACTGAGCGGTACCGGTATCTGAAGAATACTGATTACTATAACAGCAATAGAAGAGTGAGATAGATGCAACATTGCAGCGTGCAGTGAGAGTTTATAGGGAATTAGTAAGAGGAGGTGAGTTGATGAGATAAAATGTTTGTGTCTGTACCCTTGCTAGAAGAGCGTTATGGGTGGAACCTCCCCACACATGCGAACAGTACTCGATACATGGGCGCACTGTGCCCCTGTATAGAACAAGGCTAAAGAACCCACAGAGGCGGTTGAGCACTAGTACTAATGGAGGATTTGTGGTTCAGTGTTATGAAGCACATAGTGGTGGTGAATGTTATTATGTGAGGGTTGTTTTAAGGGGCGTCACCTGCATTGTTTCTCTAATTTTTTCTTCTTCTCTGGCTTGTATCCATTCGGCCCCATTCAGCCTACTGTTTTAAGACGTGTATTCCCATCCAGGTGTCGAGTTTTTTTCCTGGCAAGCGATAGCAAGCCAGCATATTTGTTTCAATGTTTTTGACAGAAGGCTAAATTTGTAAATTTTTCAATAGAAAAAAAATTGACCGGATTTCTCCATACAATGCTGGTCAACACCTAGATGAGGATAAACATCTTAAAACAGAAAGCTGAATGGGGCCAAATGGATACAAGACAGTGAAAGAGAGAAAAAAAGCAAGTGACCCCCTTCAATACTGCAGTGACTGTGGAGGTGAATACTATCCGACATGATTCCTGGGAGGTCTATTATCGTAACCAGCGTTATTAACCCTTTGAGTGGTGATGGGCTGGTCTATCAGAGTGAGAACTGAGCGATCTCTGCCATACCCATAGCTTACTCTGACTGTTCCTTTTACTTATGTATTTTCTAGATCTCAAGTGACGGCGTCTCTTCCGTGGATTGACCTCCCAATCTACCAAGATTGGAAGCCAAAGCGTCACATTTTTCCTTTGCCCCTCAACTTTCTCTTCATAATTGCTGAGGGGCACAGGGCCCTGGGTGGGGCTTTGGTTTTCCGGGCGTTTCCGCACCCTCCTCAGCTCCCCGCCATGGAGTGGCTTCGGTCACCCAGGCTTTATTGTGGTCGGCAGGGAGGGTTCTGTTGGGGCGCTCGATTATGGCCTTGGCCTTGCTCGGGGCCTTGGGGCTGTTCGGCCAGGCAGCCTGGGGAGCAACAACAACAACAACAACAACAACCCTTTGAGTACCAACGACGTGTGTTGTAATTTATTGTAGCTATATTTAGAGGATATTATGCAGCTTATGAAAGATCTGTGGTAGTTAAGAGGGTTTGGTTGAGATAGTTTGAAGCCTTATTATTGCTATAGGTCCTTCCCAAGCTTAATCAAATCGTCTAATAGTAGCCTGAATAAAATGAAAGGGACGTCACTGGTACCGGACGGGTTAAATACTTAAATTCCACATACAGTGTCGGAGTGTTTATCTGTGCCGGATGCTCAAAACATTCATATGGCATTTCAAAAGCTTTCTCATAAATACTGAAACTAACTATGACACGTATTAAATTCCATTACCGTACTACCGCCACTATGTATTGATTGGTGTTATTGCAATGCAGTCAATACATTCCTTTCAATCTCTCTCTCTCTCTCTCTCTTTGCTATCCTTTCCTTCCACTTTCTCATACTCTTAGGGTTGCTATCTCTACTAGGATTAAGTCTTGGCCACCTCGCAGGCATTGTAAGATCTGTGTGGCCAGTGTATCTAGGTAAATATCTCTCTCTCTCTCTCTCTCTCTCTCTCTCTCTCTCTCTCTCTCTCTCTCTCTCTCTCTCTCTCTCTCTCTCTCTCTCTCTCTCTCTCTCCACCAACTCACACTCCTCGTAGATGTGCCCGGTAAAGTCCCAGTGGCCTTGGTGACACTTCATCTGCATACAGGACTCGTTGGCCATCATGATGTAACCCTCGGGGTATATGTTGCCCTTCCACTCGCAGCCTGGAAGAGATGACATTAACTCGTAAAGTGCGACGGACATGTTTTGTAATCGTCCTCCAGTACGGGACCTTTAAGGGGAGGTTTTTAGTTGATTCCCTAGACTTCCATCAAGCTTAAAATTACTCCCCCTTGACCCCCTTTCAAGATAAATTTGTACATTTTTCGGTCGAAAAATTTCCCGGCCAAAGGCTGGTTCCCGTTAAATTACAGGCTCGCTGTCGCTCGTCAGGAAAAAATCGACACTTAAATGGCACGAATGGTCTTAAAATTGACAGAAATGAGGTGAGGGTTCTTAAAATCGCCAAACTAATGGGGCAAGCGTCTTTAAATCTCACAAGCAATGGGGCTAAACATGAGGGAGAAAGAGGTTCAGAAAAAAATCCTCCAGGTGGAAAGCTTCCCTTGATGGTGAAAATAGACAATATTCATAACATTTACCATATATATATAATGCATGAAACAAACAACCCACCTTACTCAACTTACTCAAGGACTCGTGGGGGTAGGGGTAAAGTGGATCTCTATTCACTCTCCGACTCCCACCATTCCTTCCGAAGCTGAAGCCAATCGTATACTCTGATAGCCGGAATGATAATGAAGAAACCACGCATCCTTTTCCACCCAAATAATGATCATGCCCGATGAAGTCCGTGATATTAGAGGGGGGGGGGGGGTAGGGAGGGGGCTGGGAGTAGGGAGGGGGGTGGGAGTAGGGAGGGGGTGGGGGGGGTAGGAAGGGGGGGGGGAGTAGGGAGGGGGCTGTTATAATGGCGACCAGGGACATTCTACGGTAAGGGGGTTGAGTTTATTTTTGGGTATATTTATTTATAAACTAATTTAGTTTCCTCGCAAGACCTCCATCAAGCGTAACACAAAACACCACCTAGAACCCCCTTCACGATAAATGTGTACATTTTTCGGATGAAAAATGCACGGCCGAAGGCCGGTTTCTCTTAAAATTACAGGCTCGCTATCGCTCGCCAGGATAAAATCGACACCTAAATGACACGAAAGGTCTTAATAATGACAACGAAATGGGGTGAAAGGTGTTAAAATCGTCAAACTAATGGGCCGAACGTCTTACAATCTCAAAACTAATGGGGCTAAACATGAGGCAGAAGGGGGACCAGAAAAACGACTCATCTCCCCTTAACCTCCGACTATCGTTACTATCCTAATAACCCCGCTGGTACCGAACTCACATCTCCTCTTATCAGGGCTGTGGTTGTGGTCGCGAGCGTGGTGACCGTGACAGGGGTTCTCAGGCTGGTAGTGTCGGGTGAGGTGCTGGTAGTCGACGTAGATCTTGGTGATGGTCCCGTTGCAGCACACCAGTTGCATGCAACACTCGGCCACCACGATAGCTATTTCCCCGTTCTCCAGCGTCTCGTTACCGTAGGGACAGTCACCATCGTGATCTGGGAATTGGGTGGTTAGTTGGTTAGTTAGTTTGCCTTCATGATCTGATAATTGGGTGGTTAGTCGGTTAGTTAGTTTGCCTTCATGATCTGATAATTGGGTGGTTAGTTGGTTAGTTAGTTTGCCTTCATGATCTGATAATTGGGTGGTTAGTAGTTTGCCTTCATGATCTGGTAATTGGGTGGTTAGTTGGTTAGTTAGTTTGCCTTCATGATCTGGTAATTGGGTGGTTAGTTGGTTAGTTAGTTTGCCTTCATGATCTGGTAATTGGGTGGTTAGTTAGTTTGCCTTCATGATCTGGTAATTGGGTGGTTAGTTGGTTAGTTAGTTTGCCTTCATGATCTGGTAATTGGGTGGTTAGTTGGTTAGTTAGTTTGCCTTCATGATCTGGTAATTGGGTGGTTAGTCGGTTAGTTAGTTTGCCTTCATGATCTGTTAATTGGGTGGTTAGTTGGTTAGTTAGACGGTAGGTTAATTGGCTAGTTGGTTAGTTAGTTTGCCTTCATGGACTAGTAGTTGGGTGGTTAGTTCGTTAGTTAGTTTGCCTTCATGATCTGATAATTGGGTGTTAGTTGGTTAGTTAGATGGTAGATAGTTTTGTTTTTTGTTTTCTATGAGGGAGGGAGACAAAAGGCAAAACTGCCTGTGACGAGTGCCTCCCCCAGAGTTACAAGAGTGACAGGGCCAAAATCAAGGAACGTTCGAGCCAAAGTGTCTCGACACACGGAGTTTGAAACAATTCAAGTCATAGGATGAGGGAAAGATGGATTCAGTTGGCCAGTCGGTTAGTTAGTTTGCCTTCATGATCTGAGAATTGGGTCGTTAGTTGGTTATAGTCTGTTTCACCTCTTCTGTCGGTAAATTGCAAAGTTCCCATCAAAGACCGGTCAATATATGGTTGAACCCCAAAAATATTGATACGAAAGGTTTTGTAATGGATTCTAGTACTATTGGGCATGCTAAACAACATACTGAAAATCTAATTGATTTATACCTCGGAAACGGGGTCATTTTCAAGATGGCGGACAGGAGCTTAAAATAGCTATATCTCGATTATTATTCAACATAGAGAGGTGGTGTTGGTGTCTAGCCCTAGGTTTCAATGCTCAAGGAATCTGAATAAATCAGTAAAACTATCATCTGTTAATTATGTATTGAAATGTATAATTGCGGCCCAAGGTCCCGATTCACAAAATGGTCTCTGTCGAATTGTAATTGTAATTGTAATTGTAGTACAGGGATGATTCAGGCGTCATTGGAAAGCTATATTATTGTACTTTCACGGATGTATCATTGTTTTACGCTCTGGCTCTTGCTTATGCATGGAAAAGTGCATGGAATGAAGGCAATTTCGGGCAATTATGCCCACACTGGAGTTAAGAAGGATCTGTAGTACGGTAGTAAAAGAGATTAAGTGAGATAGTTCGAAGCCTGTTAATTGCTAGAGATCCTTCCTAAACTTAATGAAATGAATAAGCAACATCCAGAATACAATCAAAATGCTGTCGACGGTACAGAAGGGGTTAATACTCACGGTCAGCTAGAGTGACGGCAGGCCAGGGGGTGAAGACAGTCAACACCACCACCACCGAGAGATTCCACCACCACGCCGCCATCGAGCTCTGAAACAATAATAGGTCATTAATAAATCAAAACAAAAATATAAGTAAGTAATGCATCATAATTATACAAGTCATTAATACAGTAAAGCAATTATATGTCATTAATACATCATAATAATATAAGTCATTAATACATCAAAGCAATAATATAAGTCAATAATAATACGTAAACGAGGGCTTTCGCTGTGACGATAAATAACTGCACTTAATTTAGGGGGAAGGGTTTATTTATTGCTCGATTTATTTGTATTGTTTTATGATGAATATTACGTAATGGTGGTGAAGGGGTTAACCCAACGAAGATGTTATACTTACTCGTAGCTTTCTTAATTCCCGTGAGAATATTTGCTATGAGGTGGTGATGTAGTGATGGTGGGGGAGAGAGAGTGATGTGGAGATGTTGTGGAGGCTAGCTTATATAGTGGCATAGTAGGAGTGTACATAATTAATACACACACACACACACTTACGTACATCTAACCACATGTGTTCATACTTAACACACACACACACACACACACACACACACACACACACACACATACATGGTGTACACAAAATAGTACACGTTAGCAATACCTTGATTTACATTGACCACCCTCCCACCCTCCCCCGAACTCTCTCTCTCGAAGTGACTAATTACAAAAGGAATGGGTGTGTTCTAATTAGCAGTGACGTAAAGTTTTCCAAGCAGTGCATTGAAGTAGAGAAGAAATCTCAGAAATTATTGGGCTATATTAAGAGGCAATCTAGGTATAGAAATAAGGAAATAGTCCTCACGCTTTACAACGCTCTGATACGGCCTCTCCTGGAGTATACTGTTCAGTTCTGGCCTCCAGCACTCAGGATACTTAATATAGAGCGACTGGAAAGAGTACAAGCTAGGGCTACAAAGCTTAGTCCATCGATTAGAAGACTGAGTTGATAGTTCTTGATTTTTTTCCGTTGGAAACATGCAGACTACGGGGACAGCTCAATAAAGATTTTAAGATACTTAATGGGTTTGACAATGTGGATTATAGCAAAATGTTTAGCCTCACTATGAATACAACACGCAACCATAGCTGGAAGTTAGAATTGAAAAGGTTTAGCAGTAGTATTTTGGAAACTTTTCACATATGAAATATATTCTACCTGGAGCAAACTTCCCTCAGAAGTTGTAAGCAGTTCTTCAATTCCACACCTATGTTCACTTCGACCGCTCGGACTACTTCGATCAAATACATGTGCACCACCACTGCGTCAGCTCGAATCAACTGGTCATCCACTCAACCAATTAGACAGCTCGGCCCAAATTGATTGCTTGACCAGGTTGACCTACGCCACCACCCGGTAAATGTGTTCACTTATATTTGAGCTTCCCTAGGCCTCCATCGAGCTTCCCTAGGCCTCCATCGAGCTTACCTAGGCCTCCATCAAGCTTACCTAGGCCTCCATCAAGCTTCCCTAGGCCTCCATCAAGCTTCCCTAGGCCTCCATCAAGCTTACCTAGGCCTCCATCAAGCTTCCCTAGGCCTCCATCAAGCTTCCCTAGGCCTCCATCAAGCTTCCCTAGGCCTCCATCAAGCTTACCTAGGCCTCCATCAAGCTTCCCTAGGCCTCCATCAAGCTTACCTAGGCCTCCATCAAGCTTACCTAGGCCTCCACCAAGCTTCCCTAGGCCTCCATCAAGCTTCCCTAGGCCTCCATCAAGCTTCCCTAGGCCTCCATCAAGCTTCCCTAGGCCTCCATCAAGCTTCCCTAGGTCTCCATCAAGCTTCCCTAGACCTCCATCAAGCTTCCCTAGACCTCCATCAAGCTTCCCTAGACCTCCATCAAGCTTCCCTAGACCTCCATCAAGCTTCCCTAGACCTCCATCAAGCTTCCCTAGACCTCCATCAAGCTTCCCTAGACCTCCATCAAGCTTCCCTAGACCTCCATCAAGCTTAAAAATACATTCTCAAGATCCCCTTTCGAGATTAAATAGTACATTTTTCGTTACAACAATGTTCCGGCCAAAGGCCGGTTCTTCTGAAATTACAGGCTCCCTGTCGCTCGCCAGGAAAAAAATGACACCTAAATGGCACTAGAGGTCTAAATATTGACAAAGAAATGGGGCTAAAGGTCTTAAAATCGACAAACTAATGGGGTGAACGTCTTAAAATCTCAAAACTAACGGGGCTACACATGAGGGAGAAAGGGAATCCAGATAAAAGCAACTATATACCTCCCCCCTTAAGGGGAGATTTCCACTTGAGGGATTTTTTTCTTGACTCCTTTCTCCCTCATGTTTAGCCCCATTGTTTTTTCTAATTTTAAGACGTTCGCCCCATTATTTTGACGATTTTAAGAACTTTCGACCCATTTCTGTCAATTTTAAGACCTTTCGTGCCATTTAGGTGTCGATTTTATCCTGGCGAGCGATAGCGAGCCTGTTATTTAAGAGGAACCGGCTGTCAGCCGGGAAATTTTTCTACCGAAAAATGTACAAATTTATCTTGAAAGGGGCTCAAGGAGGTGTAATCTTAAGCTTGATGGATATCTAGAGACCAAACTAAAAACCTCCCCTTAAACTCATTGCATTTCATAGCAGTATAGCCAATATATCCTAAAGATTAATTATGCATGCTCTTTTACCCATAATTATTCTGTGTCACGAATATGTTTTTTTTAAGTTTGGCAGGTAGACGTTTGTGTATAGTGAGGTGTTAGGGAGGGATGGGCGTCTTTATTTGCGTATATATTCGTCTTTTTATGGAAGGGACTGGAGTTCTCGAAAAGGGGCTCCAGTCCTGACACTGTTCTTGACTTACAGTGTGCTGGCTTAATAATCCAGAAGAGTTGATAGCCTCTCAAGTCCTATTTTAACTAACTTTTTATTGTTATTTTAGTTTCCTCCCTAGACCTCCATCAAGCTCAAATTACCACCCCCAAGACTCCCCTTCAAGATAAATTTGTCCATTTTTCGATTGAAAAATGTCCCGGCCCAAGGCTGGTTCCTCTTAAATTACAGGCATGCTATCGCTCGCCATGAAAAACTCGACACCTAAATTGCATGAAAGGCCTGAATATTAGCAAAAAATTGGGTGAAAGATCTTGAAATTGCCTAACTAATGGGGCAAACGTCTTAACAAAAAATCAAAACCAATGGGGCTAAACATGAGGGAGAAGGGGGTCCCGACAAAGCCCAGCCCACCCCCCTTAATATGTGAGCTGCCAAGTATGAGTGACACAGGTATGCATGTATTTGGCCAGGTGGGTGATATATGAGGTCTGGTGATTGGCAGGTGTGACGTGTACCGCAAATAATTGATGTATAGCCTACTCTCTCTTTCTCTTCGTTTATACTGTATATATATATATATATATATATACCGGTATATATATTTATTTATTTATTTGTATTTACTTATATTACTTCAACCTCCTCGTAATGTAGTCTAGGCTGGGTTGGGTTGGAGAGAGCCTTCTGCTTTGCTGTCCTTTTCTTCCGATTAGTGGCAAATTTTGTGCTAGAATGATTATGTTTGGATTGCCTAGTAGGACCGCTAAGTCTAAGTAGTATCGCTCTCTCTCTCTCTCTCTCTCTCTCTCTCTCTCTCTCTCTCTCTCTCTCTCTCTCTCTCTCTCTCTCTCTCTCTCTATGAATGACTCAGTATAATTTCCCTTCCATACTAATGTGTTTCTATACTCTATAAAAACTTTACTTGTGGGCATTTTCTGACCAACAAGGTTACATTTCATCCTATTTTCCTGTACGACTTTATAGCCGGAGGAAGCGGAGGGTGGAGAGAGAGCCTTCTACTCTCCTGTCCTATTATTCTACTATAAACTGTCCCTGAATAGTAGTATCAAGGCCGGACCACCTAGTAGGGATCGCAAGGTGTGTGTGGTCTATCTGTGTAACTCTCTCTCTCTCTCTCTCTCTCTCTCTCTCCTCGTCTACTCGTCCTCTCCCTCCCTCTTGAATCTCTAACTCTCTCCTCTCCTCTCCCTCCTCTCTCCTCTCTCTCTCCTCTACCTCTCTCTCTCTCTCCTATGTCTCCTCTCTTCTCCCTCCTCTCTCCTCCTCCTCCTCATCCTCCTCTCTCTCCTATGTGTGTCTTCTCTCTCTCTATGTTACTCCTCTCTCTCTCTCTCTCTCTCTCTCTCTCTCTCTTCTCTCCTCCTCTCTCTCATCTCTCTGTCCCTATCTCCTCTTTTGTACGTAGGAATGTTTCAGTAATGGTTTCCCTGGTGGTGCCAGAGGTGTGAGAGAGAGAGAGAGAGAGAGAGAGAGTGTGAGTGACAGAGAGAGTGAGTGAGATAGTTGAAGAGAGAGAGAGAGAGCATATATATATAGTATGTACTCGACTTAGCAGTCCCAACTATAGTCTATTCGCTGTAAGTAGGCGATAAATCATGACCTCCATCCTCTGTAACTCAGAAAGGGCTACAGCAAATTGGCTGTAAATTTCCACATCCATTCCTTGACTGACTCTTCCCAAATGGTAGAAATATTAGTTCGATTACTCTAGTCGTTTCTGAGCTACAGAGGTTAGAGTTCATGATTTCTCGCCTACTTACAGCGAATAGACTATAGGCAATCCGGATTTAATTCTACCATAGAATTTGCTAGAAAGCGGAAGAAAAGGAAAGCAAAGCACGCCCTAATACCTTGGATCAGCATGAACTACACTATAATTGGGAAACATGGCTCCCAGGAGAATGAGAAGATTTCTAGTGGGATATTCATAGTAGCGTATGTAGTTGAGAAATAGTGTTTACATAATTATTTTAGTCTATATTATTCCACCTGGTGGTAAATTGAACCTCTTAGCACCTGATATCTCGAACATTGATGAAATATTTGAAACTTCTATGTCTCGGCGTCGTATTAATCCCAAACATTTATTAGTTGTTGTTGTTGTTGTTGTTGTTGTTGTCGAATGTGTAGAATGCAGTCTTCTACGATGTGTGGGGAGATTTCCACTTGAGGGACTTTTTACTTGACCCCTTTCTCCCTCATGTTTAGCCCCATTGCTTTTGAGATTTTAAGACGTTTGCCCCATTAGTTTGGTGACTTTTAAGAATATCCGCCCCATTCTGTCAATTTAAGACCTTTCGTGCCATTTAGGTGTCGATTTTATCCTGGCGAGCGATAGCGAGCCTGTAATTTAAGAGTAATCGGCCTTCGGCCGGGACATTTTTCTACCGAAAAATTTACAAATTTATCTTGAAAGGGGGTCAAGGGAGTGACATTTTAAGATTGCTGGAGGAGTAGGAAACAAACTAGAAACCTCCCCTTAATGGTATGGGGCGCTGTGTTGCATTTATTAGTAACAATACATTTCAGTACAAAATCTCCGTCATAGCCGAGTAATTATGTAAATATAACATGGCAATTTACCCTCCGCTGAAATAACACAGCCTTGTACTGTTACTTAAGCTAAGCTTCTCTTCCACCGCTGTTACTTAAGCTAAGCTTCTCTTCCACCGCTGTTACTTAAGCTAAGCTTCTCTTCCACCGCTGTTACTTAAGCTAAGCTTCTCTTCCACCGCTGTTACTTAAGCTAAGCTTCTCTTCCACCGCTGTTACTTAAGCTAAGCTTCTCTTCCACCGCTGTTACTTAAGGATACAGTGGCTGGGGTTTTTTTTTTTTTTTTTTTTTTTCATAATAAATATGCATTTATTATTATTTTTTGTGTTTTAGTTTCCTCGGTAGACCTCCTTTAAGCTTAGAAAAACACCCCCTAGATCCCCTCTCAAGATAAATTTGCAAATTTTTCGGTTGAAAAATGTCAGGGCCGAAGGCCGATTCCTCTTATAATTATAGGCTCGCTTTTGCTCGCCAGGAAAAAATCGACACCTAAATGGCACGAAAAATCTTAATATTGACAAAGAAAAGGGGCCAAAGGTCTTAAAATCGCCAAACAAATGGGCCGAACGTCTTAAAATTTCAAAACTAATGGGGCTAAACACGAAGGAAAAATTATGGGTCCAGAAAGACGACCCACCTCCCCTTAACCTAAGTTTTGTCGTTGTCTATTGTTTTTCCCCATATTACTGCAACCTGCGCAAGATATGAATGTCTAACCTCTTTAAGGGGAGATGGGACGTTTTTCTGGTCCCCTTATTCAGTATATATATATATATATATATATATATATATATATATATATATATTTTTTTTTTTTTTTTTTTTTTTTTTTTTTTTTAAAGGTAGGGGGTGAAGAGAGGCGGGAAGAGAAAGTACGAAAGATGAAATACAGTGGAAGAGAAAAGTTAGTGGGCCGTCCACCTTGCTGTTGTTAAAGGGATGTCTATTTTTTTATTTATTATTATTTGTTTGTTTATTTATTCATTTGTTTGTTTTTTGTCAAATCATTTCGGTTCATGTGTTCCTGGCGATGTTTGGTCAGGAACTTTTTGATGTTGTTAGATGATGATGGTGATATTCGGGGATTCTGGCGGTGTTCAGGGGGGTCCATGATGTGTGTGAGGATCCCCCAGGTGTTCTGCCGTGTCCCAGGTACTTGTTGTCGTTCTGCCGTGTCCCAGGTTATGGTGTGTGGTGGTGACAGTTAGCGGTGTTTTGCTTGGCTGGTTGATGTTCTGGTGTTTTCTGGAAGCGGTGTTCTGCTCGACTGGCGATGGACTGCCACTGAGGTGAAGGAAGAGGTACTCTGTTGAAGGTGAGGTCCGCTGATGGTGTTCCGGGGGCTCAGGCAAAAGGAGGCCACACGATATTCTGTGTGGGACCCCGGTGGAGATGCCCAAGTCCCCAATATCAGCATCACCCAGCCATCTTCAAAGCTCCTCCACCAGCCTCAGCCTCTCCATACTCCTATGGAAGAGACTCCACGATCTTCTAGAGGGTCTCAGCTGCTGGTGGTGGAGAGAGTGCACCATATATATATATATATATATATATATATATATATATATATATATATATATATATATATATATACTTTTTACTGAACACTAACCTCAACTGCCAAACAAATAATATAAGTATACACACAATATTTTCTACTTAATAAAATATGAATGTATTACGTTAGGAATTACGTGGGACGCATTCAGTTTGGAAGGATTTATGATGTTCCATGAATACGGGTGGAAATTTGCTGTGAACATTTATTTGTTTATAATTTTGCAATTTAGTTTCTATATATGTTTTCAGCATGGTCGAATATAGTGTGGCTATT
Organism: Paralithodes platypus; assembly: GCA_032716605.1. Lineage (NCBI taxonomy): Eukaryota > Metazoa > Arthropoda > Malacostraca > Decapoda > Lithodidae > Paralithodes > Paralithodes platypus. The sequence goes on along the minus strand of CM064549.1, from coordinate 32,915,294 downwards.
TTGCAAGGGCGGGATTATCTCTATGTCTATTGATGGTGTTGAAATTACTTTATAGTGTATTGTTAATTATATTATTATGCTTTATTATTATTTGTGTTATTGTTATTATTATTATTATTATTATTATTAGTAATAGTAGTAGTAGTAGTCACATTGGAAGGAGACTGGATTGAAGTTGCATGGTGTAGAATAGTAGTATCTGATGCTTGTGAAATTTAGTATGTGTACAATATTAAATATAAGGTAGTGGAGGTGGTGATGGTAGTAGTAGTAACATGAAATGTATGAAAAATATTAAATAAAAAAAAAAAAAAAAAAGTAGTAGTAGTAGTAGTAGTAGTAGTAGTAGTAGTAGTAGTAGTAGTAGTAGTAGTAGTAGTATCATTATTATCAGTTGTATATGTTAATTTATTGATACATGCAACCGTATTGAAGTAAAGAACAGTTTAAGGGGAGATTTCCACTTGAGGGATTTTTTTTTTACCCCTTTCTCCCTCATGTTTAGCCCCATTGCTTTTGATATTATAAAACGTTTGTCCCATTAGTTTAGCGATTTTAAGAACTTTCACCCCATATTAAGACCTTTCGTGCAATTCAGGTGTCGATGTTATCCTGGCGAGCGATAGCGAGCCTGTAATTTAAGAGGAACCGGCCTTTGGCCGGGACATTTTTCTACCGAAAAATGTACAAATTTATCTTGAAAGGAACTCAAGGGGGTGTAATTTTAAGCTTGATGGAGGTCTAGGGAACAAACTAAATACCTCCCCTTAAGGGATCATATTTGCAAATACTGTAATAAGAGGTTATTATATGATACAGAAAAGATTATCAACTCCAAATATAATACCAAGAGAAAGAGAAACAATTTATTGTGGATAACTATGACAAATAATCGGTGGTGCCTACTGTATTTTCACTTTCGCATTGATTGTATAAGCTGCCAACCCCTTTACCACCATTATGTAATTGTCATCCTGTCTGGTTACCATTAGACGAATTTCTTTAGTTTGTAATCTACCTCAACGACTCAAATGGGTAAATACGATCTCCATCACCCCTCTTAGTAACACAGGTCCTTCTTAAAGTGCATAAAATCATCAACTTTTAGCCAGATTATAAAAGTAAAAAGGTATCATGGTGTTGAAGGGGTTAACAAGGCCTGACAGCTGTGTGGCCATGAAGGAAACCAATCCATCAGGAGGTAGGTAGAGAGACACTCGGTTAATTGCACACACATTCTCTCTCTCTCTCTCTCTCTCTCTCTCTCTCCAGCCGCGTCTTAATCCCAATCCTCCCTTTTAATACACCACCCTCTCCCTTCTAATTAAATCATGACCCCCCCCCCCCCACACACATTCTCTCTCTCTCTCTCTCTCTCTCTCTCTCTCTCTCTCTCTCTCTCTCTCTCTCTCTCTCTCTCCAGCCGCGTCTTAATCCCAATCCTCCCTTTTAATACACCACCCTCTCCCTTCTAATTAAATCATGACCCCCCCCCCCCCCACGGCCATTACGGAGATTATATGCACCTGGTTTGCGTATTTTTAGTTTTAATTAATGTGTATTATTATTATTTATTTTTATTTTTTTCCTGTCTGTGTGCAGATAACAGATAACAATAACAGACAAACACATACACAACCACAGCAACGGTGGTTGTGTATGTGTGTTTGTCTGTTATTGTTATGTCTGAAATTACATTTGGGCTGTAGGCTGTATGTGTTTCTTTTATCTTTTAAGGGGGGTCACCGGCTTTTTTTCTATCTTTCTCTCCTTTTCTCTCTTTCCCTGGCTTGTATCCATTCGGCCCCATTCAGCCAACTGTTTAAGACGTTTGTCCCCATCCAGGTGTCGATTTCTTCCTGGCGAGCCAGCATTGTATGGAGAAATCCGGCTTCGCCGGAGATTTTTTTTTATCGAAAAATGTACAAATTTATCTTGCTGTCAAACAACAATATATGTATGCTGGCTCGCTACCGCTCGCCAGGAAAATAATGACACCTGGCTGGGGGTAAACGTCTTAAAACAGTAGGCTGAAAGGGGCCGACTGGACACAAGCCAAAGAGAGAGGGAGAGAAAGAGAAAAAAACTCCCTTAACCCATTATGTACAGGTGACGTATTGATCATTGTATTCCGGCAACTTGCTGACGAGTTTATTCAGCTTAGCAAGGACATCTGTGAATGATAAGGCTACAGACTATCTCAATTAATCCTTTTAGCTACCATATATCCTTCCTAAGCTGCATAAAATCGTCTAAATGTAGCTGAAATCCACTACTAAAGAAAGACGTCGCCGGTCCAAGAAGGGGTTATACCGTTTGTTTTGGCTGTGGACCTGGTGTGAACTATAGTCTATTCGCTGTAAGTAGGCGATAAATCATGACCTCTATCCTCTGTAACTCAATAAGGGCTAGAGCAAATTGGCTGTAAATTTCCACATCTATTCCTTGGCTGACTCTTCCCAAATGGTAGAAATATTAGCTCGATTACTCTAGTCGTTTTGGAGTTACAGAGGATAGAGGTCATGATTTCTCGCCTACTTACAGCGAATGTAGTATAGTTAAAATGTTTCTTTTCAACTGACGGTAAATTGAAAAGTTGCCATCAATATTTCTCAGTTAGTTTCGAATACCGGTGGATCACATGCTTGCTTTCATTAAGGGGAGATTTTTAATTTGGTCTCTGGATATCCATCAAGCTTAAGATTACACCCCCTTGAGCCCCTTTCAAGATAAATTTGTACATTTTTCGGTAGAAAAATGTCACGGCTGAAAGCCGGTTCCTCTTAAATAACAGGCTCGCTATCGCTCGCCAGGATAAAATCGACACCTAAATGGCACGAAAGGTCTTAAAATTGACAGAAATGGGTCGAAAGTTCTTAAAATCGTCAAAATAATGGGGCGAACGTCTTAAAATTAGAAAAACAATGGGGCTAAACATGAGGGAGAAAGGAGTCAAGAAAAAAATCCCTCAAGTGGAAATCTCCCCTTAATTTCTTGGGAGGTGTTTGGTGTTGGAGTGAAATTAATAAAACTATATTACATTGGATGATTGTGTAGTGAAATATTGAGCTAATTATATAAAGGTCCTCTTAATATGATGCAAAGACATAGTAGTTTCATATGGTTCCATTAAGTATCGAGACACTATTGTCTATTCGCTGTAAGTAGGCGAGAAATTATGACCTCTGACCTCTGCAACTAAAAAACGACTAATCGAGCTAATAATTCTACCATTTGGGAAGAGTCGGTCAAGGAATAAATGTGGAAATGTATAGCCAATTTGCTCTAGCCATTATTGAGTTACAGAGGATAGGAGTCATGATTTCTCGCCTACTTACAGTGGATAGACACTAGCTGCTAAGGGATTCAATTGACCGCCAGTTGAAGAGAACCCGAGTATAGTTGATTTAACACACTATCTTTGACCCGTTTGTTTTGGCTGGTGGGAAATAGTTAGTTCTGTTGTGTTTGCCCACAGTCCCTCTAACTCGGTGCCAGACCCCGTGTGTGGCTTTCCTGTTTCATTTAACTTTGTCAACACGTAGATGGTGGGGATGGGGGTAGAGAGAGAGAGAGAGAGTGAGTTAGAGTTCACTAACTGGACAAAATCGTGTGGAGGCAACTTGAACAAATTATGAAATCAGTCATGAGAGAGAGAGAGAGAGAGAGAGAGATCACTAACTGAAAACAAAATATCGTGTGGATGCAACTTGACCATATTATCTATGTTATATTCTAGCTATATATAGACGATATTATGCAATTTAGGAAGAATCTGTGGTAGTTAAAAGGGTTGGTTGAGATAGTTTGAAGCCTTAATATTACTAGAGGCCCTTCCTAAGTTGACTAAAGTCGTCTAATAGTTGCCAGAATATGATGAAAAGGACGTCCCTGGTACTGAATAGGTTAACCCTTTGAAGCTCTGACGCGTTTTAGCAGTATATATTTGGCTATCATTAGACGACTTTATAATCTGAACAAAATCGTCTAATAATTACCAGAACATAGAAAAAGAAATGCGTATTGGAGCTTGAAAGGGTTAATATCACTATACTCCCTTACTTGTCAGCTGACGATAAATTGAATCCCTTAGCAGCTAATGTCTCGATACTTAATGATAAAATATGAAACCACTATGTCTCTGCATCATATTCAGACCAAGTATATAGAATTAGCCCCATATTTAACTTTAAAATCTTCAAAATACCTGAGAAAACTTGGTGGGAACTTTTCAATTTACCGTCAGGTGAAAAGAAACAGGGGGTAGTTATATATTTCTATTTGTTTTATTTATTTGTTGTTAATATTAGTTTAACCAGACCACTGAGCTCTATAAAAAGAACTCTAATAGTCATATTAAGGGGAGATTTCCACTTGAGGGATGTTTTTCTTGGCCCCTTTCTCCCTCCTGCCCCATTGCTTTTGATATTTTAAGATGTGCGCCCCATTAGTTTGGCGATTTTAAGAACTTTTGCTCCATTTCTGTGAATTTGAAGACCTTTCGTGCCATTTAGGTGTCAATTTTTTCCTGGCGAGCGATAGCGAGCCTGTAATTTAAGAGGAACCGGCTTTCGGCCGGGACATTTTTCTACCGAAAAATGTACAAATTTATCTTAAAAAGGGCTCAAAGGTGTGACATTTTAAGTTTGATGGAGCTCCAGGGAACACACTAAAAACCTCCCCTTAAGCCATCCTAAATTAACAGAAGCCTGCTGGTAGACTTGGTACTATAGTCTACTTTATACAAGTAGGCCAAATATCTTGACCACTAACGTCTATAACTAAAAACTATTAGAGTAATCAAGCTAATAATTCTACCAATTGGGAAGAATCATCCAGGGAATAGGTGTGGAAAATTACAGCCAAATTTATCTAGCCCTTTACTTAGCCCGGTACATACTGTAGGTTAGGGCTCACGATTTCTGACTTAAAATGTTATACTGATTGAAATGGCATACTGGTTGAAATGGTGTAGGCTACTGGTGAATTATCCTGATTCGCCACTCTGTTTGCATATTGATTCTTGATTGAAGGGCCGTTTGAGCAGGCTCAATAAGCCCTGCCATAGTCCTAGTTTACATATTAGCCACATTAAGGAGCGGCGCAGGAACAGCCCGAGCGGTGTGGAGAGGAACTTATGGTGACGGTGGACTGGTTGTAATGATGTACTGGTTGAGTTATCCCGCTTCACCACTCTGTTTACATATTCGCCACATTGAGGAGCGGTGCAGGAACAGCCCTGGCGGCGCGGAGTGAGGGTGTGGAGAGGAACTTAGTGTTGGCGGCGGACCCCAGCTGACAGGAGGCGTGGAGGCCCCCTAGACAACACAGTGGTTCCCGGGCACCTACACCCACCCAATCCCAGGCACTGCCACACACGCTCATGTGCGCGAACACCTAAACAACAAACATCATATTAATACTCAATATAGCCCTTAACCCCCTGGCTGACACTCGGGCAGTGTTGCCAATACCTAGCAGTAAGGCATTGAGTTATGTTAGCGACTCCCCCTCACTATTAGCCTAGAACAAAGCTCAAGTACTATAGTCTGTCTTTATCCAGCTGATGGTAAATTGAATCCCTTAGCAACTGATTTATCGATATTTAATGGGCAAATACGAAACTACTATGTCTCTGCATCATATAAATATAAAGTTTTCATAATTAACAACATTTTTCGCTTCAAAATCTTCGATACAAGTTATTATTTATCTAAATTGGACTGTATACGATTACGAACTCTGCATTACTATTCTTATACAACAACTACTAGGCTACAGTTACAATGACAGCGATGAGCCGGTACAGACCCCTACAGGAACCAGAGTGTCCTATACAGGAACCAGGACGGCGATTAGCCGGAAGGACACTACTGGAATCATGCAGGGTAGCCTCTACATTACTACTAATACTACTACTGCTACAACTACTAATACAGTTACAATGACAGCCCTACAGGAACCAGAGTGGCCTACAGTATACAGGAACCAGGACGGCGATTAGCCGGAAGGACACTGCTGGAACCATGCAGGGCAGCCTCTACATTACTACTACTACTACTGCTATACTGTCTACTAATGCAGTTACAAAGACGGCGATGAGCCAGAAAGGCCCCCCTACAGGAACCAGAGTGGCCTATACAGGAACCAGGACGGCGATTAGCCGGAAGGACACTACTGGAACCATGCAGGGTAGCCTCTACATTACTACTACTACTACTACAACTATGCATAGGCTATAATATAATATATAGCGTATAAATATATATATATATAGGACTACTTACCTGGGTGGCAATGAGCCGGAGATGTCGCGAAAGAAACTTGGTAGGTTTTGTTAATAACTCGGTTGTCTTGGAAATTAGTGGGTTGTTCTCCATAACTTGTATTTTGATAATTAACCCGATTGGCCTCGTCAGTGAATGGGTTTTCCCATAACCTTACTGTTTTCCATAAACTGGTTGGTTTCCAAGACCTGCTTGCTTTCACAAACGGAAGAGAAAGCGAGGCACTGCTTACGAATCAACTCGCAAAACAATAATGAGTTCTCTTTCTCGAGCGATATGAAATTAACAATTAAAATATCGACATCGTTAATTATTTGTTGCTATCCTGGTCTATATTAAAGTAATATCTAACCTTTGTTATCGTATCTAAATTCGATAATATTCAAGGACACTACATTCGCCTTATTAGAAACAATGTATTAGGGAAAATAGGCACCAACAGATTCGCCATATTTTTCTCCATATAGTCCGCATGGAGGATTTTCGTTATTGACAAATTGAAAAAATACCCTTTTCACAGAAAAATACACCAAAAATCTGTCAAAGATGTCTAATAGCGGGGGTGTGGGGGCGGCAGCCCCCACCCATAATACTAGGATAGGTTAGGTAAGGTTGTTAGGTTAGGCTGATGTCCTTTCAAAGGGGTATAGGCTAGTACAAAGGAGTACAAAGGAAATCAAGCAACAACAGATCTAGTGACCCTTCTAGGTTGCTTGTCCTCCAAAACACTGAGGATCAAGTGTCCAAACAGTGGTTTAGAGTGGGTAAGGGAACATTGGAAAGGGAACTACTGCCCTGCCACTAACGTGGCAGGACTAGGAAGTTAGTAGGGGACATATGGGTTAGTAACTGAGGGGAGGATAAAGTTATTCATTTACAAACGCAGTCAGTCGCGGGTTTGATGCGAGATATTTGTCTAGGCGGAATTTAAATGAATCAACGGTGCTGCAGTCTATAACGTCTCGGGGAAGCCCATTCCACAAGTTGACAACTCGATTGAAGAAGAAATTCTTAGATTCGTGCGAGTTAAAAGATTTACCAATAATTTTGCAACCGTTTCCCCGCGTGTAATTAGATTGGTCGATAGTGAAGTACTTACTACAGTTCTATTGTCGATGCCTTTGATGATTTTGAACACTTGAATAAGTCGCCTCTTAATCTGCGCTGGGTTAAAGGAAATAGATTTAATTCTCTAAGACGCTCTTCGTATGGTTTGTTCTTTAGGCTAGGTATCATTTTGGTAACTCTACGTTGAAACTCGTTCTAGCTTGTTTATATCTTTTTGGTAATAAGGGCACCAGGATTGAACGCAGTATTCCAGAAGAGGGCGGACTAAGGAATTGTAAAGGGTTAGGATAACTTCTTGGATTTATGCTCAAATGACCTGCCTCTAAAGCCAATTATTTTGTTTGCCTTCTTAACAACTTCTGAACATTGTTGACTCGGTTTTTAGGTTACTCGATATTGTTACTCCCAGATCAGTTTCTCTGTTTACATTCTTAAGCTGAGTGCCATTCATCGAATAGTTTGCTTTCTCATTTAGGTATCCGACATGTAGTACTTTACATTTATCCGCATTGAAAACTCATTTGCCAAATTTGGGGCCCAACATGGACAATTTATCAGATTGTGTTGGCATATCGTCAACTTGTTCTTTTGAGAGTAACGCTATTTGCAATTTTTGTATCGTCAGCAAATTTTGAGATTGTGCAGGTGAGACCCTCATCTAGTCGTTGATGTAAATTAGAAAGAGAATTGGTCCAGTACCGATCCCATGGGGTACCCCGCTACTTACATTGGTCCATTTAGGTGCCTTACCGTTTATCACTACCCTTTGCTTTCTGTTGCTGAGCCAATTTTCTATCCATTTCAACACACCGTCTTGTATTCCATGCGCTTTTAGTTTTAGGAGTAAAGGTTTGTGGGGAACTTTGTCAAAGGGCTTTTGAAAATGAAGGTATATAATATCTACAGGTTTTAGTCTCATCGTAGAGGGTGAGGATATCGTGGAAGAAGTCTAAGAGGTTTGTTAAACAGGAACGTTTTTTACGAAAGCCGTGTTGAGTATCTTTAAGTATGTTATTTTCCTCCAAGTGATTTACGAGTCTGTCTCGTATGACCGTTTCTAGCATTTTACATACAACTGAGGTTAAGCTAATTGGACGATAGTTACTGGGTAGGGATTTGCTGTCTTTTTTGAATATCGGTGTTACGTAGGCTAGCTTCCACTGATCAGGCATAGTTCCAGACTGCAAGGATTTATTGAATAGTAATGTCAGTGGTTTGGAGAGCTCATTCTTAGCTTCCTTTAGAACTCTAGGCGAGATTGTATCCGGTCCTGGCGTTTTATTTACCTGAGTTTATCTAAACAATTCAATACTTCTCTCTCTGTAACGGTGATATTGCTTAGAACATCTGAATTATCAATCTGAATCGGCGATGGTGTAGGGATATCACTGAGGTCTTCTGTTGTAAAAAAACTGATGCAAAGAAGGTATTGAGGGCATTACTCATTTGTACTTCGACTTTGGTGTATTCTCCTTTTTCATCGACTAACGGTCCAACAGTGAAGTAACTACTTTTTTCTTTCTGATATAACTATAGAATTCTTTCGGGTTTGTTTTACTTTGATTCGCAATATGTAACTCTAAGGTCTTTTTACTTTGCTTAATTAACTTTTTGGCTTTGCGTCGTAGCTCTACAAATTTCACACCCGTTCTTCGTCATTTTGTGAGGATTTTTAAATCATTAGCATATTTTAGCAAGCAGGCAGTTTGAAATATCTTTATTCCACCATTTGGGCTTATTATTATGGCCTGGACGCCGTATTTTCGATGGTATGCAGTCTTGCACTGCTTTTAGGTAAGTGGTTTCGAATAACTTCAAGATGTATTTATGTCGTTATTGTTAATTAAAAAGCTCCAGTCAGTTTCTTTAAAACATAGCTCTAAGTTTATGGAAGTTTGCTTTCTTGAACTTAGGGACTTTTTCGATGCTACTATTTGGTTCGTTACTAGTAAACTTTAAAGTGAAAGTTATCGTACGATGGTCGCTGTTACTGAATTCATCACCAACATTCAGATTCTCTATCAATTCTTCTTTTGTTGCAAGTACAATGTCAAGAACGTTATTACCACGGGTCGGCGTTCGAACAAATTGATAAAGCGAACTCTCTTGCAAGGTTCGTATACAAGTCATGTCCGGAGTGTGAAGTAAGAGTATCGCCCCACTTGGTCACAAGTAAATTAAAGTCGCCAAAAAATTACGGTATCTTGTGAGTTACTACATCTGCAATTTGTTCATAAATTTCTCGGTCAGTTTGCACTGATGAGCTGGAGGTCTGTATATTAACGCAAGTATTATTTTTGTACCTTTATTATTCTTATAGCACAAAAGATGTGTCGACGTTCACAATTTGAGGTTTTGACACGAGGGTCGGGTTAAGACTTTCTTTGATATAAAATAAAACGCCACCTCCATTTTTATTTATTCGGCTGTTCTCAAACATTACATAACCGGGAAGTGAATACTCTGCTAAAAAAGTCTCTATCTTGTGTATTGAGCCAAGATTCTGTTATGCCAATCACATCATAATTTTCTGTAAACACTAGTTCCTCTAAATCTGAAAATTTATTGCGTATGCTACGAGCGTTTGCATAGAAAACCTTTAAAGTTGCGGTTTTAGAACTCGCAGATCGTTCTTTCATCGAATTTTTGGTTCTGGTCGGATCTACATTTACATTCATGGCTGTCCTCGGTCCTCGGTCGTTATCCCTGACGGTTTATCCTAGTAAACACTAGGATAGCTTATACCCGGTCAGAGGTAAGAAGAAGAGTTCTGATGTAGTCTCCTTGAATGCTACCCTAAATTCATTCTGAGTTATAAAAAAAAAAAAAAAAAAAATTATTTCACTAACTTTTACAATATCATAAAAGGTAAACTTAGAAACATTTATCTAATATAATTTGTTTACCCATTAAAAATATTCGTTTTCTCTAACAGGTGTATAAGAAAATGTGTGTTTATGGGTAACTAATTTACAATCAATATCAGCGCAATGGTAATGCTATATATTGGCCACTGCCTAATTGACCAAACTGCGGGGGGAGGTAGTAAACAGGGGTTGCTCTCATTTGGTGTCTTGCGGGGTGTTATGACATTTTACTTTAATATTATTGAAGTTTGTTACTGGTTTTACCATTTTCGAGCAACATATATAAATTCGCCCCCTTCCTCATACCTCCTTCAAATTTATAATTGCCCCATATCACCTTCTAGCTCAATGTATACATTTTTCAGTAGCAAAAAAAAAAAAAAAAAAAAAAACAATCATGCCTAAAGTGTGAGTAGGCTATATACCAACCTGTGATGGAGGTAAGTGGGGTTGTCCTTGCCTGTCCAATTGACGACACAACACCTCCCCCATTGCTCCTTGCAGCTGTCCACCATGGCTGTACTCCAAGAACTGTAAATATTATCCCCTTCTGTACCGGTGACGTATTTTTAATTTCATTCTAGGTATATTTAGACAATTTTGCGGAGTTTACTTTAAGAAGAATCTGCGGTAGTAAAACTGGTTAATTGAGATATTTCAAAGCCTGTTAATTGCTGGAGGCCCTTTATAACTGAATGAAACCGTCTAATAGTAGCCAGAATAAAGTTAAAGAAACGTTGGCGGTACAGAATGGGTTAACAATATCAACAGCAACATCAACTGGAGTTCTCTATATAGTTGTCGTACACAATAATAGTGTTCATCAACTATAAAAAGATCTCTTTGTATCACAAGTAACACTATTGTTTCCACACAATAACAAATTAATAAGAACGACATGTTATTGTAAAGGACTCTTACAAGTCTAATCACACACAAATATGAATTCTTTAAAAAACTAATCGAACGTTAGAAATCTGTTCTTTCTAGAGCTAGCTATCAGTGCTAGCAACATGCAGGGTATGGAGCTATTTTGGATGGGGTTTAATTTTGTTTTATAGCATCTATGGTAAAATTATCAATGCAGACAAAACTTTGTTGACAACGTTTTTCATATAGCTTCATTTTGATCACTTCTGCCTTATCCGCGAAATATTGTCAATAAAGTGTTCCTCCTCATATAGTGTTTATACTAATTATGTCTACTTTTCTGAGTGTATTTTATCACTTCAGCCTTACCTGCTCAGCACAAAAGGCTCGACAAGGGATGTAAGTGAGGCAGGATTCGAGGTCTAGGGTGCGAGGGAGGGTGTGGAGCTGCTGCATCATACCGGCATTACTCAACAACAGTCCACACTCACACAGGTTTTCTCCTTGGGCTCTGCGTGGTATAAAAGTACTTGTATGTATGTATATACTCAGGCACATACCCCACAGATGGAGGTGGCCGACTCGAGACAGAGCCCGAATAGGGACAATTAACACAACACAACATAAAAACAAAATAAAAAATTCACACACATCTAGGTCGCCCAGGAAATGACCCAGAGACCTAGGTCCATTTGGGGTCCCTAGCTCAGACACCCAGGCTCCAGACCTCTTGGAGAGGTTCCGGTCTCAGCAGGCAGACACGCAGCGGAGCTTACCACCACAATGCTCGCCCACCTTACTTCCAGGCATGATCCTGCACAGAGAGGGCTGGTTATCACATAGAGGCCCACGTCTCTTCAACAAACTCCTGCGGTGGGTAAGAGACATGAGGGGCGTCTCATTAGACAGCTTCAAGAGAGCCCTTGATGTTGAACTACAAAAAGTGCCAGACGAGCCCATCTTTGCAGGGGAGCGCTCCGCCCCTTCGAACAGTCTGCTGCACCAATTTTCAAACAACCACGAAGGGCGGTGAGCTCCTTGGTGCCACTAGCAGTGGCAAACTCAACATAGGTGAACATAGGTATATAGGTGAACAACATAGAGTGGCACCCCTGGCCAGGCACCTGACGGACTATTATCTAGTCCAACTGGCGCCCGACCCCCTCTCCCTACGACCGCGTTATCATTCATCTATTCACAAGCATTCTCTATTCATTACCACTTCTCTTGCCTGTTCTTCAGTCATCTCTCTACTTCCAACGCTTGTACTACACCATCTCTCCATCTCATCCGAGGTCTTCCTCTCCCTCTATTTCCCCTTGTTTCTGACTCATATATTCTCTTTGTAGGTCTTTCATCTTCCATTCGTTCAGCATGTCCATACCAGCATAGCACCCTTCTGTCCATTCTAGCCGATTAGGGTTCCTGTTGTCCCACTCTTCTACGTACGGTACCTCTCCATTCCTAAATTTGTCTCTATGTGTTACTCCATACATATTCCTCATGCAGATCATCTTGGGAATAAGATGAAAAGGTTAAAACATACAATACAAAACTTGGTGAGTACTATACCTTGCTAATGTGAATACGAAGAGTAGAAGTGAATACTGATGCATAGCCATTTTAAGAATTATTGGTGTATTAATATGGCTATAGTGTTTTAGTGATAGTTGTAGCTAACAGTAGTATAGCTGTGGTTAAAATTGTGGTAGTAGCATTGGTTGTGGTAGGGAAGATTGAGTTGTGCTTAAGTAAGAATTAATTTTGATATGCCAGAGCTATACTGGTGGTAGATAAGGAGAACAGTGATAAGTGATGTACATGTAGAGTCATAGATGTGGAGTGATTGTTGTGGGAGCTTTATCCATCTATCTATCGCTCTCTCTCTCTCTCTCTATATATATATATATATATATATATATATACCGTATATGAAGTATATATATGGTGGTAATGGATATTTGCTGCAATAATAGTAGTTGTGGTGCTTGTAATTGGAGCACTTACAAGGGTAGAAACTATGGCTGTATGTGTGGTAATGGTAGTTGAAATGGTAGTATGTAGACGGTTGTGGTAAATTTGTTAGTGATAGTTATTTTTTGTATAGTTTATATATATATATATATATTTATTTGCATAGTTATCATGGCAGTTATCAAGACACTGGCATGGGGATAATGGACTTGAACAGATGCACCTTCCCATGCTTTATCAGTAGGCTACACACTAGAGACCCTTTAGTAAATGGGTCTGGCCAACGTGTACCATATTGGTGCCACTGGCGTCCTTAGTCTCTCTTTACACTTAAAGGTGGGGATGGGCTATACATTGGCTAATTTATTTATGCTTTATTGTTTTTTTAGTTTCCTCCCCAAACCTCCATCAAGCTTCAAAACACATCCCTTAGACACCCCTTCAAGATAAATGTGTATATTTTTTGGTAGAAAATGTCCAGTCTGAAGGCCGGTTCCTCCTACAATTACAGGCTCGCTGTGGCTCGCCAGGAAAATATCGGCGGCTAAATGGCACGAAAGGTCCTAAACTTGAGAAAGAAATGGGGTGAAAGGTCTTAAAATTGCCAAACTAATGGGTCGAACTTCTTAAAATCTGAAAACTAATGGTATCTAAACATGAGGGAGAAAGGGGGTCATAAAAAAACGCCCATCCCCCCTTAAATATATCCATACACATAATAAACATTCAGCGATACTGTTACAGGTTATATCTATCTATCTATCTATCTATTTACTCAGGCCCAATCCCCACTTATCCTATTTTTATTTTATTTTATTTATTTATTTTGTATTGATTTATTTATTTTAATTTTTTATTTTATTTTTTTTGGGGGGGAGGTGGCCCACTCAAGACAGAGCAAGAACAGGGACAACACAAAACACAACAGAACACAACGAACACAAAAACAAAATACAAATTCACACACACATCTAGGTCATCCAGAAGAAGACCCAGAGACCAGGGTCACCAAGGTCCCTCCAGCACTAGGTTATTATACAGGTCAGGATTTCTGGCCTACCTATAATGAATGGACTATAGAGACTGAGGAAACAGGCGAGCTCACAGAAGCCAATAATTTTGTCCTGATGTTTGATTGATGACTATAGTCTATTCGCTGCAAATAGGCGAGAAATTATGACCTCCAACCTCTGTAACTCAACAACGACTTGAGTAATCGAGCTAATATTTCTACCATTTGGGAAGAGTCAGTCAAGGAATAGATGTGGCAATTTACAGTCAATTTGCTTCAGCCCTTTTTGAGTTACAGAGAGTAGAGATCATGGTTTTTCGCCTACTTACAGCGAATAGACTATAGATGTGGGCCTGAATGACCACCTAAAATCCTGCCAGGGTCCATCATAGAGTGTCAAACGAAAGCCAAATCCAATATGCTTAGGCTTTATTATTGTGTATGTATGGCTAAAATTATGGTATATAGTTCGAATTACGTCATTAGAAGTGATAGAATGGTCAAAACAAAGCTAATAAATTGTAAAACTTGCAAAATAAACAAACCAAAACTGGGATGACACAAGATAAATGCAAAAGAACTAATCAAAATCGCTATGTGGAAATAACGCTTAATGAAACAAAATTTGAAATAAAAGAACACAAAACAAAGCTATTACAGGTATATTTTCTTGCGTTCCTTCTCATATTCATTCAAGTCTTCAAACAAAATTGCTCCGGTTTGACACCCTGGCCCATCATACTCAGCAATCACTTAACCCCTTCTGTACCGGCGACGTCTTTCTAGTTACGTATTATGTTACCTCCACCAACCGACTTTACTCCTAAACTCAATTAATGAAATCAACAAATACATGCACACTCGACATTAGTAAAGCCTTCGATGCCATCCCCCGCCAAAACCTAACAAACAAAATCTACAACGCAAACATGCACAACACAAAAAGGTGGCTGGCCAACTTCCTAGCAGGCAGATGTGCACACGTATCTTTTGCCGGTCAGTCATCTAAAATCAGAAACTTTCCAAACGGAGTCCCACAAGGATCCGTCCTATCGCCCGCACTCTTCAATCTGTACATGCACGATATAACTACACCCAATACGCCCCAAATAAACTTAGCCTCCTATGCAGATGACATAACACTCACATGCACACACCATGACCCAAAAAGAGCAACAGATCTCCTTCAACCCTGTCTCAACACACTACATGGCTGGTGCACTACAAACAGACTTAATCTAGCCCCAGCCAAATCCACCGCAACCCTGCTCACAAGCTGGACAGGAGAACACGAATACATCCCTCAACTCACCATAAACAACACACCCCTAACACATACACACACACCCAAAATCCTAGGAGTAACATATGATACACATATGACATTCAAACAGCACACCACAAACATTAAAAAGAAACTGACACCCAGACTTAACGCCCTCAGGTCACTTGCTCACACAAAATTTGGACATAACAAAGAAACTACCACCACAGTATATAAACAATACATAAGATCAGTGATGGAATACGCAAGCCCAGCCTGGGCTTCTAACCTAGCTGAAACACATCATAAGACCTTACAGACTATTCAATTAAACAAAGCCCTGAAGATCATTACAGGCTGCACAGCTACTGCACCCACAGATCACCTACATCAAGAAACCAAAATCCTCAAAGTCAAAGACCATCTGGACATGAGAGGCACTCAATTCCTGGCAGCAGCCTCCACGAACCAAGACCACCCACTAAACTACATGGCAACACACCCACAGACACCAAGAAATATCAAAACAACACCCAGCACACCGGTATCACACACAATTATTGTCCTCTCTCCCTCCCTGCCCACCCCGAACCAACTTCCAGAAGCACATCTCTCGCCGATCCATCCACTCACTCACAGACAACACGCAGCTGCATGCACGACCTCCCGAAATCCATCCTTCCGAATCCTCCCTTCCTCGCGAGGACAGAGTCCACCTGGCCAGGCTGAGATGCGGACACCATCCAGCTCTCCTGAGCTATCAGAAGAGACTGGATGACTCCGTTGTCGATGCCTGCCCGGGATGTAAGACAGCACCCCATACCATTAAACACATCATAGAAGACTGCATTTCACACAACCACTTACGCCAACAACACAATCTACACTCAATGAGAGCTCTGTGGGAAAGCCCGATCGTGGCCATGGCCTTCCTCAGGGACTCGGGGCTGTTCGGTCAGGCAGCTTAGGGAACAACAACAACAACAACAACAAATACATGTGGCAGTCCAGGGATTCGAACCTAGGATGCTCACACCGAAATTCAGTGCATTTATCCATTGCGCTATGAAGACAGTTAAATAAAGGTGGACAAGCCTACGATTTATTATGCAGTTTCGAATCCTGCATATCAAGCTAAGCATGTACATGATTTTGTGCAGTTAAAGAATTATCTGTGGTAGTAAAAAGGGTTAAGCGAGATAGTTAGAAACCTGTTCATAGCTGGAGGCCCTCTTTAAACTGAATAAAATTGTCTAATGGCAGCCAGAATAGTTAAAAGTATGACACCAGTAGTGAAGGGGTTAATTGACCACTTGCGAGTTTCTAGCTATAAGGAAGTTGGAGCTGTAGACATCAGTATTTAGCAGAATCAACAACTAAAATACAGTCATAGTATATTAATAAATACATAAAACCAAATTTATCATAATTTCTATCCACCAGAAATCTACATTAGTATTGCATTTCTGTTCTACTGTACATCAATGTTTATGGCTCCAACTTCTTTATAGCCAGGAACTCTCAAGGGGTCAATAAAAGGGGAGGTTTTTAGTTTGCTCCCTAGACTTCCATCAAGCTTAAATGAAACACCCCCAAGACCCCACCCCATCGAGATAAATTTTTACATTTTTCGGTAGAAAATGTCCCGGGCAAAGGCTGGTTCCTCCTAAATTACAGGCTCGCTATCGCTCACCAGGAAAAAATTGACACCTATATGGCACGAATGGTCTTAAAATTAACATAAATGGGTGAAAGATCTTAAAATTGCCAAACTAATGGGGCAAACATCTTTTGATTTTCGGTGTGAGCGTCCTGGGTTCGAGTCCCCGGATTGCCACATGTGTTTGTTAATTTCATTAATCGAGTTTAGGAGTAAAATTGGTTGGTGGAGAGAACATAATAATTTCAAAGTTAATGGCGTTAAACATGAGGGAGAAGGGGCTTCAGAAGAAAATAACCTCGCAAGTTAAAATCTCACCGTAAAATTCTTACTTTTTCAACCTGTTGCTCTTGTATGGCCTTGTTAAAAAAATGCAAACTTTGGAACGGGATGGAAAAGCACCTGTGCCTAATTTCAAGCCATTTATAACAATCGTGAGCGGGACACTTAGAACAAAGTGTTCTCAGAGAGCAGTCCATCGAGTACTAAAGATGGGAGATTAATTGACGGAAAACTATCCCAGCCCTTAACTATGCCGCATTCAATGGGGGCCCTTTTGAAGAGCCCCGTTCACACCTTTAGTTTGGCAAATTTAAGACATTTCGCTTCCATTAGTTCAGTGATACAGTATAAGAGGTGTTCCCCCCTTTCATGTACAGTATCAATGTTGTGGTGGGAAGCAATAACGAGCCTGCAGTATAATAGAAAATAACCGTCAGCTTAGACTGCCCTCACTGGATGAGTGCTTAACTCTTTCAGGCTTCTAAGATGCAGCTTAGTATATATATATATATTATATAAAATTCTCCTCATCTCATAATTAGCTTTCCAAAATTATTTTTTCTGCCAATATGATTGCTCAAAGACAACTGCAGGGGTTGAAAAAACTAAACTAAAGGTTTCTAAAATCCTCTGATGGTCACAAAGGCTTTTAAGTATCCTGGGAAAGCAGAGGTGCGTCTTTCCGTACATGAAAGGGTTAAGTGTCACTCATCCTCATGGCCTCTACACCTCTCTACTAACTTACTAAGGCAGACATCAGAGGTGAATTTACAATGTGAATGCTTGTGTCTGTTCAGCATAATGCAGCGACTTACACTGGTTATAGACAACACACACAACCACAGCCACTCCAACACTACAGTAACATTCACTTCATATACCGGTACTATACATAAGCAGGCCACCTTGGCTGTAGTACAAAACACAGTATATAATAAATTATGTAGTATAAAACAATAATGCCACTTAACACAAAAACATTCCCATTAGCTCCACACAAGTTCACTAACTATAATACTGTATTACCTGTATATGAACAGTATTGGATATAAATAATTTTGGTTTATTGAAAGAAAAATATTATTTGTATATTTTATTTCTTGCAAAACTCACTAACATACATATTCATTTACTTTCAAAACATATTTTTCAGAGGAAAGATTAGTTCTTAAGATCTTGACATACAGATATTCTTTATTAGGACTATATAGCCTTCACTTGGAGAATAAAAATTCTTTTAGATCTTTTCTAAATGTTGTAGGTATCAAAGTTCTGCTCATATTATAAAGCATTATAAGTTTATAAATAAGCTTTAAAGTTAGTTCTAGACAAACGTTCAACAAACATAGGGTTAGAAATATCTCCTGATCTATGTGAAGATTTCAGTTTCCTGCCAAATTACAATGTATGACCCATAATGCAATCGGTTGACTTGTAATTACTCAATAATCCTAGATAGTTTGGAGAGGGAGGGAGGGAGTATAAAGAAAACCGGAGAGATGTCATATAGCCTACTTGAGACAATATCCATTTGAGAGGAAAAAAGATAAGAGGAAAGAGAGAGATTAGGAAAAAAAGGCAGATGAAAGATAAATTGAATAAAAAAAAAGCGAGAAACGACATATAGCCTACACAAAGACTGCCCAAAAGAACCCTAATCCCGTCGTAATTTGACAATCTCCTCCGTGGTGGCGTCCTTGGTGATGGTATGGATGATGATGCCATCACCAGTGTTGATGTCTCTCTCTGCTGCTGATATAAAGGCGTCGTGGATTAGCTGCCGGGCCAACTCCTGGGTTTGGAGAGAGTGTGAGAATAGTGTGTAAGAAAAAGTTTCTAGAAAACAAACATTCTTCTAAAAAATAATTTGTTTACCGATATTCATTTGGACAAACATAAATACACAATTTTAACCCAAGAAGCGTCAACTACGTAGGAGATAGCGTCAACTGCGAAGCTGTTACACAGTAGAATTTGCAATCAAAATTGATTGCTCAATCCGGACTGCGGGGATGGTGTGGTGGGTGCTGCCACATGTACAGATCTTGATAACCCCAGTGTGTCTGGAGCAGACAATAGGTCTACGGGCCTATGAGTGCGATACTGTGCACAAGCACACCCTCCTGCGTGTGCTGCAGGTGTGTTTAGTAGACCCGTAGCTATGAGAGCGTGAATACTTCACGCAGTCGAGATTCTCAAGTACTGGTATTCACCGTACGCTCCACATGACTGAACTAGCTCAGGATGTACCACTTCATACTCCCCAGCACATCCACACCACAACGCTCAAGTATGGTACTTCCTCAATCATTTGTCTATCTCTCTACCACTTCATACTCCCCAGCACATCCACACCACAACGCTCAAGTATGGTACTTCCTCAATCATTTGTCTATCTCTCTATGTGATTCTATAAGCACTTCTAAGTAACTCATTTCCATCCCTCTCTCTAACAATGTCCATGCTTCACGTCTCTAAGTCATTATTGAGATTACCAAACCATCATGAAATTACTTTTTTACATCCATACTCACCACCCAATTCCTTGTCACTGCTTTCAGCCTTACTAAAATCCTCTTCCCCTATTGTATAATCTTTTACTTCATCTTCTATACTCCTATGTTTACTTATCACACTGGCCAAGTACTTAAATGATTGACCATTTTCAATTTACTAACCATTCAATCTCACCTCCCACACTGTGACTGCATTTCTCTTCACATTGCCCTACAGATGATCATACTGTACCGGTATATACGGGTAATATTAATGATATAATTAAACCATTATTTCACAAACCTTGGTCATCTTGGGAGCTTCTGTGTCCTTCATGTTGAGTGCCCCGATCTGGTTGTCCAGGAGTGGCTGGATCTGTGCCACCGACGCTCCCGTGGCACTGAAGGCTATCTTCTCCATGTGGCCTACTGGGTCGTAATGGTACACTACACCCTTGCCTGAGGAAGTCCGGAGATTTGGATAAGTTCTTTTGTCTTTTTACTGTGTTCATCTAAGTTTTGGCTTGTTTATTTTGCAAGTTTTACATTATAATTTATATGTATTCTAACCCTTTGATACCTTTGTCCATTTACTCTGGTTAGCAATACACTATCTTACAGGAGCAGATCCAGCTCAGGCTTAAGGGGGGGGGGGGGGGGGCTGATATATATACATGAGGGGCGCCATAACTTTATATGTATTGTATTTCAGATAAAATGCAGTATATTATTATTTTTATTAATCTCACCACCACACCCCCAATGAAATTAATTAAAGTATATATGATCCTCCGGGATTCGAACCCGGGTTATCACACACATATTTTTGCCACCTTAACCAGATGTAAGGGCACAATTTTGGTCACTAAGGGGGGCTTCCCCCCCCCGGATCCGCCACTGCTATCTTATGCGGCTTAAGAAGGATCTCTAGAAATTTAAGGAGTAAGAAAAGCTCACAAATAGTTCTGAACTCCCACACAACCTTCTTAAATCTCATAAAAGTATTTTAACATAGCCAGAAAACATAACACCCATACTAAAAAAAAAGTTAGCAAAATTAAAATGTAAAACTTGCAAACTAAACAAACCAAAATTGGGACAAGGACAATATAAAGTCAAATTAAATTATCAAAATCGCTATGTGGAAACAACGTTTACTAAAATGAAAATTATTAAATAAAAGAACACAATCCACCACATAGGGTGTACATTACTACATGAACAAGTTAATCTGTTTCCTTTTTAAAATTCTATTCCATCTACTGTGATTACCCCCAACAAAGCATGACAAACAAGAGACTATTTAAAACTAGTCCTAAGACCAAGTCCCTTGTTTTAGTCACTTTTATTAAATATACAAAGTTAATTATGTTTTTGAAATTCTTAATGTCATTGGAAGTAATAAATTAAGCAAAACAATGCAAAAGTATGTAAATTTTACCATATTAATTCCAGTCTTAAAACAAAACTGATCTGGTTTAACACCCTGCCCCCAACCTACCTTCCTCATCAATACCGGCGAGAATGTTGGAGACGTAGTAAGGGAAGAACCTACGCCAGTACAGCATTGTGGACAACAGCTGGGCCACCGCTGTTGTTGACATCGTGTCGTGGTGCTCGTGAGAGTACATCTGTCACAACCATACAAATCAGTGTATCAGTAAAATGTCATAAAATTGTTGGGTCTAATGTATTAATAAAATTACATCTTATCCGAGTGAATGGGAGTTGTCAGCAACCCTTCTAGGGGAGACAACCACCTTACAAAAATCTGGGTGGATGGGACTTTCAGCTTTGGTTGGCAACCCGTCTAGGGGATATACAAATCCTTACTGCTCACCTAAGAGTGAAACTGGTTGGTGGATGGACTAGTCCCCCACCACTGTTGAAGAAAAGTGCTAAAATGATACATAGAGGACCTCGGAGTCCGACGGAACATAAGTTAAGAGGTCAATCCTGCAAGTCCTTGAATAAACTGGCACGGGTTGTCCTTTTCACAGAGGACAGGTTCGCTTGGGGACGCTTTGTGTATGGCCACCCTCATAGAGGAGTAAAGCATCCAGCAATAGATGGATAGATAAAAAATCTTGTTTTTAGGGTTATATGGTAAGGGTATGTGTAGGGCAGTAGCTCCACACCATAGGCTTGTCACTGTTTTGCTGTACACTGCAATTATCACAAGCTACATGTATGCCAACCCCAGCTATGGGGTAGGCCTATGTGCCTGAGTATATACATACTGTACATAGACCTACATACAGTAAATGTAGGCCAAATTTGAAATTACCAATCATCCAACTAATTAGTCCCTGCAAAAGTCAAGAAATTAAACATTCTATTTCTATCCTATAGAACATCTATACTGGGTTCGAGTCCTCGGAGTGCCACATGTATTTATTGATATAATTACGGTAATTGAGTTTAGATGTGAAGTTGGTTGGTGTAAAAAACATATGATGTATACAAATAGTAGTGAGTTTATCAAATTAACCACATGTATATTTTCTGAAAATGAAGTTTGCTGGCTCATGATATCCGGTGGCTAGAATTAAAGAAAGAATGGCATAGATTTAAAGTACCGGTACTTAAGGAGTTGCAATAAGATGGACATGAAAGTATACAAAATTGGACCTTGCTGCAACTCAGGTTAGTCAGGTAGGCTATATACGGTACTGAGATGAGAGAGGACTTGATGAAAAATATGAAATGAAGAGAAACAAACATTTGTTGGACAATAAGTAGGCTAAAAAGGAAAAAAAAACAGTACTGTATAAGCTAAAGCTTAATGGACAAGATATGATAAATTAAAATTCAGTTCTGTATCCTCACCGTGAGTCTGGCGTTGAGAACCTTATTAAGGGTAAGTACATCAGCCCAGCAGCCGGAGGAGGCCATCATGGTCTTGGGGGTGAGGGGCAGCACCTTCCCCTGATTTCTGGATAGAATGTTGAAGCCTCGGGTCAGTCGAGTGTCACTGGCGATCATCACAAAGTCGTCCCCAGCGATGGCCACAGATGTGCTGCAAAAAGATGAGAAAGTTAATTACATGTAGACAGTAGGCCTAACCTAACCAATACCGGTTGAAAAGGTAGTTCCGTGTTTAGCAGTTAGCACAGGTAGGCTACTGACCGCTAAGATATGGATTTAAATTAAAGTTAAATTTAGGCTAGGCCTATTAAATAAATAGTTAGGCCTATACCAGAAGGAAGCAAGGGCTGCAAGGCATCAGATGATCAGAAAGAGGATACCTGTACACTTTAAAGAGTGAGTGATCCATTGAAGGTTCTTTATCCTGTTTCTACAATTTGTTAAAAAAAATGGATCAATAAGTAGCCTATATAGGCTACCGGTATAAACCGTTTTAACCGTTTATTCTCTGGAGTGGTGGGAGACTGAGTCAATTATTTACAGTCAGACCCATGACATTCAAGGGGAATAGGCCTACATAGGCTATAGCCTATGTTAAACTTAGGGAATTATTCTATAATTGCACCTATACGAGCTAAACAAATTATTATTGTATTTAACAGGAAGGTACGACGAGGTAAGTGATGTGGTATAGGTGGCAATATGCGGAAATTGATTATAAGGTCATTCCGCGTCATTCCGCCCCCTGTGAGTGACAGGGCCCCCTTACGAAAATCTATGGTTACTCACTCCACCCCAACTGGATTTCTACCGTTTTACCCAACCAGCGGGGGTGTGGTGGCAGCCCCCACCCATAATACTAGGATAGGTTAGGTAAGGTTGTTAGGTTAGGGCTAAATCATCCTAAATGTCTCTCTGAAACATAAAATCCAGGTCACATCTAGATTGATAGACTTTTGTCAGAGGGGGCGGAATGCCCGTAGACTCGTAGAGCCTAGCCGCTGCCTAGGCTAATCCATTTCCGCATATTGCCACCTAGCCTAGCCTATACCACATCACTTACCTCGTCGTCATACCTTCCTATTAACCCCTTCAGACTCATATGACGCAGAGGTTGCCAGATTAGCAATAAGAAATAGAGTTCTCTCACTCTTATAATTAACTCTCCAAAATTAGTTTTCTGCCCACAGCTAACTCAAAGACAGCTGCAGAGGTTGAAGTAACTAAACTAAAGGTTTCTAAATACCCCTGATGGTAACAAAGGCTTTAAAGTATCCCTAATCGGCTCAAAATCGCGTCATATGTCGGAGAGGGTTAAATACAATATTTGTATTAGCTCGTAAAGGCTAATTGCAATTAGCCTAGCCTATTAGTCTATAGAAATTTACCAAACTTAGGACTAGGTTAGGCTATGCTTTAGGCCCAGCAAAAAAAAAAAATTAGCCTAGGCCCTAGGCTAGGCGGCGCCCCACTCCCAGGCCTAGACGAGGTAATACGGTATAGGCTATAATCTTGTTAGGCTAGCCTAGTTTGGTTAGATTCTTGGAATCTTGGTAGCCTAGTGTGAGAGGGCTCCCGGGTGAAACCACTGACTAGAAACACACCTACTGGGCCAGTGGGCCCTTTAAGACATTTCTTAAATTAGGCCTAGATTTCAAGGAGTGGCGACCTCATTCATAAGGCTTAGGCTACCCAAAAAAATACTGTGAAGCTTGCACTCCAAATGTGGGAAAAATGTTATTTTAATACCACAAATTTTCCGAGTGTTTTTTATAAACAAAATTGTTCATTTGCATCAATATATAGAGTTTGTAATTAATTTGAAATCTCGGGAAAACCTATTTTCCCCATAAGGCCTATCGATCGATGTTGTTCCCCGATAGTGATTTGAAAAGACATTAGCCTAACCTAACAACCTTACCTAACCTAACCTAGTATTATGGGTGGGGGCTGCTGCCCCCACACCCCCGCTGGTTGAGTACTAATCCCTTAGTAAACAAAAAAATTGGTTGTCGATTATACGAAGGTGAAAGAAAATTCGATGAAGTCTAAGGTGTTTACTCTGCAATCTTCAGCTTTGATTGTACATTGATACGGGAAAGTACCGTATTGACAACCTTGTCACGAAAATTAAATTTTAGTAGCATACTTTTATATTAGGTTTTTCCGAGGGTTTAACACATTTTCATATGATCTTTAGAGCTGTCGATAACTGGAAGTACCGTATTGACAACCTTGTTACGAAAAATAAATTTTAGTACCATACTTTTTTATTAGGTTTTGCCGAGGGTTAAAACAAATTTTCTTATGATCTTTAGAGCATATAGATTCAATATTCATCTTCAAATATATCAACAAAATTCGTGGTATTAAAATAACATTGAACCCAAATGTGTCAATTGTAGTTTTAGCCTAGCCTATTCAGAACTCATTCATGCCAACCTTACAACTTTTATGGTTTGATCAATTCTACTGCATCTCACCCTCCATTGTCAGCGTAGGGGTGAAAGTGGTGTTTCCTAGGATCCCTCATATAGTCGGCCCCACTCATGACGGCGAGAGACATGGTTGTAATGTAAGTTAAGACAGTAAAGTGAAGCTGTGATCCTCTGTAGTATGTACCTCTGCCGTGACTCGTCAACCCTCGACCTGCCCGCCGCTCAATGTTCTAACACCTACATCGACTTGAATGCTTACAACAACATTCTGTCTCCGCAATTAATCTTATGTTTAGATGTATATTAAAAGTTTACAATATATATTTTGTGCATATTTGCATCTAAATATGTACCTATAACTTCTAAATAACTTCATATACATATACATATACATATACACATATACATACATATTTTGTTTCAAGGATTGAAACGCAGAAAGTCGAAGCTTCAGAATGTAAACAGTTTATTTATTTTAACCCTCTCACGTTCTTGACGCAATGTTGAGCCTATTAGGGATACTTTAAATCCTTTGCTACCATCAGGAATATTTAGAAACCTTTAGGTTAGTTACTTCAACCTCTGCAGTTGTCTTTGAGTTAGCAGAGAAGCCTCACACGTCCTATGCAAATATCTCTCAGAACCTGCCCGAATCTAGAAGCTAACGTAATTTTCGTGCGAATCGCCGTGAAAGGTTGCTTGAATAATACCCTCCTAATAACCTATTTGGTAGGCCTATAGTTTCATATTAAAGCATAGTATTGTAATTTCATAAAATAAGAAAAAACTTCCATCATTAAAATTTTCAGCAAGAATGTAGTTACCGGGTGTAGGCCTACCGCCCGCCTTGTTTACCCTACGTGTCGCTCGCGATCATGTTCCCGTCTATTTTGAGTTTTGACTGCCGTGGGATACAATATTAGGTTGTCACCTCGCCCATGACTTATTATCATCATATATTATATTGCCAGCAGGGGGCAAATAACAGACAAAATAGAAGGGAACTTAACCACGAGCGAGCGAGCTTCTTCTTTTTGTGGAGTTGCTGTCCCTTTTTCGAGCCAGCTCACCTATGCACCGGTGATCTCTTCTCCAGAAACAGCTAGAACTTGATTAACCCCTTATTGGCGGCACTCAACTTAAGTCGTGCACCAATTTGCAGCAAGTTAGGAGCATTATTAAGGCTTTTAAAGGGTTAAAATAGAGTGCAAATGGCCGGGAGCGCGCTGCGGGCCAGACAGCCGACTCCCAGGGCTTACCGCCGCCCATTAACTCATGTTCCCTGTGTTCTCGAGAGGCTGGCTGTGTAGCCAGTAGT
This sequence comes from Paralithodes platypus, assembly GCA_032716605.1. Taxonomy (NCBI): domain Eukaryota; kingdom Metazoa; phylum Arthropoda; class Malacostraca; order Decapoda; family Lithodidae; genus Paralithodes; species Paralithodes platypus. The sequence continues at coordinate 32,888,891 of CM064549.1, read as the reverse complement.
GAGCATAGTTGGGAAAAATATACCGCTAGGGCGGCTAGGCTATACGCTAAACTCCCATGTTCGTGGCACCACTGCAAGACAACCACGAGTGCTAGGCCTATGTAGCTTGTTCTGGTCTCATTTTGAAGCTTTTAGCGCCTAGTTGTTTGCTGAATACATTTCTTTTCATGCAGATACTTGATTGATCATTCAGGAGGGCCTGAATATGCCCAAATGAGCCCAAAACACCCCGCTAGACAAGGGTTAAGAATTAGTTTAGAAAATATGTAGTCGTAGGAAGGATAGTTAAAGAAAAAGAATTGAAGTATATAGCTTAAGCAGAACTCTCCTCTCCCTATTTTACCCCCTCCTCCACCCCCCAATATCTTGTTCTCTCCTTACCTTAATTTACCTTTTCCCCTCTCTACTATTTAATCTCATTTATCTTCCTCCCCCGCTCTGATCACCTTCTCCCCCCTCACCCTACCTATTCTATTCCGTTTTCTCTTCTGCCACACCTGCTCCAGGAATCTTTTCACTACCTTCATTCTTTTCCCCATTTCCCCATCTAGGCTACCCCCTCTTCTGTTCCGAGACCTAACACAAATTTTACACCCTCATCCTCATCCTCTTTCTGTTCTTCCCATTCCCTCTCCCCTACCTCCCGTTTCAACTCATTTTCCAACCCATCTCTCTCCTCTGCATACCCCTGGCACTCTGTCACTATATGTTCTAACAGTTCTATTGCTCTATTGTCTCCTCCACTCTCCTCCCTCCCACCTGACACTGCAGACACTCTTTCACCCCCCCCATTCCACCTCCATGTTCTCCTATTTGTCTCTAATGCTCCTGCCCTAGCCTTAAACAGTAGTTCAGCTCCCCAACTTCCGTCATAAAACTCCTCTTTTCTCGGTCTCCCCTTGCTTCTATTATCTATATCTTATCAGTGTACTTTTCTTCTCCATATTTCTCTTCCATTCCTGTCTTCCTCAACCAATGTAAACAATGACGACCGTCGGACCATACACTCGGATACTAGTCCTACTGTACATCCTTCCCAAATTTTCTTTTGACACTGTTGTGCCATAAATGATGGTACTGGTAGCAGAGTATGGCTGATTAGACCTATGCTAATCTCAAATACCGGTACATTATTTACATATATATATACAGTATATATAAATCACTAGTTTTAGGCCTAATCATTTAGCCTAATCTAAAACATAGCCTGCCAACCCTGAAAAATATATAACGGTACCAGAATACTGTAACTTATAGATTTTTTTTCTTCAGGTGCTTTGCTTATCTAATGCATAGCCTATAGGCCTATTCACCAAGAAGAAGAATGCAAAAACAGAAGAAATTAAGAGGGACTTTATCTCCAGTCTTGGATCCATCACATTGTATGACCCTAACCTGAGGAAGAAGAATGCCATCAGGATCCTGGAAATTGGTGTTGGTACGGGTAAGTTTAACTCTTATGGTTCATCTCATGGTTTGTCTATTCATTATACTGTAGTTAATCATGAAATCCGGAGCCTTAACCTCGCTTGATTAAAAAAGGACTTGTGCAATAGGCTAGTGCTGATAATTACGGTAGGCCTATTATCTATACCATTTTGGAAGAATCTAGCAGTACAGTACGGTATATAAGTAAGACGCAAGAGTCTAGCAGTACCGGTACCGTATATAGACTGTTTCATTGTGCAAAATATTATTGGCCCATCCCCCCCCCTCCCCCCTGTAACGGTACTTGTCATAATTGTCATAATGAATAGACTATACAGTGGAGCACCCACTTTGGCGACATTTAGTCTGGCGATTTCCACTTTGGCGACTATTGTTTTGTAGATGTTTAGGTGACAATCACCACGGTCGATCTGGGGATCCGCCGCTGATGAGCTCGTCCTGGAATCTTTACGACTCTGAATCTTACGATTCTGTACAGGACTGAACATGCCATTTTTATCGGCAATAGCTCAGAGAAGAGTGTTGAGAGGGGAGAAGGGGTGTTGGAGAGAGAGGAAGGTGCTAAATTTCCACTGAACCCACTTTGGCTACAATGCACTCACTTTGGCGATTGACCGCCTGGCAAAACAAACCGTGCGCATCTCGACATTCACCCGTCGGCCATCTTGTGCAGGACGCCATTGTTATACACCTGCTTCTCTGTGGCCTTGGCAGTTTAGCAACTTTCAGCCAATACCTGGGACGATGCAAGCTTCGGGAGCGGCTAGTGGTGGGCCGCCAGGCCCGCCACGGAAGCCAAACGGAGTAAAAAAAAAAAAGAGATTATAGGAAAGGTGTCACCAAGAAGATATGTACAGCTGAAGACAAGAAAATAATGACTTAACCCTCCTCTAGCGGGTGCTCTGTGGCCGTTTTGGGCCGTTCTGACTGCTATATCAACCATCAGTATGAAAGGAACTGTATTGCGCCGAAAACTAGGTGGAAATCGCTACACAATGACGCCACATACAGCTACGTAGCACTCGTGGAGCACTGACAGTGTTACCTCGAAGATGGAAGTTTAGCTGATTTTGCTACCTTGCTCACTTTTAGCGAACTATTGGTTACACTGTCATCCTCACGCGCGGTGGGGGAACTGGAGTTAGTGTGGGCCGGGAGGCCACAGATGTCGGACGTATGGATCATTACTATCCCACCCATTTTCACTCGATTTCCACCCTTTTTTCACCAGTTTTTTGCCAGTTTTTTCAACTCGACTTATGTGGTGAGCCGCTTTTTAAGGGTTAATAGACCAGGGGTATAAAGCATGTGGCAGTGTGTGCCAGAATCGACAGAGAGGAATCTTCGCAATAATAAAGAGACAATTAAAGAAAATTTGAAGGTAGCTGAGAGGTATTTTTGGACAGGCAGGGCTGTGGCACCTAGGGTAACTTCAGAAATTACATAAAAATCAAGTGAGGTTGTGGTGGAGCATTTTGTTACAAAGTTGGTTATTTTGTTTAGTAATTGATAAGAAAATATGGTTTGAAATATGAAAATGGCTCAAAAAATTTAACTTCCGGGTCAGCCCAGACTATTTTTATTTTTTCCCATTTAAAGTTTGCCCCCACTTTGGCATGGTTTTGGCAATCTATAAAAATCGCCAAAGTGGGGGCTCCACTGTAGTTCATCTCTGATCATTCATTTCTTATTGTTTATCTCGTGTCATCTAGCTCTTGTAATTCATGATCATCTCTTATTGTTTGTCTCTTTTTATTTCATCTCTTGTCATTCACCTCTTATTGTTGCTAGTTAATCTCTTGCCACGCATCTTCAGTAGGCCTAATTCATCTCTTGTTAAAATCTTCTTGTATAATCTATCCATCTCGTCCTGGTCGGGAATGGTACTCAAGTTCTTTCGGTTGGGAGTTTAGTAGGCTACACTAACCAATGCGCCTCAGGACACCCCACACCAAATGGCCAGTAGATAACTTCCTTTCATTTTTATCTCAAGGCCTCATAGAATAATAACAAGAAAATATGGTATAGTACATGGCATTTTAGAGAACTACTGTAGAAGGCTAAACTTAGTGAATGACTAAGAGGATGACTATAAAATGCAGATGTAATGGTTTGGCCTATTGTGTAAATGGATGACTATAAAATGCCAAAAATGGTGACTGCTTACGCATTACCCGGTATCTGCTATTGGTTGGCATCTCTGGTACCACTTTCTCTATTCTTCAGTATTATAATGTATACAGTACTGTATATAACTAATACCGTACCGGTATTAATTTCTAAATCCTTGTTCTTACAACTTATTTTAATTAGGTAAGGTAACCGTTCACAGTGTGTCCTGGACAACACAACCAATAAAAACAAGACAAAAACCTAATCTACACTCCTTTAGAGCCCTGTGGGAAATCCCAACCGTAGCCATGGCCTTCCTTAGGGACTCAGGGCTGTTCGGCCAGGCAGCTTAGGGAACGACAACAACAAGACAGAGCATTAACTACTGAAAACCTATAATAAAATTATTGTGGCTCTTATCAAGTTTTCAAAATGCTTCGTTAGTGTATCAGAAATGTTGCACCAAATAAGGTAAGATGGATGTGTGGGGCCAAACTTTAAGATAAGATATACTAACACACATATATAAAATTTTAAGACTGAGTGCTCTACACATACGTGCAGTTTCAGTCTCTTGTCCTAATGGCGGCATTCCAGGCAACCCTGTTCACATGTTATGTTTTTGGATTTAAGATTGGCACGTATAGTCCGATCCCAGGTCTTCCTCGGTCCACCCCTTGGTGCAGCTCCCTCCCCTTCACAGACCTGCATCTTTTCACCCAATTTTGTTCATCCATTCTCTCCACATGTCCATACCATCCCAGTCTACTTGTACGCATCTCCTCGCTAATACTCTTTATACCTAAACGTCTCCTCAGCTCATCATTTGTTATTCTATCCTGCAGCCTGGCCCCACACATCCATCTCACCATTCTCATCTCATTACATTCCATTCTGTTGACATCCTCTACTTTAACGGCCCAAGTTTCTGAGGCATACGTCATTGCACTTCTAACACATGAGACATACACCTTTCACTTCAGGGGGAGAGGCATTCTTTTCATGGTCAGAATTGGCAGCAGTTCTCTGAACTAGCGACAGTGGCAGCCTCGGCCCCACCATCTGCAGAGATGGTATCTCCTAGGTAGCAAAACTTGTCCACCAGCTCCAATAACTCATTTCCAAAATTCACAGCCACAGGATCATCATTTAACACAAGGTCGCCTTTGCACACTACTCACTCAAATTTCTCTATTTCTGACTTATCCTTTGGCAGGGGTCTTTTTTATTCTACTGCAGCACTTACTCCCATGGTGCACCCAACATCGACAGATGCTACATCGAATCGAGTTAGTGCCCACACACTTTCCACACACTGCACATGGGTATGCACTTTTTTCCACAGTGCCTCGTCTCAATCTACAATGCATAACTTGGTTTTGTTAATATTGACTCTTAAACCCTTGCTCGCCATGCCCTCTCTCCATCTTCTGAATTCGGCCTCAACATCTTGCACATTGTCAGCTATTAGGACTAAATCGTCTGCATAAAACAGTTCCCACTGGAGTCCGGATCCAAAAACTCTAGACAGTGCCTCCAGGACCATAATAAAGAGGAGGGGGCTTAACACTGAACCCTGATGAACTCCAACACGGACTGTGTTGACTCCTCACTCAGTACACCTTTCACTCTCACCGCAGTTCGCAAATCCTCATACATCTTCATTATCACACGCACCAGCCACTCTTCCACACCAAGTTTCCTCATAGCCCACTGCACAACATCTCTAGGCAGCCTGTCAAAGGCCTTCTCCAGGTCTACAAACACAAAGTAAAGATCCCTGCCTTTTAATAAGTACTGTATCTGCCTGACTATGAAGATAGCATCGGTTGTCCCATGTCCTGGCATAAAACCAAGCTGCATATCATCAATGGAGATACTTTGCCTGATCAAACCCTCAGAGACTCTCAGACCTTCATGATTTGATCAAGCATTTTCAGGCCCCTATAATTGCCTCTATCTAGCACATCCCCTTTTCCTTTGTATATATTTACTATTACACTTTTGTGCCAATCCTCGGGATTTTCTCATCTTTAATAATGGTGTTTATCAACTCGGTGACTAAGCTGACACCAGTCTCCCTTGAGGCTTTTATCATCTCAGCGACAATGTCAGAGCACCCTGGAGCTTTACCGTCCTTCATTTTATTGATTGCGTCGTGCACTATAGCTGAACCTATCAAAGGAGGGGGTCCAGATATTGGTTTTTCGATACTAAGCTGTTCCTTATCCCCTTCAAACTCCACATTATCAATCGTTCATAGTATGCCTTCCATGCTTCTCTAAATAAATTTTCTGCATACACAATCTTCCCATTATCGTTTCTAACACACTGTTCACCTATAATATCCCTATTGCCATTTTTAACTCGCCTAGCTAGGTTGAAGATCCCATTGGGATTGTCAGTGTTACACACTTGTTCAAGGACCAGGTCCTTAATGCCTTTTTTAGCATTGTAAATCACTCTTTTGGCAGTTCGTTTAGCTGCCTGGTATTCCTCCTTGCTGCCTCCCTTCTTCCATGCTTTGAAGCATCTCCTTTTCTCTTTCACAGCATGTTCTACCTCATCGTTCCACCACCAGCAGGTCTTATTCCTGGGGTGACCCTTTGTTTTCCCACAGACTTTGTCAGTGGCAGCGAGAAGGCTATGCTTAAGAAAATTCCATTGACTATTTACATAGCTAGGCCTAGCTTACTTATTTCTATTAATTTCCTCCAGTTCACTATGAAACCTATCCCTAACTTCCTTGTTCTTCAGCAGCCACACTCTCCTTTTGGGCATGTATACCTCCTTGCGCTTAGGATCTCTGTGTAAGCTCATGTCGCACACAAGTAGCTTATGCTAATGAGGAGTTGGGGAAACAGTTGAGTATCAACGATGGGATACTTACAAGCAGGCATGGATTGTTTGGGCATGTAGAGAGGATGGATGAACTAAACTGAGTAAAAGCATGTAAGTCCATGCACGTGTAGGGAGCTGCAATGAGAGGTAGACCTAGAAATACGTGGCATCAGGCCTTATGCTTTGATCTTGAATTTATGAACATGACAAGTGAGGCAACTCTGAGTAGGGCTGCCTGGAACGCCATCATTAGGACATGCGATTAAAAGCGCAGTCTCGTATGGGCCACTCGGTTTTTATATTTATGTATCACATGTTCCATTAAATTCCTGACCATAACTATATTTCCCCTCATGAAATTGTTCCCACTCCATGAGTTTATGTATGGTACAGTAAAAATAGTGTCAAATACTTACCAGTATAATTTTTTATAAAACTGTTATTTAATCACATGAATTAACTACTGTAACTACTGCACAATATACTACACCCCTAATTAAGTCATACTGTATTATTGTTACTGTATTTGTGTTTTCCATATATAAAATCACAAAGTGGGTGGATATTCATGTGGGCAACTGTATTTTTCATCGATGAAGTTACTGATAGAACATAAGACAAATGGATATCTGCAGAAGGCCTATTGGGCCATACGAGGCAGACCCCTTCTTCCCTACATCCCTATTTGTTCAATATGGTAAATTTATTGGGGAATTCATTATGCTAAAATATACTTATTCTTTCAGGCGTCAACTTTTCCCACTACCCAGACGGCTGCCATCTAGTGGTGGTGAACCCCAACCCTCACTTTGCAAAGTACTACAACGACAACAGGACCAAGTTTCCTAATATTAACTCGGAAGAAATTTTGGTAACAACAGGTACAGTATGGTAATTATAATATAGACACTTCTCACTTAACGTCTCCTCATTTCAAGATGTTTCACTATTACACTGTTCATTGATTAGGGAACTACATACATAACATACATAACATTGATTAGGGAACTACATACATAACATACATAACATTTTAAGACTGAGTGTTCCACACATATGTGCAGTTTCAGTCTCTTATCCTAATGGCGGCGTTCCAGGCAACCCTGTTAAGAGCTGCTTCACTTGTCAAGTTCTTGGATTTGAGATCGGCGCGTATAGTCCGATCCCAGGTCTTCCTCGGTCCACCCCTTGGTGCAGCTCCCTCCACAATGGAATACAAGACGGTGTGTTGAAATGGATAGAAAATTGGCTCAGCAACAGAAAGCAAAGGGTAGTCATAAACGGTAAGGCATCTAAATGGACCAATGTAAGTAGCGGGGTACCCCAGGGATCGGTACTAGGACCAATTCTCTTTCTAATTTACATCAACGACATAGATGAGGGTCTCACCTGCACAATCTCAAAATTTGCTGACGATACAAAAATTGCAAATAGCGTACTCTCAAAAGAACAAGTTGACGATATGCAACACAATCTAGATAAATTGTCATGTTGGGCCCAAATTTGGCAAATGAGTTTCAATGCGGATAAATGTAAAGTACTACATGTCGGATACCTAAATGAGAAAGCAAACTATTCGATGAATGGCACTCAGCTTAAGAATGTAAACAGAGAAACTGATCTGGGAGTAACAATATCGAGTAACCTAAAACCGAGTCAACAATGTTCAGAAGTTGTTAAGAAGGCAAACAAAATAATTGGCTTTATAGGCAGGTCATTTGAGCATAAATCCAAAGAAGTTATCCTAACCCTTTACAATTCCTTAGTCCGCCCTCTTCTGGAATACTGCGTTCAATCCTGGTGCCCTTATTACCAAAAAGATATAAACAAGCTAGAACGAGTTCAACGTAGAGTTACCAAAATGATACCTAGCCTAAAGAACAAACCATACGAAGAGCGTCTTAGAGAATTAAATCTATTTCTTTTAACCCAGCGCAGATTAAGAGGCGACTTAATTCAAGTGTTCAAAATCATCAAAGGCATCGACAATATGAACTGTAGTAAGTACTTCACTATCGACCAATCTAATTACACGCGGGGAAACGGTTGCAAAATTATTGGTAAATCTTTTAACTCGCACGAATCTAAGAATTTCTTCTTCAATCGAGTTGTCAACTTGTGGAATGGGCTTCCCCGAGACGTTATAGACTGCAGCACCGTTGATTCATTTAAATTCCGCCTAGACAAATATCTCGCATCAAACCCGCGACTGACTGCGTTTGTAAATGAATAACTTTATCCTCCCCTCAGTTACTAACCCATATGTCCCCTACTAACTTCCTAGTCCTGCCACGTTAGTGGCAGGGCAGTAGTTCCCTTTCCAATGTTCCCTTACCCACTCTAAACCACTGTTTGGACACTTGATCCTCAGTGTTTTGGAGGACAAGCAACCTAGAAGGGTCACTAGATCTGTTGTTGCTTGATTTCCTTTGTACTCCTTTGTACTTTGTACAATCACAGACCTGCATTTTTTCACCCAATTTTGTTCATCCATTCTCTCCACATGTCCATACCATCCCAGTCTACTTGTACGCATCACCTCACTAATACTCTTTATACCTAAATGTCTCCTCAGCTCAACATTTGTTATTCTATCCTGTAGCCTGGCCCCACACATCCATCTCACCATTCTCATCTCATTACGCTCCATTCTGTTGACATCCTCTACTTTAACGGCCCATGTTTCTGAGGCATACGTCATTGCACTTCTAACACATGAGGCATACACCTTTCCCTTCAGGGGGAGAGGCATTCTTTTATGGTCAGGATTGGCATCAGTTCTCTGAACTTTCCCCAGCCACACCTAATTCTAGCAACAGTGGCAGCCTCGGCCCCACCACCGGCAGAGATGGTATCTCCTAGGTACTAAATATACTTATAAGTTATTTGAATCCTGGGAGAATGGTGTTAAGAACGATGTTAAAATATTATAAAGTTGTAAACCAGAGAAAAGTAGTGAAGAATTTCAATAAATATGGTAAAAAATAATGGCTTCACTAAAAATTGTTTCATTTAAAGTCTTGAGTTTTAGGAACGTAAGTACAACTTTAAGTGAGGAATTACTGTACAGGTACTGTACTTCTTTTGGATCACTTAGTCTATAAATAGTATGTAACTATACACTGTTTCTTTTCAAATGACGGTAAATTGCAAAGATCCCATCAAGATTTCTCAGTTATTTTGAAGATTTTGTAGTGGAATATGGTGTTAATTATATAAACTTGGTCTTAACCCTTGTCTATCGGGGCCCGACTTAAGTCCGTTAAGAGAACCAAGGCCTAAAGGGCGGGGCCCGACTTAAGTCCAATGCGATGTTGAGCACATAATCGGCTCTGAGAGAGAGTCCGAGCGGTGGGAGGAGCGCGGGTGGGCTCTGACCGTTTGGCATGGACGTTGTCCCGCCACTGACGGTTTCATCACATCCCACCACATCCCTGGTCCCGCAATACAGGGTAAAAACTGAAGAAATTACTTTATTTTAGGGATTTTCTCTTCGTGTTGCACGATTGTTGCAAGACAACCCGTGGTCGTACAAGGATGGTTCAGGTGTCATTGGAAAGCTCAATTATCGCCCTTTCACGGATACATAATTGTATTACGCTCTGGCTCTTGTTTATGCATGAAAAAGAGCATGGAATGAAGCTCGTTTAGGGTAAATCTGCCCGCTTGGCAGGTAGTAGAAGTTACAAACGGCCCCGCTCTTAGGGCGTTAATATGAGGCAGAGACATAGTAGTTTCATATTTTTTCATTAAGTATCAAGAAATTAGCTGCTAAGGAATTCAGTTTAACGTCAGATGAAATGAAACTGAGTACTGTATAGGTATGTACAGTTGGTCAAAGTTCCAGCTGACCCACCCTCGCTCTGGGGCTCGCAGAAGTAGCTGGCAATACTGGTGTACTTGCCAATCATAGTGGATATAATAACTTGAATATTTAAGCAAATCTTCGAACTTTGGGTGAATGTTCGGGATCATACATAGCGATGTATGCATTTTTATTTGAGATAGGTTTACTTTCCCTTGTTTAGTATATGAGGAGGTCCGTGCCAGAGGGGCCAACTCGCCACGAGTAGAGTTTTGAGTTATTGATGTTTAAAGTAGCGGAGGTAGTCACTCGTGTGTTGACTCTAACTCGGTTTGAGCGTGACTACTGAAGCACGTCTCGTACAGCGCCTGTGAGTGGTCGGGCGGGCGGCCATTTAATTCCCCACGTCGTAGCCGCGCTCTCATTGGCGAGTTGGCCCCTCTGTCTACCCAGATTCACACCCATAAACGGTCTGCCAAACGGCAAAAACAAGGGACGCTCAACCCTATGTGCAGTTGCTATAAGGACGAAAGTCGGATGTTTTTTTTTGCCAGATGATTCCCAAGAATTTCACGGAGCGGGAACCAGCTAGAGCGCTGTTTTTGAAAATGTGGCGAGTTGGCCCCTCTGGCACGGACCTCCTCATATGTTCTAACAATGATATAGCCGAAATCAGATCTACCAAGCCCAATCTTTGTAAGACATACCTCCTTCCTACACCAGTATTGCCAGATAATTCTGCGAGCCCCAGAGTGAGGGTGGGTCTGCTGGAACTTTGACCAACTGTACGGTAAGTCTAGTACAGTAATAATATTCTGGGTCTGGATACTCAAAATATTTATGACACTTTATCTTGCTCTGACTGTCGTATCCTAAATACCTATACCGTAATTCTAGCGTCATTTAGGCTATGTTCGAAAATAAGTTATAACTGTGTAAATAACTTATGACAGCTAATATTTCCTGAGTATGAGAAAGTTATGACGTAAGCAAGGAATTAATTGTGAATTCATTGGTTTGTTATACCTCTTACATCACCCTAACTTATGGCATTTTTGAGTATCCAGCCCCTGGTCATTTATTTTGTGTTTTGTGTTCTTTTATTTCAAAATATTATTTTACTAAAGGGTTATTTCCACAGATATTTTGATAAGTTCTTTTTCTTTATATTGTGTCGTCCCTGTTTTGGTTTGTTTATTTTGCAAGTTTTACATTATATATTCTCAAAAGTGCCAGTTCTTCCAGGAGAATGAACTAGTTTTCAGATCACGTTAGAAACTGCAGTTAGGTAGAAACCCTATTGTAACAAAGATTGGTCAACATCCTCCATATTGGTGCCACTGGTGTCATTAGCCTCTCTTTACACTCAAATATGTCCATTCCCATAATAAACATTCGGTAATACTGGTACAGGATATATACAGTAGTTTGATATTTGTATCTAACAGCCGTATTCTTAGACTTGTGGGGTGAGTGTCATCCAGCCCTTAATGAACAAAGCTATTGGAATTAAGTGTTAATTAATGAAAGGGAACTTGTAATCCCCCAAGTCTTAAAAGCTAACAATTTTTCTTGTCTTATTTCGTTCATTAAGGAGTAGGGTTTCACGGTGGGAAGCTTTAAGAATATGGCTGTAAATTCTACTAGATCAAAAATATAATATCTCCCTACATACATACATACATACAGTAGGGTCCCGCATAAAACGTGTTCGCATAAAACGAGTCTCGATTAAAACGACCGACCTAAAATATTAATATTTAATTTTCGATCAGAACGAATGTGATCACATAAAACGAGTCCGCCGCCAAAGTGGGGCAAATCCGAGGAGTTTTCATATAGAGCGCCGAAATATCGTACAAAACGTACGAAATATCGTTCGCTTTGTACAAAAATTTTCGCTTACAGTGAACATTGACGATATTGCACCACCAAAATGCTGTGTTCACATAAAACGAAATCGCATAAAACGCCCTCGTTTATCGACCATAAACTCGTTTTATGTGAGACCCTACTGTACATACATACAAGTTTAAAGACCGTTTGTCCAGAGAAAATGTGGTTACAGTCTCACGACCTAAATGGCAGCTTTCCAGGCGGCCCTGTCAAGGGCTGCCTCTGTTGTCAAGTTCTTTATTTTGAGATCGGACCGGAGTACCCGAGCCCACGTCATTCTAGGTCCACCCCTACGCGCATCAAAAATATAATATCTCCCTGTTGTTTGATAATTATGGCACCAAAAGAGTGTCCAAGGAAAAAGATGGTTGCTCTCTCTTACTACAGGATATCTACACTTATGCTAGAAGAACAGTAACACTATTTTTACATAAACTGCAAACTACAAAGGTGGCACCAACTCAAGTCTAGTCCTCCATCACCGTACTATACTGTACTGCTTATAAGATCATTGTTTTCAGTACGGTATGTTAAGTATTAAATTGTAAAACTTGCAAAATAAACAAACCAATACTGGGACGACACAAGATAAAGGCAAAGGAACTTATCATCAAAATCGCTATGTGAAAATAACGCTTAATAAAATAAAATTTTGAAATAAAGGAACACAATCATGCCTATTTTCATTTTATCCAGACTATCACAAAACAGTTATATGCAGTTTAGAAAGAACTTGGAGTTTAATTTGAGGATTTTTGAGATAGTTTTTCCCCACTAGATTAACTAGATTCCTATTACCAGACTCCCTAATCTCCTAGGGGGTGGTCATGAATGAATCTCCTTGATGTGCCTCTGTCAGTTGGCGTCCCTCCCACCCAACACCACTTTCACTCATATACCTCTCAACTCCATCCTTCCATCTCACTCTCAGTCTGCCTCCTCCTCTGCCCTGCCACCTCAATTTCATAGAGTACGCTCTTTTAGTCATTCTCTCACTTGCCATATACTCCATATGACCTAACTACCTCAAGGAGTTCCTCACCACACTCTCCACTACGCCCACATCACACACCACAGCACAACATTCTCATACTTCCTATTTCGCCTGTCTATCTCTCCATGTGACTCCACACGCACTTCTCAAGTACTGTAACTCATTTCCACCTCTCTTACTCTTGATTCATGTCTCTCCAAGAACGTCCAGGCTTTACTCTGTACATCAATGTTGGGATTACCACAATATCATGCAGTGACTTCTAACAAATACCTTCATACTTAATGTACGGTATGTATATATGTACAGCATGTATATACGCAAGCACATAACCCATAGCTGGGGGTGGTTAACTCGAGACAGAGCCCGAACAGGGACAAAACAACACAACATAAAACACAAAATATAGATTTAATTATAAATATAAATTCATACTTAATACCCGAGTGAAATAACCAATTCTTCTGACTGAATTTGTTTTTATCCATGTATTGCAATCAATAATTTGATATTAGCTTGTAAAATCCCCGGAATATAAGCCTATGTTACGTCACGTTTACTTTTGTCATATACTGTACCTTCCAGGAGAGGAGATGGCTGGAGTGGAGGATAATAGTGTGGACGCGGTGGTGATGACGCTGGTGCTCTGTAGGTAAAAGAGACCGACCAGATCATGCAGCAGATTCTCAGAGTCCTGGCTCCGGTGAGTAGCATTTAACACAGCATTGTATTTTTTTTTTTTTTTATTAGGCCTATTATTTTTTTTCTAGTTGATGGTAAAAAGATTGTGTAGCGAAACATGTTGTTAATTGTGAAAACTGTCTTGATAGCGTAATGCTTAGTGTGCAGAATTTCGGTGTGAGTATCCTAGGTTCGAGTCCTTGGAGTACCGGTACCACATGTGTTCATGACTTTCATTGATTTTGTTAATTAGGTTTATTTGTAAAGTTAATTATGTAGTGGGTTGGTGAAAACAAATATGAATTAACCACATGAGGATTGTGTAGTTATTTCCTTTAGCCTATATTTATTATGTCACTAAAATATACCACAGAAGGAATGAAAGATACACTTGGGATAAAAATCTTATTTGTATTGCACAATATTAAAAGCCAATGTCATATGTGTGGAACGTTAAAACATAATAGTTACTGCACAGTAATTATGAGAGTTCAATGGGAAGAATGCGTAGATGCGGCACAAGTACAGAGGTGGCAGTAAGTAAATCCCAGAGCAGAGGTGGCGGTGAGTAAGTCCAGAGCGTGAGTCAGGTGTGTGCGTGCACACCTGGGAGGGGCTTCGGTCACCTGGGCTTTCTTAGTGGTAAGCAGGGAGGGTTCTGTGGGGGCGATCGGTCATGGCCTTGGCCTTGCTCGGGACCTTAGGGCTGTTCGGTCAGACAGCCTGGGGAACAACAACAACAACAATTTTACAGAACCTATTGTATCCTAATGTTTTTATATTTCGTAGTATTGTTTTGCTAAATGTTCAATGTCTTATTTCCGCATAGTGATATTGATAAGTTCTTTTGTCTTATATATTGTGTCATCCCTATTATGGTTTGTTTATTTTGCAAGTTTTACATTATAATCCAAGCTGGAGCTTAAGCAGTCCTGCACCTCCAACAGTTAACACAAAATTAACAATAATTGGAACATAAAAGTTAGTTTCATTATTCATTAGTTTCATTGATTTCATTAATTAGGATGTATTTGTAAGTTAATTGGTGGCTTGGTGAAAATATGAATTAACTGTGTTGGTGGTGTAATGGTTTAGATGCTTATGTTCTGGGTGTGGTGTCCCGAGTTGGAATCCCGGGAGGACCATATGCTTTCATTAGTTTATTCAAGTGCATTGGGGTTTGTAATTGATGATTAATGTTAAGAACGGGGTGTTACTTAGCTTAACAGAGATAACTGTGTTGCCAGGAAATTATTGAGCTTATAAAATTTACCGTAAAAGTTCCCATGTGATACCCTCCCTAATATATGACAAATATTACAGAGTACAAAGGGCGGTGGAAGATGCTGCACTACTACGTCAAGAACTTCTTTGCTCCGGTTATTACTTCCGTATACATGGATGTATAAAATGTAAGTCCAGCATTAATTTTATCTTGGATACACTTTAGTCTATTTATTTTTAGCTGACGGTAATTTAAAAGTACAAATTATGTTTTGAAATATACTGTACAGCGTTGTTTCCACATAGCGATTTTATTAGTTCCTTTGCGTTTATCTTGTGTCGTCCCAGTTTGGTTTGTTTATTTTGCAAATTTTATATTATAATTTGCTACTACATAGAAGTAATTTGTTAAAACCTACTTTTGATAATGGAAGTAGAGTTGTTTCTTAATCCTCTCGCTATCCTGTGGACTCAGGGGTTGCAATTTAGCATTCAGAAATAGAGTTCTCTCAATCTCATAATTACCTCTACAAATTTTTTTACTTGCCCACAGCTAACTCTAAGACAACTGCAGAGGTTGAAGTAACTAAACTAAAGGTTTATAAGCCCCCCTGATGGTCACAAAGGCTTTTAAGTATCCAAGAAAGGGCACAAATAGTGTCCTGTGCTTGAAAGGGTTGTTGTTGTTGTTGTTGTTCCCCAAGCTGCCTGGCCGAACAGCCCCAAGGCCCCGAGCAATTCCAAGGCCATAACCGAGCGCCCCCACACAACCCTCCCTGCCGACCACAAGAAAGCCTGGGTGACCGAAGCCACTCCATGGCGGGGAGCTGAGGAGGGTGCAGAAACGCCCGGGAAACCAAAGCCCCACCCAGGGCCCTGTGCCCCTCAGCAATTATGAAGAGAAAGTTGAGGGGCAAGGGAAAAATGTGACGCTTTGGCTTCCAATCTTGGTAGATTGGGAGGTCAATCCACGGAAAAGACGCCGTCACTTGAGATCTAGAAAATATATAAGTTAAAGGAACAGTCAGAGTAAGCTATGGGTATGGCAGAGATCGCTCAGTTCTCACTCTGATAGACCAGCCCATCACCACAATTGATCCGCTTGAAAGGGTTAAATTACAAAGTAAAGATTTTTTTTTTTTTTTTATGATTTTTTTTTTTTTTAGAGACAATGAACGGAGGAAGGAAAAACACAGATAACACAAAAAAGGTCCATGTGCCTAAAGGCATCCTCCATTCATAAAATGTTTGTAACAACTGGATTTAAACTGTTGTAGATTGTAAGTTTGTGGAAAACAACTCGAGGGAAGTGAATTCCAAAGAGTAGTAGTTCTGGGGATAAATGAATTTTGATAAGCAGAAGTTCTGCATTGTGGAGGAGAAAGTGTAAATTCATGGGCGCTCTCAGCTGCCCTAGTTCTACGGGGAAAGATGTGGAGAGGCGGCACAATTGAAGCAAGTTCCTCAGAACAATTGCTGTGAAAATATCTGTAGAATAATGCAAGGGATGCAACGTTTCTTCGTATGGATGATGTAGGAAGGTCCTGTGTGATTGCAGGGTTATTTATTAATCTAATAGCTTTATTTTAAATTTTGTCCAACTGCCTCAATGCAACCACTCCACTTCCACTCCACAGAGATGAACAGTAATCCATCTGAGAACGCACATTACTTTTATATATTACGGCCAACTGCTCGTCAGTGAAGAATTTTCGAACTCTGTACAGGAGTCCCAGTTTTTTAGAGGCATTCTTAGCAATGCTTCTAACATAATGTGTCCAGCTCAGGTTAGTAGTTAATGTTACACCGAGAATGTCAATACTAGGGGAAGTGGGAATATTTACATAATTAAAGAATATATGGGAGTCAGTGAGATTCTGTCGGTTAGAAAATTGAATGTACAGTACTTGGTTTTCTGTGCATTAAAGGAAACTAGATTCTTTTGTCCCCATTCATTAATTCTAGAAAGGTCCTGGTTCAGAGAAATTGCAGTGTTTATTTTTGAATTTATAAGATCGGGTTGGGTGAAAGAATTGGTAAATATGAAGGAACTGTGAAGTGTTGAGTCATCTGCGTAGGAATGTATTGAATTATGAGTGGTAGATATGAGATCATTGATATGATTGAGGAACAGAGTTGGGGCCAAAACTGATCCCTGGGGAACACCAGCATTTATTGAGTGAAATTGAGAATAAAGGCCATCTACCATTACACGTATTTGAAGATAAGAAGAAATTATTGGAACTAATGACGCAAGGCCGTAGTGTGACATCTTCGACAATAAGGATTGATGCCAGACTCTATCAAATGCCTTTGATATATCCAGTGCTATTGTATGTGTTTCACCATGTTGGTCTGTAGCTTGGTTGATTTGATGCGTAAGCAGGCAAAGAATGTCTGCAGTTGATCGACATCGTCTAAAACCATATTGCCTATCACTGATTAATTTATTATTCTCAAGATGCTTAATTATGTGATTATTTAATATAATTTCAAAGACTTTACCAAGAGTGGAAGTTATAGCTATTGGTCTGTAGTTTGATGGATCTGAAGAGGCACCTTTTTAAAGAACTGGGTGGATGTTTGCTTCTTTCCAGGATACTGGGAAGCATGAGGTATGAGTACAGTACACAGATGGAAAAATTTTGCCAATACAGGAGCGAGCACCAAGGAGCAATTCTTAAGTACTATTGGAGGAATTTCATCTGGACCAGGAGCCTTATCTACCGAGAGATTCTGCAAAATAGTTTTGACATGTCTGGTGTGGATCTTAAGTGAGGGAATTTCAGGCGAATTAAAATTAAGTACAGGGACATCTTGATTTATTTCATCTAAGGTCGAGTTGGTGGAGAAAATATCCGCAAGAAGGTTAGCTTTACCTCGTGGGTCACTTACAAGATTGCCAGTCGGAGATTTTAATGGTGGAATGGATGAAACAGTAGTGAAGTTGGATTTGAATGAGTTAAGAGTAGACCAAAATATTTTGTTATCATTTGGATTATTTAGAAGTTTATTTGCCTGCTTGTGGAGAAAGTTTGATTTAGTTAGATTTAATACAATTTTGGCATGATTTCTGATGTTTCTAAAGTAGTTAAAGGCTTCATGTGTTTTTGATCTTGTGTATGCATTGTAGGCTATTGCTTTTTGTTCAGTTACTCTAGCACAATTATGGTCAAACCATTTAGGTGAATTAGATCTTTTACTGTACTTTTGATGAGGAATAAAAGTTTCCATTCCAATTTTTATAAAATCTTATATGTGGCTCAAGGTGGAGTGTGTGCATCATTAGAAAAATAAGAGGTCCAGGGAATATCAATAAAGAAATCTTGAAGACCCTCCCAGTCTGCCCTATTGTAATGCCATTTAGTCACCAAAACAGGTTCAGAGTGGGAAGGTGTGGTAGGTGATAGACAGGTGGCCTGTATCAGACAGTGATCAGAAGATCCAAGCGGGGACCTCACTGTAACATCATAATTTTCTGAATTGGTTGTTAAGATAAGTCCAGTAGGTGGGAATTATGATCAGGATTATCTGGTACACGGGTGGGTTGGTTGACTAGTTGAGTGAGATTAAATGAGTCTGCAAATAGCTCACATTCAAGACCAGCATCATCAGTCCTGGCTGAATGAGTGAGCCATTCAACATTATGGACATTAAATCACCCAACACAGTGATTTCAGAAGAAGCATTTAAGTTGAGGACACTGAGTTGTGAGGACAGAGAATCAAAAAGACTGCTCTGGAGGAGCAAAGGTATTATACCTTAGATAAATTGTGTTCTATTCTAACTTCTGTAAAAGTGTAAAACTGTCTTGATGGTGTAATGGTTAGAGCGTGTAAGTTCTGTATGTGATATCCTAGGTTCGAATCCTGGGAGAATCACATCATCTATCTATTGCCATGTTGCCACGAACGAAACGCCCCCATGCACCTCTGTCCCCAGTCAGTCGACGCCCCTCCTCACTTGCTTGCATTAATTTCATTTGGGGGTTATTGGTGTTAAGAACGATGTTAAAAATATAATCGTATAGCAGTAACAAAAAAATAATTAAGTCTTCATTATATGTGGTTGATTGTGTTCTTTTATTTATAAATTATTATTTTGCTTAAGCGTTGTTTCCACATAGCGATTTTGATAAGTTGTTTTGTCTTTTTACTGTGTTCGTCTAAGTTTTGGTTTGTTTATTTTGCAAGTTTTACATTACTGTATACAGTACTGTAATATTATAATTTTTTCAATTTATTCTGACTTACATCAGGCAATATTACCTCTAGTAAAAGTCTATAGCAGTAATATTAATAAAGTCTATAGCAGTAATATTAATAAAGTCTATAGCAGTAATATTAATAAAGTCTATAGCAGTAATATTAATAAAGTCTATAGCAGTAATATTAATAAAGTCTATAGCAGTAATATTAATAAAGTCTATAGCAGTAATATTAATAAAGTCTATAGCAGTAATATTAATAAAGTCTATAGCAGTAATATTAATAAAGTCTATAGCAGTAATATTAATAAAGTCTATAGCAGTAATATTAATAAAGTCTATAGCAGTAATATTAATAAAGTCTATAGCAGTAATATTAATAAAGTCTATAGCAGTAATATTAATAAAGTCTATAGCAGTAATATTAATAAAGTCTATAGCAGTAATATTAATAAAGTCTATAGCAGTAATATTAATAAAGTCTATAGCAGTAATATTAATAAAGTCTATAGCAGTAATATTAATAAAGTCTATAGCAGTAATATTAATAAAGTCTATAGCAGTAATATTAATAAAGTCTCAAGTCCTCATTGTACTATAGGTGTTAATCATTTTATCCTTCAGGTGAAAGTGTACGTGGTGAGTGATCTGATGGATGACGTTGCAGGAGCAACTCTCACCATCAACCTCCATCGCTATGACCAATTGGTTCCTGTGTCATCATCCAACACTACTATCACTGTGGTTAGTAGAATAATAGCTCTAACAATACAACCTGTACAATCGCGCTAATAAGTGATGTCTCGGCACCAATTGTGTTTTGATCAATAATTGGTATCAGCAATATTTACACATGATTTATTCTTTTTGAGCGAGATATACAACCATGTTCCTTCACTTTCCCACCCTATTCAACATCTGACAGACATTATCTACAGCACAGAGCAAGCCAAACGTAATGACAGCTGGGACATGACTTATTAGCGCGACCGTACTTCTCTTTTATCTAGCAACATAACTATCACTGTGGATAGTAGAA
Organism: Paralithodes platypus; assembly: GCA_032716605.1. NCBI lineage: Eukaryota > Metazoa > Arthropoda > Malacostraca > Decapoda > Lithodidae > Paralithodes > Paralithodes platypus. The sequence continues at coordinate 32,868,643 of CM064549.1, read as the reverse complement.
TAATAGCTCTAACAACACTACAGTACTTCTTTATTCTCTAACAAACAAAATGATCACTGTGGTTAGTATATTAATAGCTCCAAATCACTACTCCTATGTGTCATCAAAAAACAAAATGATCACTGTGGTTAGTATATTAATAGCTCTAACAATGTTGCCTCTGGTGATGGGCTGGTCTATCAGAGTGAGAACTGAGCGATCTCTGCCATACCCATAGCTTACTCGGACTGTTCCTTTTACTTTTATATTTTCTAGATCTCAAGTGACGGCGTCTCTTCCGTGGATTGACCTCCCAGTCTACGTAGATTGGAAGCCAAAGCGTCACATTTTTTCCTTTGCCCCTCAACTTTCTCTTCATAATTGCTGAGGGGCACAGGGCCCTGGGTGGGGCTTTGGTTTCCTGGGCGTTTCCGCACCCTCCTCAGCTCCCCGCCATGGAGTGGCTTCGGTCACCCAGGCTTTATTGTGGTCGGCAGTGAGGGTTCTGTGGGGGCGCACGGTTATGGTCTTGGCCTGCTCGGGGCCTTGGGGCTGTTCGGCCAGGCAGCTTGGGGAACAACAACAACAACAACAACAACAACAACGATGTTGCCTCTTCTCTATGCTCTACCAACATTACCTCTTATCTATTTTCTACCAACAAAACTATCACTGTGGTCTGTGGATAGTACATTAATAGCTCTAACAACACTACTTCTATATTCTCTAACAACATAACTATCACTGAGGTTAGTACTGTTCAATAATAGCTCTAACAACACTAACTCTGTATTCTCTAACAACATAACTATCACTGGGGCTTACAGGTACCTACCCGATAGCACTATCGTTAGTGAGTGCTGTACTGTATTTTATATATTATTTTGTAATAGTATAGATATCTTATCAATATTTGTATTTTGTACTATTGTTAATGTCTTGTCATGTTGCAAATTTGATTTTAAATAATATTTTGACATTTAACATGTAGTTTCTTTATTCATGCAGAGTTTAGTCAAATTTGCCAGAACGTCCCGGACTTCCCAAACTTGACTACTTCCTTTAACGTGACGATAGTGCGTTGTTATATGTGCGATTAGTTTTCTTGGGAAACAGATTAACTTGCTCATGTAGTAATGTACACCCTATGTGGTGGATTGTGTTCTTTTATTTAATAATTTTCATTTTAGTAAGCGTTGTTTCCACATAGCGATTTTGATAATTTAATTTGACTTTATATTGTCCTTGTCCCAATTTTGGTTTGTTTAGTTTGCAAGTTTTACATTTTAATTAATAGCTTTACCAACACTACTCGTATGTTTTCTGTATCAGCAAAATTATCATTATGGTTAGTACAATAATAGTTTTACAAACATTATCTCACTACCACTGTTGACAGTGGTCTGAACTGATGACATGGCGAGAAATGTCTGCGTGTCTTCGCCTTCCTAGTTTGTTCACCTCCTGCCCTTTCCTATCTATTTTGACTTGATTAGATGTCCATCTTGATCTAATCCTTCGGGCCAGCCCTATCAGAGTTCTTTTTGGAAACTCAGTGGTCTGGTTAAACTATTTTATTTAAAAAAATAAAAATAAAAACAAAAATATGTCGATATACAGTCCATCCTCCTACAACGCGAGTTTAGGGGCGGCACTGCGCCTCGTGTTGTAGGTATTTCGCGTTGTAGGAAGAACACTTTAAATGGAGATAATGGAGAGTTTTTGGAGGCAAGAAGATAACATTGCATTGAGGGTGGATATTTTGCAGGTAGGCAGGATGGCAGGGGGCATTATCCATTAGCAAAATCATCTTAAAATCCAGTGCGCATCGACGTCATCGCGCTGTAGGTGGGGGGGGGGGTCGCGCAGTAAGAGGAGGCGCCGGATTTGAAGCACTCGGCAAGGCCATTTTGCGTCATATGTTTTCGGCTCGGGTTACAAGAGGTTTAGGTAATTCGGGATCCCCCCCCTCGTGTTGAAGGAGGATCGCATTGTAGGAACTCGTGTTATAGGAGGATGGACTGTACTATACCTGTACCTGGCTCCAGTGAATTTGACAATTGATCTATACACCCTCTCGGAGCACTTGCCAGGATAAAATCAGGAGGATGGGCTGTGAGGACTTGTAAACAAACCATCAAGTTCGTTGATGCGGGGTGTAGTACATGTACAGTCAATACAGTCATATATGTATGTATATACTCAGGCACATACCCCATTGCTAGGGGTGGCTGAATTGAGACAGAGCCTGAACAGAAACCTTTAAAGTTCCAATTTTTAGGGTTCAGGACCACTTTCGCGTTCCCTCGCCCTTTTTTCTGTCTCGTTAAGTAGGAGCATTTTACAAGGGGAGGAGGATTCCTAGGCTCCTTCCCCCCACTATACTACCGTATATAATTATTATATTCCAATAATTTCACTAGATTTTACATTGCAGGGCAGGCAAACAGAAAGTGAAGAGTTGAGCTTGAATTGTACTAAAAGTATTAAAATAAACATATCATAGCTCATTTTCATATTCCATTTGTTTAATTTGCTGGTGTTGTATTCCAGAGTGGACAAGCAGCAAATGAAGTGTTGAGCCTGAACATCTGGTCGGACCTTGAGCTAGACACCCACTGTCAGGACGGACTATACGATGCTGTAGACGTGTGTTTCCTAACCTCACACCTCACACTACCCGAGGGCAACACACAGCAGGTCCCTCGTAACTTCTACCTCATGGGCCGACCAAAGGACGCCCCTCTCGTACATGCTCAGCTACAGGTGGGTCGTAATTTTAGCAATGGAGTATGTGACTGGGATCAGACTTTATCTTGAATCAAAGAACCTGACAAGTGAGGCAGCTCTTAACAGGGCTGCCTGAAGCGCCACCATTAGGACGTGAGACCGGAACTGCGCTTCGTGTGGAGCACTCGGTCTTTAAATTTGTGTATGTATGTATGTATATACAGTATACAGTATACATACATTTATTTATTTACTATCTTTATAGCGTAATGGTTGGTGTGCGGAATTTCAGTGTATCTAAGCATGTACACACTTTCCAACTGCGCTATCATATAGAAGAAGGAGGAAATTAGAGAGGGAAGGAGGAAAGAAGTTAGACAGAGAGGGTAGGGTTAAGGAGGGAGGAGAAAGTTAGTCCCTAGATTCAAATCCTTGGAGTACCACATGTATTCATTAGTTTCATTGATTTTATCAATTATGTATATTTGTAAGCTAATTAGTGGGTTGGTGAGAACATTAATTAAGCTTAGGAACAAAAAGTACTGAAAGCTTAGCCCCTTGGGGATTATGATGCATTTTGACAGTAAACTCTGGCTGAATTAGAAATGTAAGTAGGACCCTGGAAGCCACATGCAACATAGCCCTGGGTATATGACTTAGCCCCTTCTGTACCGGCGATGTTTTCTTAATTTTATTGTAGCTATATTTTGAAGATTTTGTGCTGTTTAAGAAGGATCTGTGGTAGTGAAAGGGGTTAAGTGAGATACAGTAGTCAAAATTTGTTGATTGCTGGAGACCCTTTGTAAATTGAATAAAATCGTTCGATAGTAGCCAGAATACAGTTAAAAATACGTAGCTGGTACAGAAGGGGTTAAGCACCCATAAAGTTAATTGTCTGAACTCAACTATAGGCTATAAGATCGTTAGTGTGTTGTCGTTTCGATAGTTTTTAATTTTAATGAGTTCGTTATGTTAATTTGAACCATAACTTTTGAGTTTGTTGTTGTTGTTCCCCAGGCTGTCTGGCCGAACAGCCCCAAGGTCTCGAGCAAGGCCAAGGCTATAAACGAGCGCCCCCACAAAACCCTCCCTGCTTACCACTAACAAAGCCCAGGTGACCGAAGCCACTCCAAGGCAGGGAGCTGAGGAGGGTGCGGAAACGCCCGGGAAACCAAAACCCCACCCAAGGCCCTGTGCCCCTCAGCAATTATGAAGGGAAAGTTGAGGGGCAAGGGAAAAATGTGACGCTTTGGCTCCCAATCTGCCAACTTCTAGGTTGGCAGTAGGGAGGTCAATCCGCGGAAAAGACGCCGTCACTTGAGATCTAGAAGATATATAAGTAAAAGGAACAGTCAGAGTAAGCTATGGGTATGGCAGAGAACGCTCAGCTCTCACTCTGATAGACCAGCCCATCACAACTTTTGAGTTTGTTTTCAAGTTTTATATATATTTTTTTTATTATTCCATTCCTCTAGTCTCAGGTGTTCCTCTAGTCTCAGGCAGGTGTTGCCTTATGCATATGTGTTTAATGCTAAAGTTTTGACTATACAGTACTTTCTAAGTGCTTGACCTTGCTTTACGAGGTCAGTGCTTTGAGATCTGTGCCCCATAAATTCTTCTTTCCTCTCGCATAAGCTGAACACTATTCATAGTGCAGTTGGTTCCAGTACATGATTAGATCGATATCCAGTATTCGATATATGGATATTAAATGTAATCATGTGCTGAACCTTAACTGTCTTGATGGTGTAGCCTAATGGTTAGAGCGTATAAGTTCTGTATGTGGTGTCCTGGGTTCGTATTCTGAGAGGATCACATGTTTTCATTAATTTAATTTTGGTGTTAAGAACGATATCACTTAATTCCCTTCCTAATCTGAATAAAATTGTCTAATAATTGCCAAAAAAAAAACTATCTATCTATCTATCTATCTATCTATATGCTCAGGCCCAATCCCCATTTTGGGGGTAGCCGACTCAAGACAGAGCAAGAACAGGGAAAAAACACAGAAAAAAACACAGAAAATAAATGCATAATCGGATCTTGGAAGTGTTAATTAATAAGCTAAAGTTTTGACTATATTTTCTAAGTGTTCAACCCTTATCTACTCCCAGGTGAGTGTTGTATCGGAGCCGGTAGTATCCAGCGGCAGCAACTGGACCTTTACCGTGAGCGTGACCAGCGATGCCGTGGCGCTCTTTGTGTGGCTCCAGACAGACGTGGCGGGCATCTTCTCCGACAATGGCTTCATCATGACCCAGGCTTCAACGGAGGTCCTCTTCTACGCCGACAAGGAAGCCACCAAGAGTGAACTGGAGGCTTCACTAACAGTTTTGTCTCTCACTGACACATACACCACACAGGTTCAGAGGAACCAGGAGGGACTCGGAGATCGAGCCTTCCATCCTAACGACCCCAATAATGTCATTTATTTATACTAGGATTGAAATTGAAAGGTAAAACTTGCCAAACACACAGACCAAAATACACAATTATTAAACTTTGAAACATACAAACCAACATGGTACCAGGACTGACTTAGAGATCGAGCCTTCCATCCTAACGACCTCAATAATGTAATTTACTTAAACTAGGGATTAAATTGAAAGGTAAAACTTGCATAATAAACAAATCAAAACAGGAAGTGCACAATATAAAGACAAGAAACTACCAAAATAACTACAGTATTTGGAAGTGATAGATTATATACAATTTCTCATCCAGTTGCCTTGGCAGCTTAGATGTAATCAAAACAGGTGTAAAATAGCTCGAATATTAACAGGAAACATTATTGATGATGAATATAGGTCTAACCTGATACGAACGATAACATGCGTTGATCGGAAAGACATAACTGACAATTGTCGATATTTACTTACTTACTATGTGGAAGTAACGCATTAAAGATTTAGCAAAACAATTCTATGCAATATATAAAACTCAAAACTACCATAATGTATTAATTTCACAATACGGTTGTATGGCATTAACTCTGTGATAATAGTATAAATACTGTAGGAATTTCTGTGATCATTTAATTTTTATAAATTTTATCATTTCCAAGTGCAATTAATACTTGTGCAATGGTCACAGCTTGCTCTACAGTATTCTGATAAAGTAGTACATAATTGTGAAGATTTTTAGCTGCATTTTATAGGAAATCGTTATATATGTATTACATAAACTGTAGCCTCACACAGAGTGTGAGGTGAAGCTGAACGGTCAGGCTATGGAGATCGTCAACTCTTTTAAGTATTTGGGCAGTGTGTTGAGTAAAGATGGGACTATGGATGAAGAGGTGCGGGAGAGGGTACAACAGGGGAAGAGGGTTGTAGGAACGCTAAATTAAAATGTAAAACTTGCAAACTAAACAAACCAAAATTGGGACAAGGACAATATAAAGTCAAATTAAATTATCAAAATCGCTATGTGGAAACAACGCTTACTAAAATGAAAATTATTAAATAAAAGAACACAATCCACCACATAGGGTGTACATCACTACATGAGCAAGTTAATCTGTTTCCCAAGCAAACCAATCGCACATATAACAACGCACTATCGTCACGTTAAAGGAAGTAAAAGTAAAAAAGTAAAAGGACGTAAAAGCAGTAACAAGAAATAGGGTGATCAGTATGGAAGTGAAGAAGTCCTTGCATGACAGTGTGGTAATCCCGACACTGACTTACGGAAGCGAAGCATGGACGTTGGTTGAGAGACTCGGACCAAGAGTGAGAGCAGTGGAAATGAATTACTTAAGGAGTGCGTGCGGAGTTACATGGAGGGATAGACAGACTAATGAGGAAGTAAGAAGGAGGTGTGGTGTGGAGGTAGATGTGCTGGAAAGTGTGAAAAGGAACAACTTGAGATGGTTCGGCCATATGGAACGTATGGAAAGCGAGAGAATGACTAAGAGGGTGTACGAGAGCGAGGTGGAGGGACAGAGGGGGAGAGGTAGACCGAATATGAGGTGGAAGGATGGAGTGAGGAACTACATGAACGAAGGCGGTGCTGGTTGGGGGGAGGGGCGTCGACTGACTGGGGACAGAGGTGCATGGGGGCGGTTCGTTCGTGGCCACCCCTTCGGGGATCACGGCGTCAGGCAATAGATAGATATACTGTAGCTTGAATGTTATTATGTTACACTTACACTTAGTTACACTTAGTTGTATTCCGTCCGTTAGTGACACAGTTGAGCTGGGGCTCCACTGCGACCAGGCAGCTCCCTTTCTTCCACTCTCCATTCCAGAAGTCGGTTGGAGTTGGTGCTGGGGTATCCTGGTGTTGGTGGCCGGTCCGGTATTTTGGCCAGCCACATGTCCAAGTGTTTCTTGAAGGTGTCTGGAGACACCCCGGTTATGTTCCTGAGAGGGGCTGGTATACAGTTGAACAGTCTGGTTCCATTGTATGTAAAGCTGTGATGGATCAGGGATTTGATTTTTTGTGTTGATCCCGGCGTAGTCCTCACATAGCACAGCCTCCCTCGCCTTTGGTGCTGAGTCTCTTGGATGTTTGGGTTTGGTACCTTTTTTTTCCAAAATCTTCCAGACGTAGATGATGATGTATCTCTCCCTACGTCTTTGAAGTGAGTACAGCTGCAGCTCCTTAAGTCTCTCCCAGTAGTTAAAGTGTTGAAACCCATGGATTTTACTGGTGAATGTCCTCTGGGTGGCTTCAATTTCTGTTATTTCTCCTACTTTTTGGGGAGACCAGAGCTGGGAGCAGTACTCCAGTCGTGGTAGGACCAGTGACTTCCACAATGTTAGCATACACCTCTCATTTCTTGTGTGGAAGGTTCTCAGGATCCAGCCTGCTATTTGTTTTGCTGTTGTTGTGGCTTTGGTAATATGCTGGGAAAAAGTGGCGTCACTGCTCATATTTACTCCCAAGTCTTCACTGTGTCCTTGGCGGTAATTTCTTGCTGTCCGCTTTTGTAGTTGGTGTCGTTTTGTAGTGCTCTCTTGTTCCCGTACCTTAGAAGCTCGAACTTGTCTCCGTTTAGGGCCATGTTGTTTTCTTCTGCCCACTTCAGGATTTTGTCCAAGTCTTGTTGTAGTAGCTGAGCATCATGTTGTGAGGTGATTTTCTTCCTGAGTCTGGTGTCGTCTGCAAACGATGTGGCTGTTGAGTGTTCCAGGTCCCTGTCGATGTCTCCTATCATGATGAGGAATAGGAGAGGTCCCAGTACTGATCCTTGTGGTACTCCGCTGATGACCCCACCTGCTTCTGATAGGCTTCCTTGAACCGTGACTCTTTGTTTTCTGTTGGTGATGAAGCTATGGAGCCATCTTCCAAGGTCTCCCCTATTCCCAGTGATTTGAGTTTATGTAGAAGGATCCCATGGTCCACCTTGTCAAAAGCTTTGGCGAAATCTAGATATATGACGTCTACATTTTCTCCGTCTTGAATATCCTGTAGGATTTTGTCGTAGTGTGATAGTAGTTGTGAGAGGCAGGAGCGGCCTTTCTAAAGCCATGTTGCCCCTCGTTGAACGCCTCATTATCTTCCAGGAAGCTGACCATCTTAGCTCTTATTGTTCTTTCTATGATTTTAATAAGGTGTGACGTCAGCACCACTGGTCTGTAATTTTTGGCTATGCCTTTACTACCCCCTTTGTGTATTGGTGTGACATTACCTTCTTTTAGGGATTGTGGTACATATCCAGTTTGGAGGGACTTGCTCCACAGCAGTTTTAGAGGCAGGGCTAGCTGATGTTTGCAGTTTTTTAGCAGTTGGGCATGAAAGCCGTCTGGTCCTGCTGCAGAGTTTGGTCCAATCTTGTCGATGGCTGCTATTATGTCCTCTGTTGATACTGTTACCGAGGAGAGTTGATGTGGTGTCTCTGGTCTGTATATTGAAATTTGATATAAAACAATATATTTTATTAGATGCAATATTGAGTATTCTTTATTCCCTTGACTTTTGTCTTAGTATATTTAGAAATTGTTTGATAGCACAGTAGCTATAATAATACATAAACACATTGTTATCTATTTTGAAGAGTTTTTTATCAACTTTACTTGGGGTCCTCCTGTGTATGGCCACCCTCATTAAGGGGAGTAAGGCATCCGGCAATAGATAGATAGATAGATTAATATTTATAACTTAAGAACATATGATAATGGGAGTCTGCAGAAAGCCGATTGACCCACACAAGGCAGATCCCTCTCATGCCCAATCCATCTTGTCATACAAAGTAACAAGATGCTAAACTGGATAAATAGTTTCATGGCAAAACAATCAAGGATCAGAAATCCTAACACTTAAATGGCACAAAAGGTCTTAAAAATTACAAAGAAATGGGGCAAAATGTCTTAAGATAGCCAAACTAATGGGCGAACGTCTTAAAATATCAAAATTAATGGGGCTAAACATGAGGGAGAAGGGTGTTCAAGAAGATTTTTTTTTCGCTACAAAATCTTAATCCTTTCGGCACAGGAAAAAACATACTGTATATTAATTGATCTTATTCTGGCTATAATTAGACGATTTTATTAATGGGAGATGGGCCGTTTTGTTATCTATTAATTCATTTATTCCTATATTTCATACTTTCCTCGCTAGACCTCCATCAAGCTTGAAAAAAAAACCCTTCAAGATTAATTTGTACATTTTTCGGTAGAATGATGTCCCGGCTGAAGACCGGTATACTCTCATAATTACAGGCTCGCTCTCGCTCGCCAGGAAAAAAAAAAACATCTAAATGGCACGAAAGGTCTTAAAATTTATTACGAAATGGGGCGAAAGGTATTAAAATCGTCAAACTAAGAGGCCGAACGTCTTAAAATCTCAAAACTAATGGGGCTAAACACGAGGGAGAAAGTAGTCCAGAAAACCGGTCCATCTCCCCTTAGGTAATAACCCATTCAGTACCGGGGACGTCCTTTTCATTATATTCTGGCAACTATTACACGATTGTACAGTTGCGCTAATAAGTCATGTCTCGGCACCAAGTAGCCTATATTTCGATCAATAATTGGCATCAGCAATGTCTAAATTAAACTTGATTTATTCATTTAGAATGATATATATACAGTAAGCATGTTCCTACACTTATCCACCCTATTCAACATCTGACAGACATTTATACAGCACAAAGAGAGCCAAACGTAAGGACAGCTGGGACATGACTTATTAGCACGACCGTACTTGCCTACTTACAGCGAATAGACTATAGTATCAGACCAGAAAAGGGTGTAGGCTTGGTCAGGTGGTCAGGTGAAGGTATTGAGGGATAAGCCTTTACAATGGCACCTCGTATCTACATTCTAATTTTCCTATTTTTCTGAAGAGTGTAGAGAGGGGAGAAGGGGTGTTGGAGAGAGAGGAAGCTGTTGGAGTGGCTTTGTTATCTGTGGTACGTATTATTAGGTTGTTGTTGATGGATACGTGGGCACCGAAAATAGTTCGTGGTGATAGCCTACCTGTAAATTACACACTGCTAAAGTAAAATTCTAACAAAAATGGCTTAGATACTTGCATTAAGTTTTTTTTTATTAAAGATCAGACCGTAAGGTCTAACCCCACGTCTTTCTTGGTCTGCCCAGCTCCCTCCACGTTCACGGAATTGCATCCTTTCACCCAACTTAGTTCATACATGTCCAATCGATCCATGCCTACCAGTACATGTACGTATATAATCACTGATATTCTTGATACCTAACCTTCTCCTCAGCTCTTAATTAGATATCCTATCCTGCAGTTTGGCCCCAAACATCCATCTCACCATTCTCATTACATTCCATTCTGTTGATTCCATCTGCTTTGACAGGCCACGTTTTTTAAGCCTATGTCATTGCGCTTCTAACACATAAAGCGCACACCTTTCCCTTCAAGGGAAGAGGGAGTCTTCTCATGGTGAGTAGTGACAACAGTTCTCTGAACATTCCCCTGCCACATCTAATTTTGGCGATAGTGCCCCACCACCGGCGGAGTAGGTATCCCTTAATTAGCAAAATTTGTCCACCCATCTCCAGTGCCTACTTGCCAAAGTTAACACTCTCGAGCTAATCATTGATCACAAGCTCACCTTTGCATACTATTCATACAAATTTCTCAACTTCGAACTTCTTCATCGGTAGAGGAACTCCTTTAATCTAGTGCAGCGCTTCTTCCCATAGTGTACCCAGCAGCGGCAAGGGCTATACCGTATTGAGTTTGCGCCCACCCCTTTTCTGCATACTTTACATGGGTTTACACCACTTTTATCTACCTTTCCAAGCCCTAAGTTACTGTGTAAAACCTTGGTTTTATTTATATTTACTCTTAATCCTTTACTTGCCATGCCCTCTCTCCATCTTCTGAACTTGGCCTTGGCATCCCGCACACTATCTGCGATAAGTATTAGGTCATCTGCGTATAGCAGTTCCCAGGGGAGCCCAGCTCTAAAGTCTCCAAATAGTGCTTCCAGAACCATAACAAAGAGAGGGCTTAACACTGAGTCCTGGTGGACTCCAATGCGAACTGTAAACTCCTCACTCATTATACCTTTCACCCTCACTGCCGTTTGTGAGTCCTTGTTTTGTTTTTTAATATTAGTTTAACCAGACCACTGAGCTCCACAAAAGAACTCTCATAGGGCTGGCCCGAAGTATTCGATCAAGATATATAACTAAACAAGTCAAGATAGATAGGGAAGGGCAGGAGGGGAACAAATGGACGAAGGTGAAGACACGCAGACATTTCTCGCCATTTCACCAGTTCAGCTGGATCACATGAGCTCCACATCAGAGCTCTTATAGGGCAGGGCCGAAGGATGAGGCAAGAACTGCTACACCGCAACACCAACCAAGACGTGATCAGGGCGAAGAATGAAAGATCAGGTCGAAGGTAGAAAAAATCACACCGAGAAGCAAAAAATGCATTACCGAAGAGAATCAAGTCAGTCCGGCCACATCAGCAACCGAAGAGACAAATCAGGTCAGGAGACAAATCAGGTCAGGAGTCTGCTACCTAGCCAGTAGCCAGGCCAGGGAGACATGAGATATAGACCGCCCGAGGACAGCCGAATGGGACAGAATAAGAATAGAAGGGGAAAAACATAGAATGAGGAATGAAAAACTACTCAAAATTATCGAACTATTGTTGCAAACCCCTTGAAGTAAAGCAAAATAGCGTTGTTGTTGTTGTTTTTGTCGCACTCTCCCATCCAGGAGTTGTGTGTGTTTATTTTTTGTTTTTAGGAGTACAAATATAATCTTGGAATTTAGTATTTGGTTATAATTTCAGTATACTGAGTGTTTTGCTTGCTAATTTTATAGTTATCCATTGTATATTAGAGTACCGAGTCGAGTATATAATATGTTAAGTATTTTATAAACAAAAGTTCAAAAAGTCGAAAGAACAAAAGATGAAGATTGACCAAAGTATCTGTCATTGATCAGCTGTTAGACAAAACCCCAAATTTTATCATGAGTTAAATTTATAGGTAATAAGGGTCTGATATTCGTTTTTATTGAAGTAGATACGGTGAACTGTTATATTCGAAACCTAAAGTGCATAAGTTATTTCCTTATTTATATTATTCGCGTGTTAAAGAAACAATAACAATCCTTTCTTTATCTTGTTTTTGTTCTTGTTTCAGTCCAGAACAATTTTCTGCCTTTTTCTATGGAATTGTTGAGGCGATCTCTTTATTTATTAGTTTAACAGGCCTAGGATATTTACTGAAACAACAAGGAACCAGGGAGACACCGAATGCTATCACAGAGTATCACAATATTCGGCTAGGCTAACCAGTAACCATCATCATCATCAACCAGTAACCACCCAGTAGCCTAAGTGCCTAACTGCAATATATTTTCTGATTTTCAAGCTTTTTGGGTAACTTGGGTAAGCCTAGCGCCTTAGACTATCTATGGGAAAGAGGGAAAAATGTTATTTTAATACCACAAATTTTCAGAGTGTTTTTTATAAACAAAATTGGTCATTTGCATCAATATACAGTATAGTGTTTGTAATTAATTAGAAATCTCGGGAAAACCTATTTTCCCCATTAGGCCTATCGATCGATGTTGAGACACGCTCGCTCCCCGATAGTGATTTGAAAAGACATTAGCCTAACCTAACAACCTTACCTAACCTAACCTAGTATTATGGGTGGGGGCTGCCGCCCCCACACCCCCGCTGGTTGAGTACTAATCCCTTAATAAAAAAAAAAAAAAATTGGGCTGTCGATTATACGAAGGTGAAAAAAAGTCTATGAAGTCTATGGTGTTTATTCTGCAATCTTCAGCTTGATTGTACATTGATAACGGGAAAGTACCGTATTGACAACCTTGTTACGGAAATTAAATTTTAGTACCATACTTTTATATTAGGCTTTTACGAGGGTTTAACACATTTCCATATGATTTTTAGAGCTATCGATGACTGAAAGTACCGTATTGACAACCTTGTTACGAAAAATAAATTTTAGTACCATACTTTTTTATTAGGTTTTGCCGAGGGTTAAAACAAATTTTCTGTTGATCTTTAGAGCATATAGATTCAATATTTATCTTCAAATATATAAAAAAAAATTGTGGTATTAAAATAACATTGAACCGGAAAGAGTTGTGTTATCGGGCGTACTACCCTCGCACCTCACCTGTTTTCTGTTGACCATTTTATTAGCCTACGACACAGTGTGCTTTTTAACTCGCATTATATTTTAGGCCTAGGCTATAGTAACTTGACAGGTTTGCGGGCCATGTCCGCGGGGATGTGGGAGCGGCAGCCGCAGCCCTTTCCTTCATCCCCTATCTATCGTATAATCATCATGTAGTAGGCTATGTACGGTAACTACCGTAAGTTCGTAACTGTTCTAACAGCCAGCCCTGTTGTCTCGATTGAGTCGACTTGTTATGTACTGTTTGTATATCAGATTCAGTACCGGTATTGTATCGGTACTATAATAGGGACATTGATATTCTGCTGTTGGCTGCTGGCGCCGCCAACACTGTGAACATCCGCAGCAGTGGGTTTAATGTTATTTTAATACCACAAATTTTGTTGATATATTTGAAGATAAATATTGAATCGGTATATATTAAGCAAACCACCCACCAATTTTCATGACAATTTTGAAATGCATTTTGGAATCCCTATAAACTATAATAAATCCCTATAAACATTTTTATGTAAGTTTGATAATTTGGAAAAATCGATTAAAGGAGAAAATTAACATTGAAAATTATGTGTAAAAAGTCTCCCATAAACGGCGGCCAGCTATGTTATTGTAGTTTGCGGCCTAATTTCGTCTGTTAATTCACTTTCTCCTTAATTGGACCCCTATGAAGTACAACAGATTATGATGACATAAGTGACGGGTGTTTAGAGGGGGCAGAGCTCCCCCTTCAACATATTACGTGTCTCACAGTAACTTCTATTATATAAACATCCCAAGAATTTTCACAGATATTTTAAATTTCATTTAGGATGTAATATAACCTATACTCCATGTTAATATAAGTGTCAACCCTCGAAAAATTCTATTAAGGGAGATACAGAACCTAGAACCTGTAACCTGTAACGATATTTGTCCAGGGTTCGCCTCCCCATAGACAGCACACAACACGACTCTGCGGACCTCTTTCTCGCTGCCTTTCAGTCTAATTAACACTAGGAATTTACCTAATTTTCTATCCAATGTACTATCCAACCAGCGGGGGTGTGGGGGCGGCAGCCCCCACCCATAATACTAGGCTAGGTTAGGTAAGGTTGGTAGGTTAGGCTAAAATCTTTAATGTTGCTTAATTGTTGGATAATGAGCTTACTGGGTAAGTTCATTTTCTATCCCATGTAGGATAGGCTATCATCCAACAACTTTTGCCAAAACTTTATTTATTTATTTTTCATTTTTGGGGTTTCTTAAGTTGAAAAACAAGAAAACCTGAGCCAAGTTTTTGTTGCCACTTTCTGACTTTTATGAAGCTGAAAAATCTTAAAATCCCAGCCAACTTTTGCCAAAACTTGGCTAGATTTTTTTTCATTTTGGGGTTTTCTTAAGTTGAAAAACAAGAAAACCCGAGCCAACTTCTTTTTTGCACTTGCTGTCTTTTATGCAGCTGAAAAATCTTAAAATCCGAGCCAACTTTTGCCAAAACTTGGCTCGGGTTTTTTCATTTTGGGGTTTTCTCAAGTTGAAAAACAACAAAACCCGAGCCAACTTTCATCATAAAAGCCATTATATCGCCTTTTTATGTTTTTAACCCCACATTTTCCCTGATCTTCATAGCCCTCCCCACTATCGTGCGCCGTGTCTTAAGATCGTTGGATAAAGGGGAAAACTATTTTTGCGGAGGTTGAAACTATTGTCAATCACTATATACAGTATTGATGCAAGTAAACTAAAACTAAAAAAAAAATAATGAAAATAATTGGTGGGTGGTTTCCTTAATATTTTCCATTGAATCTAGGCTATATGCTCTAGGCTAAAGATCATAAGAAAATTTGTTTTAACCCTCGGCAAAACCTAATAAAAAAGTATGGTACTAACATTTATTTTTCGTAACAAGGTTGTCAATACGGTACTTCCAGTTATCGACAGCTCTAAAGATCATATGCAAATGTGTTAAACCCTCGAAAAAACCTAGGCCTAATATAAAAGTATGCTACTAAACTTTAATTTTCGTAACAAGGTTGTCAATACGGTACTTTCCCGTTATCAATGTACAATCAAAGCTGAACATTGCAGAGTAAACACCGTAGACTTCATCGACTTTTCTTTCACCTTCGTATAATCGACGGCCAATTATTTTTTGTTTTTATTTACTAAGGGATTAGTACTCAACCAGCGGGGGTGTGGGGGCGGCAGCCCCCACCCATAATACTAGGTTAGGTTAGGTAAGGTTGTTAGGTTGGGCTAATGTCTTCAAATAACTATCGGGGGGCGTGTCTCAACATCGATCGATAGGCCTAATGGGAAAAATAGGTTTTCCCGAGATTTCTAATTAATTACAAACACTATATAGGCCTATTGATGCAAATGAACAATTTTGTTTATAAAAAACACTGAAAATTTGTAGTATTAAAATAAAAAAAATCCCAGCAGTGCAAGTACTGGTACTGAGTGGGATACACAGGCCTAGTTTGCCTTTTTTCCAGAGGATTTACTGTAAGAACTGTAAGATACTGTAAGAAACTAAGTGTTTTTGTCTGATTGATGGCGAGAAACAGGACTTCTGAACTAGGGTTACGGTACTAGGCCTATGCAAAATTTTGCTAGAACTTGTAACGGCCATCCAAAATCTTTACCGTTTTTAGTTATCTATAAGATAGATGAAGTGTAGTGGATATAGGTTTTAGTGAGAAATGTTAGTCAAATTGGATTTTAGGTCACATATGTGTTTTTGTATTATAATCCTTTTTCTCATCAGTTTCTTCATTGATTAGTGTGTTTTAAGGTGTTTTTCCTTCTGGAAATTCATATTTACCCATTATTTTGCAATATTAAAACATGCCCCCTAAAACCATATTTTTGTCATTACCCTAACCTAACAACCTAACCTAACCTGGGGGCTGCCGCCCCCAGACCCCCGCAGGGTTAGTATTGTTATAGAATATGACAAAATACTAAAACTACGGTAAAAAAAAAAAAAAAAATAGTGCTCAGCTGATCCAAGATGGCCGCCATCACCCTTATTTAACCCACAAAGTCTAAGAAAAAATAATTTAATATGGTAGCGGTAAAGACATATATTGTGGTGACTAATACTCTATGACAAAGCTATAGTATACATTTAGAACATTATATCCCATACGTGACCTAAAATCCAGTTTGTCCGAAATGTTCTTGGTTAGCTATAGAATAGGCCTATAGTAATTGAAGTGTAGGGGATATACCAGTACTGTAGTCTGTACCGGTAGGTGTTAGGCAAGAACAAATAGGGATGTAGGGAAGAAGGGGTCTGCTTTGTATGGGCAAATAGCCTAGGCCTTCTGCAGATTTCCATTTTGTATTTATGTTGATCTTGGAGGCCTCAATGGGTAAATGTAAAGCTTTTGGATGTCCTCAATGAGTACCTATGTTAAATTTGTTCGTTTCTAGCCATTAATCGCATTATTTGGACGCAATGTCCACAACTAGGAGTATACCAGTATGCCTGTTTTCAATTTACAGTACTGTACCTATATTATATTTTAATATAGCCTTTGTATTTACAGAATAGGAAGTAGAGGCCCTTTTGTTGGCCTATAACCTCACGTCACGATGATGAGTGGAGAGTCTTATGGAAGGTGAGTAACTATATCTCTCTAAATTATAGCTTGTCAAATAGGGGGAAACAAGGCGTCCAAATAGGTAGGCCAGAAATTGTGAACCCTAACCTCTGTAACTCAAAACGAGCTAGAGTAATTGGCCTGTAAATTTCCACACCTTTACCCTGTATGACCCTTCCCAATTGGTAGAAATATTAGCTCGATTACTCTTGTTGTTTGTGAGTTATAGAGATAAATGTTAAGAGTTTTGGTGTACTCATTTGGAACAGGGTATTGCATATTCCCTTACCTTTACTACAGTACTGTTAGGCAATAGTGCATATGTATTTGTGTATGTACTGTACTGTATATGTATTTGTGTTAGGTTCGGGGATGATGACGATGATGATGACCACGACGGCCCTGGACGTCACTCCTCCCCGCCCCCGGACCCCTTCAACCTCATCTATTTGGCCCTGGTCATGGCGGGGGTTGGCTTCCTACTGCCCTACAACAGGTACAGTCGGCCAAATAATTATGTGATATCTCGGCACCAAGTATATTTTGAACAATAATTGGTATCAGCACTGTCTAAAACTTGATTTACCGATATTCGTTTCAAGTGAGATATACAAACATGTTCCTACACTTACCTAACCTATTTAACATCTGACAGACATTAATACAGTACAGAGCGAGCCAAACGTAATGACAGCTGAGGCATGACCTATTAGTGCTACCGTACAATAGCCTGCAATGATAGGGGATGGATGTAGTTACTGGGTGTACCACTACCGACATACTGTACAACATAAATCTCCTATAAATACTTATAATAAAATAAATACTTATAAATCAATAATACTAGGTTAGGTTAGGTTAGGTTAGGTTAGGTTGTTTGGTTAGGGTAATGTATTTTTGTATCCAAAGGCAGTCAAAATAGACGGGAACATGATGGTGAGCGTCCGCGTAGTGTTAACAAGACGGGTGGTACACCCGGTAACTACATTCTTGCCATGATAAGTTATAGGCCTACAGAGTTTATTGATAAAATCTGACACGCTGATAAAATATTGTTAAACATTCCCTTGAGCCGCATAGATTGGATAGTATTTTTTAATTATGTATTCACTCAAAAGTTTATTATAGAGTAGTGTACCAGCTACTTTTGAAGGTGATTGTATAGTCCACCGCCAAGTTCCTTCCACTCCCTGTGCACTGTATAAGGTTTTACATAAGAATACAAAAGTCTTCAAAATGACTGAATAGTCCACATGAAGCAAAGCCCTTTTATACTCAACCCCACTCACCCACTTTACTGCTCTTATTCCATACTATTTTTTGCCCATATTAATTCCCTCACCTCTTCACCTCCCTTCCCTCTTATACAATTCTTCCCTCTGTAAAATTGCAGTTTCGGTGTCAATTGTTTTTTTATGGTTGAACCTAAATTTTTCCCATGGTATTTGATGTGATTCAAGCAATTTTGATATCCATTCCCTTTGGAAATTGTTCAATTTCTATGCAACTTAAACTAATGTACCTGATTTAATTGCTAAAGCTTATATACATAATTTGTTATAGGCAATTGACATCAAAACTGCAATAATAGCCATCTTCCTCCCATACTGCCCTTCTCCCCCTATAATACTCATGAATCTCTACCCCTCTCTCCTCCCATCAGCTTCACCATCGCAGTGGACTACTTCCAAGAGCGCTACCCGGGCACCACCATCGTATTTGACATCTCCATCGTTTACATCTTTGTGGCATTTGGGGCGGTACTGCTCAATAATCTGGTGGTGGAGCTTGTGCCTCTAAACATCAGGATAATATTTGGTAAGTGACTTGTGGGGGGCAAGATTCAAGGTTAGCTGTTAGAGAATTGAACTAATTGCCATGGAGATTGAAGGGGATTCATTCGTGGCTACCCCCTTTGGGGATCAAGGCATCTGGCACTAGATAGACAGACAGGAAGGTCTGGTGAAGTTTACTGTCTTTCCCTTCAAGAGAACATTCCATATGAGTTCTGTATAAGGTAGGGCTACGCAACTGGCAGCCCTCGGTCCAGATCCGGACCTTGGAGATATTTTTCATAGACCATGTAATGTTCATTGGGTAAAAAAAAAAAAAAAAAAAATGTAATTAAATATATGAAAATAAGTACTGTACTGTAAGTATGTTACGGACCGTGGTATGGTCGGTAGCATGTTTGACTGCTGATCGAAGGGTCTGCAGTTTGATCCCACGCTGTGCCATCGGTAGAGGGCAAGAGTTTGGGCAGTTCGGTCTAGCGATTTGTGACAAATGTCTAGCTTGGCTTGTTGCTTGTCTCTTATTTACTCTCACTGACGTTCAAGGTGGCACAGAAATTGGTTACCCACATGGCAGAAATTGTCAACGCTGCCTTTTTCTACAGTTGTACAGCTCAGCGGTAGGCTGCGTGAATCTTTGTATTGATAGTTTCTTTCAAGAAATAACATCTTCAAAACAATTATGTATTATGCCTTTTATAATATCCCATTAAACGGCAGAATAGGTTGTAGATGCTACTGATATTTTAAAATAGGCTGTACAAATAAACGTATGTAAATAGTTATATATAACACAAGTTATGCATAATAGTTTATTCACTTAATATATGGTGGTTTTTCGAAGTTTTCTATACAGTAGTTGAAAATTAAATGTAACAATGAAGTTTAACAAAGGTCTGTGCAAGTTTATGGGTCGCTAGAGATATTTTCTAGGATGAATCATTAAACATTCTAATGTTTAGCAAAATTCTATTGAAAATGCTTCAAAATACTCAGACTGTTCAAGTAGGAATTATATTTATCCCATTTATCTGATAAAGATGTTATTTCATAAAATCAGAGATGCATTATGCATAGCATAAGGCATTTTCATTCATTTTGGGATGGATTTGAGGTTTCATAATTAGTTTCCAAACATACAAGATATCCAAACTTCTATGTCTGTTTAGGGTACGTGGTGTCACTACTGATGCTGATCTTCGTGAGTTTCTTTGAGATCTGGTGGCCGGACACCTTCCCCGCCAACCTCTCCTACAAGATCACCCTCTTCTCTGTCTCCATAGTGGCTCTGGGATGTACAGGTGAGATAAAAACAAAACAAAAATAAAAAAGAAAATTAATATATAAATTAATAATAATAATAATAATAATAATAATAATAATACTGTACAGTAATAATAATGGGGTATGTGCCTGAATATACAGTATAGATAGAATCTCTTTTTACCTACTATTTTCATTTACAACTTATCTCTCCTCTCTTTTGTATCTACGTATACATAATGTACTGTGTTTCTCTCCTTCTTTTTCTTCTACTTACATTCTATTTCTTCTCTTTTCCTTTACAGTCTACATTCTATTTCTCCTCTCTTTATCTTCTACTGACAGTCTGTTTGTACACCAGTTTATTGTCATTGTTGTCTATGTATATCTCTCCTCTCTTTCCCTCATGCTAACAGTCTCCTACTAACAGTGGGTTTGTTTTATCAGTTAACAAATATTTAACTTCTTTGCGATCAATAAAGTCACCATTGGAAAAATTACGACACCTACCGGGTATCTTCAAAATGACAAAACTTAAACAACTGTCCATATGTTTTTAGGATATGAAACTTGGTGATCGGATAACTCGACCAGTAAACCTTTCCAACCAATTCATATTTTTCACCAAACAACTTTACTTCTTAACTCAATTAACCCTCTCCGACATATGACGCAATTTTGAGCCTATTAGGGATACTTTAAAGCCTTTATTACCATCAGGGTTTTTTACAAACCTTTATTTTAGTTACTTCAACCTCTGCAGTTGTCTTTGAGTTAGATGTGGGCAGAAAACTAATTTTGGAGAGGTAATTATAAGAGTGAGAGAACTCTATTTCTTATTGCTAATCTGGCAACCTCTGCGTCATATATGTCTGAAGGGGTTAATGAAATCAACAAATACATGTGGCACTCCAAAGACTTGAACCTAGGATATTCACACCGAAATTACTGCCAGCTCAGCCAATACCGGTAGCCTACTACTAGCATTTTGGAATGGCACCAAGGAGCAAACAAAATTTTCTGTTTGCTATTTGTTTGGCAAACAAAAGAGAATAAAAGTGAACAGCCCCTTGAATCTATGCTTGGATCAAAGAAAAATTAATCAAAGCTAACAAATAATTCTGTTCTCTCATCAGTGACTTGAGAAAATTTGCTTTAGGTCAAGTTAAGTTAGAACTGTATGATGGCACTGGTTGAGAGCTGCTTGTTGTTGTTCCCCAAGCTGCCTGGCCGAACAGACCCAAGGCCCCGAGCAAGGCCATAACCGAGCGCCCCCACAGAACCCTCCCTGCTAACCACAATAAAGCCTGGGTGAAAGCTGCTTGTTGAAATGATCTATTGTTTTCTTCCTCAGTGCAACAGTCAAGTTTTTACGGCTACACCAGCATGTTGCCCAAGCGCTACACCCAGGCAGTCATGACGGGCGAGAGTGAGTACATATTTACTATCACATTATTTTTGTTGGTTTAGTAGGCGAGTCAGGGAGAACAGGGCGACAGATAGAGATACAGACAAAGAGAGATAGATATAGAGAGAGACAAACAAAGATAGACACTGGTAGATATAGCGATACAAAGAGAGATCGATATATATATAGAGAGAAACAAAGATGACAATCAGAAGCCATAACCCATCCTCCCATATGACTAAACCCAATGTACAGCTATTGACAAATGTTAGTGAGCTCTTGCGATGTTCTTAATATGAGTATATCCATATAGATTGATGTTCAAATCAA
The DNA here is from genome assembly GCA_032716605.1 of Paralithodes platypus. Taxonomy (NCBI): domain Eukaryota; kingdom Metazoa; phylum Arthropoda; class Malacostraca; order Decapoda; family Lithodidae; genus Paralithodes; species Paralithodes platypus. Next base: position 32,846,941 of record CM064549.1, on the reverse strand, counting down.
CTCAGCTTTATATTGATAAACACATATTATGTATTTATTAATATATAGCTGATTTGATCTGAACATCAATCTAAACAGATATAATTGCAAGAGCTCACAAACATTTATCAGTAGCTGTACCTCTTGTAACTGTGCAGCATTGTGACCAAATGCATGGATATATATAGAACGAGATATTTTAAGAGACAGACAGATAGACTAAGAGACAGATATAGACAGATTCTAAGACATTGATGTAATGACGAGAACACTGGCTATGAAATATAAAAGTTTTACCAACAAGATAGTGTTCTTGGTACAGTGATAACAGTTGAATCATCTGACCTGGAGGCGTTCGCTCAGAAGGCTAGTATAAAAATTCACATCATCAACTGACCTGGAAGACCGGGTTCAATCCACTCACCCCGGAGCTTGAAGTTAATATATAATCTCTTTTGATATAATTGGGCTTATATGATATTGAGACAGAGATATAGCATGAATATAAAAGTATCCCACCGCCTAACTCCAACCCCAAGGTACTGCTTGTCTGATCATCCCTGGGAATCTCATTGTGACCAAGCTCCTGGAGACCATTACACCAACATCATGATATTCTTTGTGCTTATATGTATACAGAGAGGCAGAGAGAGACATAGAGTAAAAGAGAGAGAGTATGTGAGAAAGAGAGAGAGTGTGTGGGGAAAGAGAGAGTATGTGGGAGAGAGAGAGAGTATGTGGGAGAGAGAGAGAGTATGTGGGAGAGAGAGAGTATGTGGGAGAGAGGAGTGTGTGGGAGAAAGGGAAATATAAAAGCATCTTTCAACCTAACTCTAACCCGAAGGTACTGCTGGCTTGATCATTTCCGGGAACCGAATCGTGACCAAGCTCCTCTTAGACGACCAACGCACCAACACCATGATTTTCTTCGTCATCTCCATAGCCTTCGTCTTCCTCTGCCTTGTGACACACGTAGCCGTCCAGCGCACCACATTCATACAGGTTCACAACACCGGACGGGCCGACTTTCCGTACCTCACCTCCCTAGAGCATGTCTTATTTGTAGGAGAGCTACGCCATCTTGATTTTATTATTACCTCTATGTATGATTTTGTTATTATTTATTTATATATTATCTCTCCTTTATTTTATAGGTCCTGACTTCGGTTTCTGCACATTATCACCCCAGTATAGTCATAATCTCTACATATTATAGATGAATCACTGCACAGTTACTATTTTTTTTTTTTTTAACCCATAACCCCATAACTACTTTAGTTGGAGCCATATATGTAGTGTTTTACTAATTTTCTGTATTTATGTATATATATTTGGTTTGCTTTTCAGCTGCAGATATAGATTATTTGGGCTGTATTTTTTTATTTAGATGAGATGGGCTGTGCTAGATATATTTGTAATTTAACCTCATTTGTGAATGCTTTTTTCTCCATAGCAATGTATTATTATTTTTCTATTTGTGTACCAGTATTCTTTTCTGCACTTAAGGAATTGAGCTGTTATTTCTACCATTTTTAGAGACACAACCAGTAAATAGGTGTGGGTAATTATATCCTGTTTGCTCCTTCCCTTCCTGAGATACAAGAGGTTAGAGTGTTACAATGTCTGGCCTAACTATAGTGAACAACCTATTCCAAGCTTCTGTATGGGAAAGGGAAGCTATTTTTGTTGTGTTTTAGGTAATTGTAGTTTCTGTTTTTCAGTTGTCTTTACATGAGCAGTATAATTTCTTTCAATGTCTTATAGTAGCTGCCATTAGCAATTTAGACTGTTAGTGTGTATGTATGTGTTGATAAAAGAGATGGTTAAGGTTTGGGGCACTTACACACAGTACACTCTACATCAAAATTCTACTCCAAGAAGTTTGAATTATGATAATATTATTTTTTTGGTGGCCCACCTATGAGAAATATTTGTAATGCAAACAGCTTTCTCCATGCAGGTTAACCATAGCATATTGAACAGACTATACTGCACATTTGATTTGTATAGCTGCCACTTCGCAATCTACGACACCAATGTTGTGTATCTCCTATTATTATGTTCCTTCCAACAACCAACTATACTCCTAAAATCGATTAATGAAATTTACAAACACATGTGGCAGTCCGTGGATTCGAATCCAGGATGCTCACACCGAAAATCAACACCTTATGCATCGCACCACGAAGACAGTTTAAAGAATGGTGGACACTGCCTACGATTTATTATGCAACTTCGAATCCTGCATATCAATCTAAGCATTTACACACATCCCAACTGCAACTCACGTAGGCTATGCATATGTGAATGGAAAGAGCAATTAATGGGGCCTTAACCACTAGGGAAGTCCTCTCGATAAATTACCCCTGAACCAATATCAATATGAAATAGTGAACACATTATGTACCAGTATGTATTGTACTGTATATATATTTTCCTCTTGTCCTTAAAATTTTTGAAGTTTTGAACATTCTTCCTTTGTAAAATTGATAATATGGATTCTTACTATCTTCCATATACTGAGCGAGCCTATTTTTATTTTTTATTTTTTTTTTATCCCTAGTTTTACCTGAACTTGTGCCGCACCACCGAGGACACCGAGGACCTTAAGAGGATCACACTACAGCCCTCCGAGGATGACAGTCTTGTAAGTGGATGGCAGGAATAGTAAGGGGAGATAGAAACAAAAAATAGGAAAAGTGGGGATTGGCCTGAGTATTCTAATCTAATCTATTAGATAGATAGATCGTTGCTTTCTCTCCCTCATGTTTAGTCCCAATAGCTTTCAGATTTCAAGAAGTTTGTTCCATTTGTTTGCCGATTTTAAGATCTTTTGCCCCATATCTGTCAATATAAAGACCTTTCGTGCCATATTGGTGGCAATTTTATCCTGGCAAGCGATAGCGATCCTCAAATTCTATGAGGCATTATTCTACAAAAAAATGTACAAATTTATCTTGAAAGGGGGTCTAGGGGGTGTTTTTCTAAGCTTGATGGAGGTCTAGAGAGGAAACTAAAAAATAAATAAATAATTAAATATATATAGAACAAAAACCAAGCACTATCCCCTTAAAGCGGGCATCACACTGGGCCAAATTCTCGTCATTCTCCAATCTCCAGCCTCCGTTTCCAGTCAGTAGCGCCGGCAAATTCTATCACACACGCCAAGCGTCCTGGCTGCGTGAGTCTCCGACACAACAATAATAACGTCCGACCTTAGCCTATATTGGTCCGTTTCACCTATACTGTAATGTATAGTAATATGAATTTACATCTACAATTATAATGCAATATGACTCAATCTACACGTTAGTGTAATTTTTTTTAAATTTGAAGCTTATATGAGGAAATTTATATTTTGAACTTTTTCTCAGGCGCCCACCGGCACACCATGGTGTAGTTGTGCGTCATGACAATGACCCTTTTCGTCTTGATGAACCAAGGGCTTTCCAGCAGTCTTCTTTCTTTGAGAGGTCATTCTCCTACATGGCTCCGAGGTTGTATAACAGGTTGCCGCTGTCCATGAGACAACTGAGTTCTGTTGAATGCTTCAAGAGACAACTTAAGACTTTTCTCTTTGAGAGAAGCTATGATCTTGAGAGAGGTGTCATGACAGATGGCTGTAGAGTTTAGGCTATTTTGCCACTGCTAGTGATTGTTAAATGTGTGTTGTATATAAGCCTTCTTTTGATGCATTGATTTTGTTCTTTTTTCTTTCTCTTTCCGAGTGCTAGTGAATTCTTCGGAAAAATTGGCGCTTATGAGAAATAAGTAACATGATTATTATTATTATTATTATTCATACCAATCGCCGTGGCGATTTCACTTAAACTAGAATAATATGGATTGATATTGACAAACTTTGTGTAATAGGACCCAATCTATACGTTAATGTTGCTATGTTTTGCGTGTGAAGCTTAGGCTATATAAGTAGCTATGAGGAACTTTTTCGCAAACTATAGGCTATAGCCTGACGGAGCCCCTGTCGTTACCTCGGCACTAAACGATCGTTTATATTGTGCTGTTTCACCAATAATTTAGAGTAATATTGATTTATATCGACAATTATATTTCAATATGACTCAATCTACAAGTTTGTGTGATTATGTTTTATATTTGGAGCAAATATGAGGAAATATTTTGAACTTTTCGGAGGTTGTAGAATGCTTGGTAGGCTATAATCCTGTGTATGTGGGTAGACCTGTATTTATCTCAATAATTTGGTAATGTTACAATATACTGTATTTTTACATTTTACATTCATAAATAGTCCACTAATATACTAGGTTAGGTTAGGCTAGGTTAAATATATTGTTCAATGATTCTTAGTAAATAGGCATCTGAAAAACAGTTCCTCCTGCTACACAACCGAATGTTTTCGTTTCATACCAATCGCCGTGGCGTAGGTATAGGAAGTGGTTATTTAGCTGCAAGTGGTGTAGCTATTTTAGCATTAATTCACTTAGTTTATGTCTATCCGCAGCCCTTCTCACAATCAAAACACACAATTATGTAGCAAAATATATATTTCGACGTCATATAGGCCTACTTGAGATATCAATGAGATTAAATGCGAGCTGTAAAGAGGCTGACACTCTACCTCCATCAAAAAATGGAGCTTCCCACCCAGTGCGGGAAGCATCCTAACTCCATCAAATGATGAGATTTGTACTGGAGACTGGCGGTAGCTCCATTTTTTTGCTGAAGAATGACGAGAATTGGCCCAGTGTGATACCCCCTTAAGGTGCCTTTAAGTGAGTAATGCTTGTAGGGCTAAACCAAAATACATCCCATACTCCCTCACTCAGGTGGATGTAATAGGCAGCGGTGGTGGCAGCTCGTACGGCGGGACGGTAACTCCGCCCTCCGACTCCACCACAGCCACCTTCCACTCCGCAGCCACCCTCCCAGTGTCGGCCTCGGTGGATCCGGTAGACTCCGCCGCCCCCAGTTACCGGGTTGAACATGTCATAATGGGCCGGGTCAGGGGCGGCTACTCTTCAACATACACCACATCAATCAGACTTTGGACCGCCCTCAAGAGTGAGTCATGTGTTTGTAATGTGTTGAGATGTGTAGGGGATAATAATATTTACCAATTAGTTACTAGCCTACCTGTATAGTATCTATCTCACTAACTCTTCAGTACAGTATACATCTCCTCAAACTGGATTTTAGATGATATATATTTTGCTTATTGACTGTTTAGGGGTGTGGTAATGTTATGTTGTACCTCTGACTGTTGTTGATATACAAGGATTGTAGGATGTTGGTATATTCCATCTGTTTCACTCCATTAGTTTGGAGATTATTCTAAGACACTTCAACCCATTTAGGTGTAGATTTTTTCTGGGCGAGTGATAGCGAACCTCCAACTCAAGGGAAACCGGCTTTTGTCCGGGACATTTACTACCGAAAAAGGTACAAATTTAGCTTGAAGGGGGATCTGCGAAGTCAATATGTTATAGGTTAAGGGGCAAACTAAATGAATATATTAAAAAACAAATCTTTTATGCAGGGGGTGTTGTGGCGCGATGGCAGGTTGGTCGTACAGTGTGGCAGTACATGTTGTCCATCGCCCTGGCTTACTTTGTGACCCTGTGCCTGTACCCGGGTATAGAGACAGAGGTGTGGTCCTGTACCCTGCGCTCTTGGATGCCTGTCGTTATGATGGCCGTCTTCAACCTCTGCGACTTTATTGGCAAGGTACGGTTAATTTGCTTTGTGTTCATCTTCTGTATCTCTATTGGCAAGACAGAGGTAGTTTCAGCAAGTTCAGTAAATAGTTTTAAGATCAAACGAGACCCATTGTTGAGGCACATGGGGGGTGGGGTCACTATACGATCCCTTGTAGGTTTAATGCCCAAACTGTCCAGAATCAACCATTTCACTAACCTTGAGGTGGTGTTGGTAAGAATTAATCACTTCCCTCTATTGATATAGTATTTATTTTATAGGTATGATCTCTGTACCTTTATTGTCAAGATAACAGTATTTATTGGATATACTGTATAGACGAAGGTGAGTTCATGTACCCTGCGCTCTTGTATGCCTGTTGGTCGATATGATGGCCGTCTTCAACCTCTGTGACTTTATTAGGGAGGTTACATGTTGATGTTGCATAGTTTTATCCTCTGTGATTTTGTTTACAAAATATTTGTTATATGTTATAGCACTTCTTATTTCATTAATCTATCTACCTATCTATCTTTACCTTACCTTTTGATACCTTTTGATGTGTTCGCCACTCTTCTAGCGGCACCAAGGAGCGCGACGCCCCTCGTTATGGGTGGTGATTTGGTGCAGTAGACTGTTTGAAGCGACAGCTCGCTCCCTTGCGAGGATGGGCTCGTCTGTCACTTTTTGAAGTTCGACATCGAGGGCTCTCTTGAAGTTGTCTAACGAGACGTCCCTCATATCTCTTACTCGCCGTGGGAGTTTGTTGAAGAGACGTGGGCCTCTGTGTGATAACCAGCCCTCTCGCAGAGAGCCCATAGCACCCCTGTTATTCATCCGGGGGATTTCGCATTCCCAGCCTCTCCTATCACTGAATTTTATGACTATCGGAGTATGTAGGTTTGGTACTAAGCCCTCTATGATTTTCCACATGTATATTATTAGGTAACGTTCTCTTCTACGTTCCAGTGAGTACAGATTCAGTGCTCTTAAACGCTCCCAATAGTGTAGCTGTTTTATCAAACTTATATGCGAAGTGAAATTTCTTTGAACACTCTCTACGTCATTTATTTCACCTGTTTTTTTAATACGCTACAGTATTCAAGCCGCGGTAGCACTAGAGATTTGAAGAGCGTTCTCATAGGTAATTCACCGCGTGTTTTAAAAGTATGCAAAATCCAACCCGTTAGACGTTTCGCAGCCACAACTTTGACCTGGTTATGTACTTTGAAACCCATATTATTGCCTGGCACCGTGATCCCCGAAGGGGTGGCCATGAACGAACCGCCCCCATGCACCTCTGTCCCCAGTCAGTCGACGCCCCTCCTCCCAATCCATATCAAGAATGAGAGGGGTCGAAATGAGTTATTTGAGATATGCATGTGGGGTCACATGGAGAAACAGACAGACAAATGAGACAGTATGAGAGCAATTGATATGGTGTGGATGTAGATGTGGTGGAGAGTGTGAAGAGGAACACCTTGAGGTGGTTTCGTCATGTGGAGCGTATAGAAAGTCAGAGAAAGACTAAAGGAGTGTTTGAGAGTGAGGTGCAAGGGCAGAGAGGGAAAGGTAGATCGAAAATGAGATGGAAGGATGGAGTTGAGAGGTACAGTATATCAGTGAAAGTGGTGTGGGGTGGAAGGAGGGACGCCAGCTGATGAATAACCGAGGAGCATTGAGACAAAAGGGCCTACCTCAGCCACCTCTGGATTCACCTCTGGTGCCGATTGTCCGGAAGTCAAAGAGTTACAGAGGCTCATACATGGAGGCCTCAACAGCGGAGTAGATGACTATTTTGAGCAATTATGTCTGCACTGGCAAGACAAGCTGCCGAGGACCCTGGCTAAGTGGAGCCGAGATACGTTGCCGAAGACACCCACCCAATACCTGATGAAGTAGCCGACGCAAGGATGCCCCAGAGCCGAGACCAGAGAAAGCAGCCAACAAGAGATGCTGACGAAGCAGCCGACGCAGCAACGCCCACAGAGCCGAGACAAAAGAGAGCGGCCACCGAGAGACGCTGAGGCAAACGCTGCCATTTCTTCGACAGATATAGACCATCCCGATATATTGACTCCGAGACACTTGCTCGGGCCACTGTATTGTAAATAGAACCACTATTGTACAGTATATATATACTGTATTCCCATATTTTAGGTGTACTGTAATTTGGTCTTCTTTTGTGTGTTTGTGTCTGTATAAATAAAACTATTTTCTTGTGTTCTTGTGTTCTCATTCTCTAGTCAAGTATCTATAAGAACCGCCTTAACCCTGTGCTTGCCGACCGCTTTTCTACCCTCACCAGCACCCAGTGCCGACCAATGTTCTATTTCTGGAGTGCCACTACACACTAATGTAGACGGAATTAGTGTGTAGAATAATACCTTTGTGGCGATCTTTTTTAATTCAGCGCCACAAGTGCAGTATATGGCGCCGGTACTGTCCCATGTGAGGGTGCCGCCGTATATGTGCTGCAACGGGACTCATGAGGTTAATAATATTGACTCTTCAGTATACACATACTGTACATAACATACATTAAACGCCTGTCTTCCAGAGGAAGCACCACAAAACGGATGGCCATGGCAGAAACTGCCTCCAGGCTCACAATAATGCCCCCACTGTCCCACTCCACACTCCACAGTGCCACCTCCACCAAATGGATTAAGACCATTATCACTGAAGGAGCAGACTCAGAGCATCCCCTAACCCAGATGGCAGTTCTATCACTGTTTTGCTATATTCTTTACCCCCATTGGGGCCTTGGCCGGAAGCATGTCGAAAACAAGAGTGTTTTGAAGATAGGAACCATTGGTTGACTGCTACAGAAGCTGATTTCAATACCGAAGCAGCGGGTGGTGGGGTCGCCGCATCCCTACGCCAAAATAAGAAGAAATTGGAAAAGAGTTTAGTTAGTGTAGGGTGTGTCGAACTTATAGTTTCATGTAAGAAAGAAAGAGTGTGTGTATCATAAGATCTAGCTAGAATTTCTTTTTATGTAACTGAGGTACAGAGAAAAATTAGGCCAGGTGGTAAGACAGGATATCTAGAAATCCTTATATTCCACCTACAGCTCTCCCCGGGAGTACTTCCCTGAATGATTGGTGCCTACAACCTCCTCCCTAACTTCAGTATATAGTTCATAATAAATCTGAAAGAATTTAGTGGCAGCCAACACTACCAACTGATTATTATTATTGATTTTATTAAGGCTTGTCACATTATAAGATATGCATCATTATATTATAGTAGGAAGGGTAATCAACTGAAACCTGATATTATTATAGAGTTAAAACAAACCTAGGCACCTCAGCTTATTCAGGGCGGGCCTACAACCACCCAGCCGTCACCCTGCCACCACCCGCCAACTCCGATGCGGCCTCCTTGTTAGTCATGGCAGGGAACGTGTACAATAAATAACTGAATAATATGGGAATGGGTGATGATTTGAATGCATTTGAATGCATATTGTGTTGCTATAACCTAGGTGATGATGAAGTAACTTAGTCTGAAAGTTTTATAATAATGTAGTGGTAATAAAAATACTGCAGTGATGAGTTCTGCCCAAACTGTAAATTTCCTGTGCTTTGATGTCTTCTTCTATGGTGATAGTGTTCACTAGTTAATTATTTTTCTAGCTAGATACACTTAAAATACTTATAAGTATATTATGGAATATGATTTGATTTGATGTTATGGTTATACATACAGTACAGTAATGTATATTGATTTGATGTTATGGTTATACATACAGTACAGTAATGTATATTGATTTGATGTTATGGTTATACATACTGTACAGTAATGTATATTGATTTGATGTTATGGTTATACATACTGTACAGTAATGTATATTGATATCTGGATCATACATATTATGTATCATATAGCTCTAATTGTATTCAATTAAATAATAACAAAGATCAATAGGATATTTCATAACTATATTGTTAATTTAAGATGATTGTATTTGAATTATATACTTGCCATTACTGTTGTCTTGGATTATAATAGGAAAAAGATATGCTAATAGGAGAATGTACATGTAAGTAGAGCTGTGTGTTTTACTCACAAGTGAGTAATCAAGCAATTTGTTCAGTCTGGCATTTTGTGCTCATTGGACCCCTTTGGTCTCCTAGGCTCACATAATAGTCCCCCATTAGTCACCTCATACCACATGCATGATATGATAGAAAAATTCTGGGGGTTATCATAATAAACCATTACAGTCATGCTCTCGGTAATGCGGTCATTTCGTCGTTTGCCAACGCCGTTTTACCGAAAACCGCGTTATCGAAATAACATGCCTTATGGGAAATAATAATTTTGTCCCAGCCCAAATCCCAAAGTCCCCTTATTTACCTATTTCGTCCCAGCCAAATTCCCAAAGTTCCTTTTTTTCACACATAATGTACACATCACATATCATAGAAATACAATAAGGTAACGGGGGAGGCATTACAGTTACGTAACAGTGGGAGAGATCCTTATAATCACTGAGAATATTGAGGCACACGCTGACCGACAGAGATAAACAAACTACTGTATGAGGGAAGATGATGCAGTTTTTACCACCATACACTCCCTGCTGAATAGCTGGGCTAGGGTGGGTGCCCTGATGAATCCGGGAAGGCTGGAAGGCAATCGGACCCGAGTGTGATGTCACCGAGCCGAGCCGAGCGTCATAGGGCCGAATTGATTTCGCGGTAAATTGAAACTGTTCCGTATTATTCAGAGCTTTCGCATTTAGTCTGTCCGCGTAAGAACAAAAGCGCGTTACTCAACGCCACGTTACCGAGTGCATGACTGTATTTCTAACTCCTGATTTGTTGTAGTAATGTACCCTTGATAGTTAATACTCTGGTATGGTGCAGATTTTGACATCTGTTCCATATGATTGGACCCGGAGGCAACTGATGGGTCTCTCCGTGGCACGAGTTGTTCTCGTCCCCCTGATGATGATGTGTGCTGGGCCCCGCCAGTCACCGATCATCTCCGGAGAGGTGATGCCGCTCATACTCTCCGCTTTGCTGGGGCTCTCCAATGGGGTACTTGGTTCAGTACCCATGATCCTGGCCCCGACCAAGGTACAAGATGAGCATCGGGAGTTAACCGGGAACATCATGACTCTCTCATATTACATCGGGTTGACTGTTGGGGCGTCGGTGGCTTACGGGCTGGATAACATGCTGGGCCCATCCATCCCTCTACCCTGCACCAACCATGGCCTGCTGGGACACCTTGGAAACTTTAAGTTGAAGCCCACCCATGGTCCCATCTTCCCACACCATCCTGTTACACCCTTCACCACCACCACCACTCTATTCCCATACCCAGTTGAGCCACACATAGGGAACTTCACTGCCTTAGGTTTAGATGATTAGTAAGGAGGAATTTGCTTGGAGGCTTGAGTTTGATAAGGTGCTCACCTACATGGCAAGGAAGGTGGACTATGTTCTGAATATAAACACCATTTGAGAAGCCACACTCTATTGGCAACGTTTCGCATCATCAGGACCTGATAAAGATATAAACGAGAACTTGTCAATGAAGTACTCCTCCTTAAATGATGTTTATATTCCTTACATTAAATTTTCTATGTTTATTTATCAAAACTACAGGTATTCACCACTGCAGTAATGTTGTCATCTGTCTTGAATCTCACCAGATTATTTTCATAGTGACTGCTAAGGTCATTCCTATTAAGTTTCCTGTCTATTGTAATGGTAGTATTGGTTATGGTGATGATCAGGACAGTTGAGGACAGTAATGATGTGACAATGTAGCATTGTATTAAAGCACAATCAACTCTATCCAGTCAATTAACATAGTACTCAGAATGGACTAATTGTAATGATGAAATTCATAGGAGCCATACATGCAACATACAATGGCTTAATGTTGTTTTCCATTCATACATTGTAACGGCTCAGACGTGGTTGCCATTCCACAGTTAGAATATAATACAGTATAGTCCTGCCACAACACTGCCCCATCATGTCATCACTTTGGGTGATGTTGGCATAGTGCTAACTGCCATAGCAAGATTCAACCAAGTTCAACTACAGCACCTGCAGTATCTGTAAATCACACCAGCCTCAACAGTGCTATAACAAGACAGTACCGTACCAAGATGCTACTGTACATTAGGCAACTTGGACTTTAGAACCAAATAAGGAATAATAAATGATAACGATAATAATAATAATGTATCACACACAATTATTTTCCTCTCTCCCTCCCTGCCCACCCCGAACCAACTTCCAGAAGCACATCCATACTCATATCTCTCGCCAATCCATCCACTCACTCACAGACAACACGCAGCTGCATGCACGACCTCCCGAAATCCATCCTTCCGAATCCTCCCTCCCTCGCGAGGACAGAGTCCACCTGGCCAGGCTGAGATGCGGACACCATCCAGCTCTCCTGAGCTATCAGAAGAGACTGGATGACTCCGTTGTCGACGCCTGCCCGGGATGTAACACAGTACTCCATACCATTAAACACATCATAGAAGACTGCATTTCACACAACCACTTATGCCAACAACACAACCTACACTCAATGAGAGCTCTGTGGGAAAGCCCGATCGTGGCCATGGCCTTCCTCAGGGACTCGGGGCTGTTCGGCCAGGCAGCTTAGGGAACAACAACAACAACAACATAATAATGTTCAGGTTACTTATATAGCACCATTTCTCTCTAGCCCTCGCTCCAAGATTCAATAGCGCTAAATCTATACTGTTTTTAAATTGAATATATGATAATTCCTCTATCTATCATTACAGGTTATACATATAATACGCTGTAAATGTACATACTTACCCGAGTTACCCACTACAAGCTCCAAATGTCAATGACATGAGAGTCCCGGCCAAGCACAGCCTAGCGAAAGCATTAGTGTTGAACATTGACTGGCTAGAGTTGGTAGCCCATGACTGGTACAAAATTCAATATTAATCTCTTCTGCCAAAGGATTTTCTGTGTAACCCCTTCAGTACAATGGCAATATATATACTACTGTGTAACAAGATAATATTTTGACATAGAAACTAGCGATGGTAAGATATGTATGATGACAGGTTAAGAGTGCATTTTGTTCCGGTCATACAAAAACCAAAACAAAAAAATTACAAATTTACATAGATATATAGTCTTATAAAAGACACCCATATACCAGAAAAATTAACTTCTCCAAAATATAAAAATCTCCTGAACTCTGGATATACGAACTACTATACCCTATTCCAAGTAAGTAGGCCAAAACTCTTGAACATTAACCTTTATAACTCACAAACGACTAGAGTAATCCAGCTAATATTTCTACCATTTGGGAATGGTCAACCAGGGAATAGGTGTGGATATTTACAGCCCATTTGCTCTAGCCCTTTTTGAGTTAGAGGTTAGGGTTCACGATTTGTGGACTACCTATTTGGAACGGAGTACAGTATAGTATGGGGTAGACTAGCTGATTTTGACTATGTGCTCCTCTTAGGGGTCGCCACACTCGCCTCCATCTCACCCTGTCCCTTGCATCTTCCTCCGATACTACTAGTGTTAATTTTATTCAACTACATTTTGTGATAGTAATTTAATTTACTTTGCAGACTAACTGGAGCACCACATGAATTAGCTAGTTTTCCTTAATTTATTCTAAAATTGCCTCCTAAAAAAGTTGTTCCAAAGAATAGTAATTTTATTTACTTTGCAGAATAACCGGAGCAACACATATAAATTAGCTAGTTTACCTTCATTTATTCTAACAACTACCTCCTAAAAAAGTTGCTCCAAAGGACATCTTGGGCTGGAGGGATCAAACCATTAGGAAATTTCAAAGACAGCCACTTTGAGATTTCCATTCTGACGTGCCTGTGTGTGTAAATAGTGTATAGATCCGTGTAACCTTTATATATCGTCTTTGTATAACGTGTTCTGTTCTTTGGATTATCAGTTGAGAAGTTGATAGAAAAACTGTTCTCATTATTCTTCCCAGTTAACCCCTTCTGTACCAGCGGTCTTCTTTATTCTATTCTAGCTATATTTAGACAATTTTGTGCAGCTTAAGAAGAATCTGTGTAGTAAAAAGGGTTGATTGAGATAGTTTGAAACCTGGTAACTGCTGGAGTTCGTTCTCAAAGTAAATAAAATTGTTTAATATTTGCTAGAATATAATTAAAAGGATGTCACTGGTACTGAATGGGTTAATTGGAGCATTATGTATTTACTTATCACCAAACACTAAAAGATTATATTTGATTATCTTAATCCAGAGCTAATTTGGATGAATATTTCAAAATTATACAGATTTAAATATTGGTGTTCTTGACATCAACTGTGTTTTGTTGCAACATTTGTACCGTAACCCTAAACAAAATTATTTCAGTACAGTAAACCCCCGTTCTTTCGGACTTCAATCTTTCGGAATTCCCAGACCTTCGGACTAGCATTTCAATTCGGACTAATGGTTCAGCCTTTCGGATTTGTCTGAAAGGCTGAGAAAATACCTCCGTCCTTTTCGGACTACATTCAACTTCGGACTCATGGTTCAGCCTTTCGGATTTGTCTGAAAGGCTGAGAAAAATGAATTCGCATTCGGACCGAAGAGTCAAGTTTCAGACTTATAAACTTCGGACATTATTTCAGCCACTCGGACAAGTCCGAATGGCTGAAGTGTGAGTTCGGACTTTTGACACTTTCGGACAGGGGTCTCCCCCAATTAGTCTGAAAGAGCGGGGTTCTACCGTATATAGAGTAGGTAGTGTGTATGAGGTTTTATATAAAAGTAATGTTTATATAATATATATATGTGTGTGTGACAGTATGTTTTTATGTGGCATATCTTTTCTGACCGAGAGCAAAAGGAACCAGTGTCAAAAAATTCTAATATAGACTTCAGCCCATCGAACCATGTCTAAGGATACATATAATTTAGGTTTTACATACTGTAAGCCTACTTCTTTTCCATAACTAGCATGAATGCATGAATGGTGTACTGAGCAAGTTTAACCCGTTCAGTATAGGCGACGTCTTATATATTTGATGTCAGCTACTATTAGATGATTTTATGAAGCTTAGGAACGATATATGCTAGCTAATTTGAGGTGGTCTGTAGCCTTTTAACCCTTAAAGAGCGGCGCTCGACTTAAGTCGTGCACCAATTTGCAGCAAGTTAGGAGCATTATTAAGGCTTTTAAAGGGTTAAAATCGAGTGCAAATGGCCGGAAGCGCAGCGGGCCAGACAACCGACTCCCAGGGCTTACCGCCGCCCATTAACTCATGTTCCCTGTGTTCTCAAGAGGCCGGCAGTGTAGCCAGTAGTGAGCATAGCTGGGAAAAATATGCCGAAATATGCTAAACTCCCATGTTACTGGTATCACTGTATGAGAACCACGAGTGCTACGTAGCTCGTTCTGGTCTCATTTTGAAGCTTTTAGCGCCTAGTTTTTTGCTAAATAAATTTATTTTCATGCAGATACTTGATTGATCATTCAGGAGGGCCTGAATATGCCTAAAATAGCCCAAAACGCCCCGCTAGACAAGGGTTAAGGGGTAGACATCTTTTATACGCTGAATAAAATTGTCTAATAGTTGCCAGAATAAAATGAAAAGGATGTCGCCGGTACAGAAGGGGTTAACCAAGTTTAGCAACTTTTATTTCTTGAAGTTGTGAAGGTGCATCACTACTTTTCAAGCTCACACTCTCATCATAGACCCTGAGATTCAAATTTTACTGCTAGGTTTACAACAAATTAGATATTGTGTTCTTTCCTGGAATAACCTTTAACTATGTTGTTGGTGTAATGGTTTAGATGCTTATGTTATGTGGTGTCCCGAGTTCGAATCCCGGGAGGGCCATATGCTTTCATTAGTTTATTCAAGTACATTGAGGTTTGTATTTTATATTAATGTTAAAGAACGGGGTGTTACTTATATGATTTTAAGTTAGTGTTCCCCAAATTTAGACAATTAGAATCACAGGTAAAGTAACATGATTGTGTTACTTACCTCTTCAATCAGATGCCTTTGTATAGATTATTTGTATGATTAATTCACCCTGGGAAAAACTTCAAAGGATTCAAGGTAAACAAAATTATCCCTAGGACTGTAGCCTAATTCTTTCAAGTCCAAGAGGTCCCTCCTAAACTGAATAAAATCATCTGTATTGTACCTAACATTAATCCTTTGTAATTGTTTGAATGAAAAGATCAATCATATGTCTTAAATGTTAAAGAGAACCTGTAAATATTAGTTCTATCAAAGGCTTAAGAAACATAGACTAAGTATGTATTTTTATTTTATTTTATTTTTTTATGCTGTATCTTTTCTGGCTCTGAATGACAATCTCTACTGTTATTTGTTAGTGTAATTAATTACGCTAATGATTTTCCCCACGTTATTCCCTTCCATATGATGATATCATTTTGAGTTAGTTCTGGCTATCGAGCAATTTTACTTGACATAGCTTTTCGACAAAATATGACCATTGCATTTTTAATTTTTGTGTATTTATACAGTATTTTTTTTTTTTTTTTTTTTTTTTTTTTTTTTTTTTAAAGAATGGTAGTGTACGTACAATCGTGGCCAGTGCAGTATCCTGTTTAGTATAAGTAATACAGTATTAAGTTCCATTTTTAGTATCAGTTTCTAAAGCCGGTATAACACGAGCGCTTTTTCACTCAACATTTATCCTCAACATTGGTCTGGCAGCTTCTGTGGTCAACATATAAAATATATATACTGTACAGTATATATACAGTATATATATAATTATATATATATTTTTTTTTCTATGTGAGTGAGGGAGGCAAAAGGCAGAACTTCCCGCAGCGAGTGCCTCCCCCAGAGTTGAAAGAGTGACAGGGCCAAAATCAAGGGACGTTAGAGCAAAAATGCCTGGACACACTGAGTTTGAAGCAATTTAAGTCATAGGAAGAGGGAAAGACTGATTCTGGGAGAGAGTTCCAGAGCTCAGCTGTTGAATAGAAGAAAGTTTTAGAGTAACGTTTCACTCTTGGGTTAGAGAGTTGCACAGAGTAGGGGTGGGATAATGTTGCAAGACGGGTACGACGTGCCCTACGTAGAGGAGGGGGTATACACTGGGAGAGCTCTGAGGAATACTGATTATTATGGTAGCGATAGAATAGCGAGAGAGATTGCAGATAGTTGGTGAGTGGACAGGAGTTAATGATACGAAAGGCCTTCCTTTCCACTTTGTCTAGGAGTGCGGTGTGAGAGGATCCTCCGCACACATGTGAACAATACTCAATACAAGGATGCAATACAAGGTTGCCTAAATTCATCTATCATCAGTCTAGTTTCTGATACCATTGCAAAATATTCCAGAAATGCTACCAGAAATATTTGTATCATCTAATGTTGACTATAAAAGCTCTCATGTGATACCAACTTAATTGTTCATTGTAAAGGAGTTTGGTTTTTGTTTATACAAGTCATTATATTTAAAAACCTTCATATTTGAAACAAAATGTAATTCATAAAACTGTATGCAGAATTGACGTGTATATTTATAATTTATGAAACATGTCCTATAGCATGTTTTACTTAGACAGTAATGTATTTTTCTTACTGTATAAACATTATGAATTTCTATAAACACATTTAACAAAGCTCTATAAAAAAAATATGAACGGCAGTACTGTATAGTTGAACATACTGTACTTCAAGTATTTCTCGCCAACTTTGTACAGAATCTAGGATAGTGGTTTACACAATTGGTAAAGTTTATCTGTTAGCGACGGTAGATTTACACTTTGTATACTGTTTGCAGCTCACTCTCTAGTTTAGTTTAGTCAAAGTTAGTTGTGGTGTACCGTTTGACAGGCAATTGGGAGTTTGCTTTAATTTATATATTATAATGTAAAACTTTCAATTTAAGCAAACCTAAACAGGGACGACACAATATAAAGGCAAAAGAACTGATCAGAATCGCTTTGTAAATAACTCTTCAATAAAGTTTCAACTTGTTTTCGTAGCTAGCCTGGAGATTTGATACGGGGTGGGTAAAGAAGTGTGGAAAAAGAGTAACCGATATTATTAGGCTGCTTGTCACCATCAAGTTTCCTATAGATGGCACACAAATCCTGGCACGGCACCATAATGTCATTCACGTAAAGCCATGCCTGTAGACTCGTACTGATGCTTACTTTTATTTTTAACCCCTTCTGTACCGGCAACGTCTTTTTACATTTATTTTAGCTATATTTAGATTATTTTGTGCAGTTTAAGAAGGATTTGTGGTAGTAAAATAATTAAGCGAGACAGTTCGAAGCCGGTTTATTGCTGGAGGCCCTTTTTAAAATAAATTAAGTCTTCTAATAGTAGCCAGAATATAGTAAGAAAGATGTCGCCGGTACAGAAGGGGTTAAGCATTTTGGAGATACCCATACATAACAATTAGTTGTCCATAGCAAATCTATTTTTTCAGCATGCTGATCAGCTTGTGATGCACAAAATGATTCAATAATATCCAGTACAGTACATGGAATTAAAGTAAGATTACTAGCTCATTGCTTTGAGCACTCGGTCACATCTTCTTGAGCACTCGGTCACATCTTCTCTTAGACTTGGAGAGATTAGCAAATTCCAAGTTGTGCCGTTGTTTTGTAAATTTTGACCCCGATCCAGGCTGATGATGTTGATGTACAATCGCTTGCAGTGAAAACTGGTACAAATCTTGAACAATTCTGACTGTGTTTTTAAATATTCAAAGCATTCTCTTCTTAAGACACATGCCTGGGTCAGTGTTATCCCTTTTAATCTTTGTTGACTGTCAACTTTATCACATAACAGTGTAAATGTACATAAAATATTGCCTATAATGTACGGTTGAGGTTAATAAGTTTTGTCAGATATTTCACAAAGTTTCGGACACTGACTAATACTCTGAGGGATAAGCACTTTTCCCAGTAATTATAAAGATACCAATAACACTTTTTGAGCGATAACCACTGAAATCTAAGACAACACTTACTACCCCCGATTGTACTATAAAGCATGCATTCAATAGAGTTGGCCATTCATTACAGTACTTTAAGGTACTTTTTACCCAAGCCAGAACCCAGTTGCCTGATCTTGCGGTAGCCACTTTCACGTTAAGTGCCAGTTTGTGTAAAGTATTGTATGTGTAGAATGATGGTGGACATGATACACAAGTTGGTGATAGAGGAATATAGTCAATGTTTAAAGTGTTGATGCGATTATGACAAATGTGAATGTTTAAAATGCTGATACGATTATGACAAATGTGAATGTTTTAAAATGTTGATGCGATTATGACCAAAGTGAATGTTATAAATATTGATAAAATAATGCTAGGAATTAGTAGATGTTGATAGGATAAAGGAAAGTATATTATTGATGTTGGTATGAAAAAAACTTCTGTCTTGGTAATCTCGTCGTTCCAAGTCGACTCAATTTCCCGGTCAATTTAACTTTGCCTCTCATAGCCAAACCTTATGTAGCCTAGGCTTTCTATAAAAAGTCTTATCAAACCTAACATATCCTACCTTAACCTAACCTTAAGGGGGTAGTGGTTATTTTTTGGTCTACTGATTTATTTTGTTTAGAGGTGGAGGGTTTTGGGGAGGATTTGAGGGATTGTCTACAAGGATTTGAAGAAAATGAAAATGTTGTAGTCTTAGGGGACCTAAATGCTAGGGTAGGAAATGAGCCTGTGGAGAGAATCATCGGTAGTTTTGGTGTGGATACAAAGGAATACAAAGGCGAACAAACTGCAACAGACCTATTGGTCCTTACGGGGCAGTTTGGATATCTAAAACTATTAATCTATTGACTATGAGGTAGAGAAAAGGATAGCAAAGAAAAAGGCTCCCTCGGATGGTGTAAACGGGAGTGGAGAAAGATTGATTAATGTATGTGGAGAGTGCAGAATGAGTGTAGGTAATTCGTTCTTCAAAAAAAGACGTATACATAAGTACACATGGCATGACTTGTGAAGGGAGAGATTGTAGAGAGGGCATTGATGGATTATGTGTTGGTGACAAGGGAAATATTGTGTAGACTGCTGGATGTGAATGTGCTGAGAGGTGAGGCGGAGGGTATGTCGGATCATTACCTGGTGGAGGGAAAGCTAAGAGTTGGGAATTACAGGAGAATGCGAGACATACATGAAGTAAGAGAGGTAATAAAAGTTATTGAGTTAGAGAAGAGTGCAAAAGAGAGGGAGTACAAGGATAGACTAAATGAAAAGTGGATGGAAGTGAGAGAAGTAGAGGTTGAATGGCAACAGTTTAAGGAAGGAGTGAAAGCAAGTGCAGAGCAAGTATGCGGTAAAGGGAAAGTAGGAGGCAGAGGTATCAGGAAGGGAAGCGAGTGGTCGAATGATACGGTGAGAAAGGCAGTTGAGGAGAAGAGACAGTGTTTTGAGAAGGTTGTTGTTCTTCCTCAGGCTGCCTGGCCGAACAGACCCAAGGTCCCAAGCAAGGCCAAGGCCATAACGGAGCGCCCCCACAGAACCCTCCCTGCCTACCACAATAAAGCCTGGGTGACCGAAGCCACTCCATGGCGGGGAGCTGAGGAGGGTGCGGAAACACCCGGGAGACCAAAGCCCCACCCAGGGCCCTGTGCCCCTCAGCAATTATGAAGAGAAAGTTGAGGGGCAAAAGAAAAATGTGATGCTTTGGCTTCCAATCTTGGTAGATTGGGAGGTCAATCCACGGAAGAGATCTAGAAAACATATAAGTAAAAGGAACAGTCAGAGTAAGCTATGGGTATGGTAGAGATTGCTCAGTTTTACAGGATGGTAGTGTTGAGGTATGGGAGAGGTACAAGTAGAAAAGGAGAGAGGCAAAACGTAAAATTAGAGAAGTGAAGAAAGATGCAAACGAAAGGTGGGGTCAAAGGTTGAGTGAGAATTTTGAGGAACGAAAGATGTTTTGGAAGGAGGTAAATAGAGTAAGGAAAGGAGGACAAAAGAGGGAAAAGTCGGTGAAAGATGCAAATGGAGAATTACTAGTGGAAGGAGTTGAAGTGAGGGAAAAGATATGCTGAGTATTTTGAATCTTTGCTAAGTGTAAGAGATGGAAGGGAAGCAGTGGTTGATGGAGAGTTTTTATGAAGAGAGCAGAGCGTGTGTTAGAGTAGGAAATAATGAGTTGAGTGAATGGTTTGAGGTAAAGATAGGTTTGCGACAGGATTGTGTAATGTAACCATGGCTGTTTAAGGTAACCTAAATGGGTAGGGAAGTTAAGTTGACTCTGGGTTGAACAGACTGACCACACTCTTGTATAACTTTATGTATCCTTGGTGTTAACTGTTCATAGAATGTCAACTATTTATCCTATTACGAGAAGTATAACAAATGAAGTGTATAGTAAATCACATATTATATTCATGTCACTACAGTAATGTATATTGTATGGTAGTTGTATCATTATTATTATTATTAATATTATTAATATTTATTTATTTATTTATACATATATTTTGTGTAGTGTACTGTAATATAGTTTATGAGATAGATGTAATGTATCTATGCTTTTTTTTTTTTTTTGTAATGTTTTATTTAATTTTCAGTAGGGTGAAAATGCATAATATAATGTTAATACTGTACCTGTATGGCTATATTGAGGAGTGTTCCTAATTATAGAGTATTGTACAAGATCACTGGAACAGGGT
This sequence comes from Paralithodes platypus, assembly GCA_032716605.1. Lineage (NCBI taxonomy): Eukaryota > Metazoa > Arthropoda > Malacostraca > Decapoda > Lithodidae > Paralithodes > Paralithodes platypus. The sequence continues at coordinate 32,825,624 of CM064549.1, read as the reverse complement.
GTCAGACGGGAGTAATTGTATTTGAAGACTTGAATATGAGAAGAAATATAAGAAAATTCACATGAAATTGCATTGTTTTGGCCATTTCATCACTTCCAAACTCATTCAAACTAAAAACCATCATTTTATCTTTACATGTACAAAAATAAAGAACTCTGTCAGCTTTTGTGGTTCACAGTTGATTTCAGCATATTTATATCAAAATGTTGTTTGTATATAACCATTTTTCCTTTGCCTATGATTGACTTTACAGTACTGTACACTCAAAATCAGTAGTGTGATTAGAACGTACTTTAATTTTAGTTAAAATATATAACTTGAAAACGAACTCAAAAGTTACTGTTCAAATTAATATAACAAACTCATTAAAATTAATAACTATCGAAATGACAACACTAAACAAAACAAAAGTTCTTCTGATGTGATGTGAACCTTCTCTTGAAAAGCATGTGAAACCAGCCGTAGCATTTGTGAAGCTTTGGACTCATTAACCCCTTTGAGGATCATGACACGTTTTGACAGGTTATTCTGGCTATCAGTAGACAATTTTATTAAGATTAGGAAGGGTATATGGATGTCAGAGGGTTAATTGAGATAGTCTTTGCCCTTTTAATTCCCATAGATTTGATTTTTATTAAGATTAGGAAGGGTATAGGGATGTCAGAGGGTTAATTGAGATAATATTTACCCTTTAATTCCCACATATCCTTCCTAAGCTATATCTATCTATCTATCTATCTACATACTCAGGACCAGTCCCCACTTTTCTTTTTTTTTTTTCCTTCCTCCTTGGGGATGGCCGATTCAAGACAGAGCCAGAACAGGGACAACACAAAACACAACAGAAAACAACGAACACACAAAACCAAAACACAAAATTCACACACATCTAGGTCATCCAGGAGAAGACCCAGAGACCAGGGTCACCAAGGTCCCTCCAGCACTCCCCCGGCCCCCGATTACCCGGAGAGGTTCCGATCTCGGCAGGCAGACATGCAGCTACATACAATCGTCTATTGACAGCCAGAATATACCTGTCAAAATGTGTCATAATCCTCAAGGGGTTAAGAAATAGAAGTCGGAGGAAGCCTGGACAAATTTTCCTCTGTATCCTATTATTCCTACTTGTTAATGTAACATAGTGTAATACTGTAATACTCATTTTTAACCCCTTCTGTACCGGCGACGTCTTTTTTATTTGATTTCAGCTACATTTAGACTATTTTATGATATTTAGGCTGGAGGTATGGTAGCTAAAAGGATTTATGATATTTAGGCTGGAGGTATGGTAGCTAAAAGGACAAATGGAAAGAGTCTGTAGCCTTTTAATCGCTAGACATCCTTCCTAAGCTAAATAACATCGTCTAAGTATAGCTAGAATAAAATGAAAAAACGTCGCCGGTATAGCAGGGGTTAATTCGTTCCTTTTATAGAATTTGTTTTTAACTATGTTCCTAATTTATGAATACAGCCTACAGTACAGTACAGTATATAGATCAAAGAATTCCTGTATACAGTGGCCCCTCGTGTTTGGCGATTTAATTAGTCTAGCCAAACCAGCGCCAAAAGTGTATTTCGACAAACGTAAATAGTACTTTAAATGGGAAAATTATCCATTAGTCTTTGACGAGGCCCGAGTTCACCCTTTTGACCTCCATTTTCGTACTTTAACTGCTTAAAAGCAAAGACATTATACATGAAACATTAACAGCAATAAAAAAGACAATAGATAATAGAGAACAGATTTTATTTACCACAAATTATTTAGAGTTAGGCCTGGTGAGACGAGTGAGTGTGGTGGTTGTGGACGCTTGCGGGCGGTGCATTCTGGGCCAACGTCATTCCGTGACGTCAGCATTCTCGCCAAAAGTGCATTTGAAGCGCCAAATTCGGATTCTGGTACTATATCCAACCTATCGCCAATACTGTGTTTCGCCAAGCTGAAACTCGCCAAACGCGAGGGACCACTGTAGCTGAAAAACTTCAAAACAATGAGCAATGGGACCAGAATACTCATCACATACTTGTAGTGTTATCCTGTTCAATGTATTGTTAAGGGGGGTGAACTGCATTTTTTTATCTCCATTCTCGGTTTGGAAGAATTTATCTGAATACAGCTTTTGTAAATGTAAGAATGAGATTTACAATTACAGCTAGTTGATTTGAATCCTAGTACAGTATCATATTTTTGAAGTGGTTTGAAACACTCTGAATATAGTTATTATTATTTTGTTTTTTTATTAATTTCACTCCAACACCAAACACCTCCGAAAGAAATTAATGAAAGCAAGCATGTGATCCACCAGGATTATTATTAATATAATAATTATCATAATTAATGAAGCCATTAAACTAAATGGCACCGTATTACATTCACCAAGCTCAATGACAAATCAATGGTAGACTAAGACACTAACTATACACCTATAATATATTTAATGCTCAATAAGAATACAGTGAAAATCAAAACCCAAAAATATCTAATGTCACCAGTTTACAATCTGTTTTTTTTTTCCAGCTAACGGTAAATTGAATCCCTTAGCAACGTAATTCTCGATATGTAACATGCTTTTAATTATAGTATGGCTATCATTAGGCAATTTTATATAGCTTAGGAAAAATATCTAGGAATCATAGGGGTAAAAACTATCACAGTATACCTTATGTGCTCTCTAAACTGAATAAAGTTGTGTAATTACACCCAGACTAAATTTAAAAAGGCACCATCATGGTGAAGGGGCTAATGGACAAATATTAAGTACTATACCCTGTTCCGAATAGGTAGGCCAAAAAATGTGAACCTAACCTCTATAACTTTAAAAGGGATAGAGGAAATAGGCTGTAAATTTCCACCTATTCCATAGCTGACTCTTCCCAAATGGTAGAAATGGTAATCATTTGTAAGTTTTAGTCATACAGTATTTGGTAAAAAGGAGTCATTTGTGGGCTATAGAGGTTAATGTTCATGAGTTTTGGCCTACTTATTTGGAACAGGGTATAGGTCTCACCATCAAATACAGTATATTGCTATCTATCTATTACCGAACGCCGTGATCCCCGAAGGGATGGCCACTAATGAATCACCCTCATGCACCTATGTCCCTTGTTAGTTGATGCATCTCCTCCCATCCAGCACGGATTTCACGCATATATTTCTTAACTCCATCCTTCCACCTCTCTCTTGGTTTACATCTCCATCTTTGTCCTTCCACTTCACTCTTGTACACTCTCTTAGTCCTTCTCTCGCTTCCCATGCATTCCACATGGCCGAACCATCTCAAGGTGTTCGTAATTAACAACATATATTGCTGCAAAATCTTCATAATAGCTTAGTAATTAAGGTGAGGACAATGCAATTTACCGTCAGCTGAAAATAACAGACCATAGTCATATAGCTGTCTGCTGTATCATGCGAGTAGCAATTCTACCACCGAGCAAGGGCTTGTAACGCTGACTTCCATACTTAATAGGTTCTACAGTAGTAACAGTACAGTATACCAAAAGCATAATAGACAGTGGAAAGATGGAATGTTTGGTACTATAGGTAGTGCCAGCAAACTTGACAATAATCTTGACCCCTTAACTTCTAATAACTCAAAGTTTGCAAGTTTTACATTTTAACTCAAAGTGAATGAAAGCAATTGGGCTGAAGTTTCTATCATTTCTAGAATTAATGAATGGGGACAAGAGAATCTAGTTTCCTTTAATGCACAGAAAACCAAGTACATTCAATTTTCTAACCGACAGAATCTCACTGACTCCCATATATTTTTTAATGATGTAAATATTCCCACTTCCCCTAGCATTGACATTCTCGGTGTAACATTAACTACTAACTTGAGCTGGACACATTATGTTAGAAGCATTGCTAAGAATGCCTCTAAAAAAATGGGACTCCTGTACAGAGTTCGAGAATTCTTCACTGACGAGCAGTTGGCCGTAATATATAAAAGTCATGTGCGTTCTCAGATGGATTACTGTTCACCTCTGTGGGGTGGAAGTGGAGTGGTTGCATTGAGGCAGTTGGACAAAATTCAAAATAAAGCTATTAGATTAATCAATAACCCTGCAATCACACAGGACCTTCCTACATTATCCATACGAAGAAACGTTGCATCCCTTGCATTATTCTACAGATATTTTCACAGCAATTGTTCCGAGGAACTTGCTTCAATTGTGCCGCCTCTCCACATCTTTCCCCGTAGAACTAGGGCAGCTGAGAGCGCCCATGAATTTACACTTTCTCCTCCACAATTCAGAACTTCTGCTTATCAGAATTCATTTATCCCCAGAGCTACTACTCTTTGGAATTCACTTCCCTCGAATTGCTTTCCACAAACTTACAATCTACAAATGTTTAAATCCAGTTGTTACAAACATTTTATGAATGGAGGATGCCTTTAGGCACATGGACCTTTTTGTTTTATCTGTGGTTTTCCTTCCTCCGTTCATTGTCTCTTAAAAAAAAAAAAAAAAAAAATTGGGGACATGTCCACCAGGAAATAGGTGTGGATATTTACAGCCAGTTTGCTCTAGGCTCTTAAAGTTACAGAGGTCAGGAATCAAGATTATTGTCAAGTTCATTGGCGTTACCTTTAGGGCTATGAACCTCTTATGTTCTTCGACCCCTCAATAGCCCCTAGCCCCTGATTCTGGTGTAAAAAGGAATGTCCAAGAACAACATTGGGGATTACATTTGGACACCAAAAACAATGCCCCACACCAACCAAAATGTATAAAGTATGAGTTTTAGTGAGCTTTTGGCCAAGGTGAAAGAATCCCACCTACACTCACAAGCTACGTAACCACCCAAGTTCTGTCAATAGCTACCAGTACTGCAAATTGTAAGCAGAATAACTTGCTTGTTGTTTAAAGAACGGAGTCATCACATATATGTACATTTGGTACAAGGATCTCTGTACAAGTATAAATTTGGTATGTGAATCTCTGTACAATTGTGCATCTGTTATATGGATATATGTACGGCTGTAAATTGTATGAAAATATACTGTATGAAGTTGTAAGTAAAGGGAATGACTATGCCCATATGTGTAAAAATATTTGGTAATTAAAAATAAAATGTACATTTGTATTATTTTATTATTACAAAATGTACATACTTTAAGACTAAATAGTCCATAAGAACCAAAGATTCAGACTAACAAGTAGCTTAGAGGAAAACAAAAATAACAAAACAAATCAGAGCTGTAAGTCCTTGCTATTTATTATGCTGGTCACTCCATAACATTTTTAGTGATACTTTATACCTTATTTATTTAGTTTGCAAGTTTTAAATTTTAATTTCTTAGAACACATCACAGATGTGTATGGCACTACTGAAAAAAAAAATAGTTTAAATTTTTGTTTTTTTATTCAAATAGGGTGCCCTTTCTTCCCGTGCTCGCTTTTCGGAAATAATCTTCTCAACATCTAACAATGTATCCTGTTAAGTACTTGACTTATCTGGTGTAACACGATACTTCCTTTAATCCACATAAAATAGGCCAATGGGAGCTCATTAATTATTAGGGATACAATACATGAACAGACGAGCATAAATGGCGACATGCCCATTTGAACCACTATCTTTTGCAATCAATACAATACAATGTTTTATTTATAGCCCAGATGCTTCAGAATTTGGCTTTAACCCCTCCGCCCCTAGGGACGCACGTTGTGCGTTGCTTATGTATGTAACGCATAGTACCAGCGACTCAACGTATGTGACCGCCTTAATTACTCTTGTCCTATGACACCTAGAGGGTTCAGATTTGTATGGGAACTATTTTAGGATCCTAAGGAACAATACCGATGGTTGGCAACCCCGCGCCCGTGTGGGCGCGCGCGGGAGTGATGGGCCAGTATACCGCCTATCCATCACCCAATGATAATTGTGACTTCCCCCTGCAACCCAGGACTCCCAAATGATCTAGGTGAGCGATTTTATGTTGTTTTTTCCTTCAATGCTAACCCATCCAATGTGTTTTCAGGAAAAACAAACACATTGATAAGTGGCTGGTCCTGGAATGTACTTTTGTATTTAATCGTTTGGGGTCCAGGGGGTTAAAGGTTCAAAGATTTGAATTGGTGTAACCTTTATAATGTTCACAATTGTATGGTACTTAACTATGGAAGTCCAATTATATCATTGCTCAGATAAATATGCCCATTTTACAATTATAGTTAGCAAAATAATGGATAAGCGCAATTAAAGCTGTCATTTTATGGATACATGTACAGTACTCATTTAAAAGGAATTCTATATATATCATGTATATCAAATAAATTTAAGATGCTCAATTACATTAATTATGGATATGGAGGTAGGCTACTATTAATATAGCTGTAATAATTATTATCATTATATAAATAATTAATGCCTATTAGCGGATAACTAAGTTATGAATAACATGATGCAGAAATTTACCATAAGGTAGCACAACATTATAGGTATTATTTCAATTACTCAGGTTGATTATGCAGAATTAGAAGTGCATTAGGTTACTATGGCCACAAGATGGTAATTCCCTTGTATAACAATTTGACTCCCACTGCTATATATGCCCTGATAAGCTATATATTAACATTTCCTTTTCTAACAATTTAACTCTCACTGCTCTATGTGCCCTGTTGAGCTACACATTAACATCAAACACATCTATTATAATCACTTATAACATCAATATTTCTCTCGATACAAAATGCAATGCTCACATGGTAGAAAGGAAAACCTCTAAAGACCTAAAACTAGAACATCAATTATTGTACTTGGATATAAGGTGTGCGTTGTGGGGCGTGGCAGTACGTCACAGAAGGCGACAAGAACGTTACAGTTAATCGCACATCACGGCTTCACATATGGGCACATCTCACACTGTCCCAATAAACCTACCACAGTCTATAGGTTTCTTGAGTAGGTAGATGATCGTGTAAGGTGTGGTGACTAGTTCAAAGTAGGAGAGAATATAGTTTGGCTATAAGATTAGACAACAAATTTTGGCTCTAGCACAAGCTAGAAGGAGAAGCAGGGTGTCAAACGAAAGCTGAATCCTTTCTTTTCAGTCTTTATTATTGTATATGCTAAAATAAAATTGTGGTTTATAGTTCAAATTATGTCTTTGGAAGTGATAAAATGGCCTAAACAGTGTTATTTCATGTTTATTTTTGTGTATTTCTTCTCATATTTGACACCCTGGGGAGAAAGGATTCAAAGTCCACTATAAGATCGAGGGTAAGCTGTAAGATCATCTAATAAGGTGTGGGGGCTCTAGTTTATGGTAGGATATAGGATAGCTTAAAGATCTAGTAAAGGAATGTGGCTTTACTCTAGGATTCTTCGTTGGCTTTAAGATCATCAGGTAAAGTGTGGTGGCTCTAGTTCAAGATAAAGTAAGCTAAATTATTAGACTAAAATATGTGACTCTAGCTCAGGGTGGAATATGCGGGAAGGATGTAGTATCTGGGCGTACATTCGTCATATTTACATCGGTCGTGCGGTTGCGTTTACGTTCCCGTCTATTTTGACGGCTATTATTTCTGTTATTTGCCCCCTGCTGGCAATATATATGATGATGACAATAAGTTATGGCCCCTCAACCTATTATTGCATCCCACGGCAGTCAAAATAGACGGGCAAATGATCGCGAGCGTGCCGAGTAGTGTAAGCAAGGCGGGCGGTATGCCCGAATACTGTACTATAACCTTACTGGAAGTGCTTCTTGATTACCTGTAAGATAAGATAAGGGGAAGTATTTCTAGTCTAGGATTCTTGGCACTAATCTAGAATTCTTGGTTATACAGTATTTAGGATCCTTAAGTAAAGTGTAGTGGCTCTACTTCATAGAGGACACAACTCTAGATTAACTATACGGCAAGGTCTAACATTGGCAGCCCATATTCTTGTACTCTATACAATTAAAGACAAACTCACAACATTTTCTGGTAACTTGTAGTGCAGACTCATACCTAGATAAAAATAATCAATATTATTACTCATGTGACACCCAGCCTCCTTATCCCAACTCGTTAGGGGCAAATTTGAAATACCACTTTTTCTGATTTGTTTCCTTTTTTTTTTTTTTTTTCTTTGTGATCCAACAGGTTTCTAAACAAAATTCAAAATATCTCCAGGGAGTCCAGAACAGGGGCATGAAAGGTATCAAACCAGGACAATATAGTTTTAAGACAGGAATGAATACAAGAAGGAATATACCACCTTAACGTACTGCATCTATTCAACCACTCCGCTTTCAGTACTCAGAGCTCTCTCTCTCTCCCATCCCAAAAGACTTGTACACCTTTCTATTGCTAATTCCATCCAGCCTACTTACACTAAGTGGTGTTCTAGGAATATCAATTATATTTTACATCTCACATTGTACTGTATACAGTTTGTGGTTAATGATAGTACTGTATGTGATCAAATTCTTGTATTTATTTGATACTTTGAAAGCCCCATTTGGACAGTCACAAGGAATGGTAGTTCACTCACCTTGACTTGCTGTTTGTAAGCAGGAAACTAAGCAATTTGGTTGAGGAAAAGTTAAAAGGCTGCCATATATACTATTGTCATAATATTGCTAATGTTTGCATGTTGTTTGAATAGTAGGTTAATTAGGACACAGCAATGGACCCTATAGAGTACTGGAGAGGGGTCTGGACTTACGATATATTAATATAGTTATCATACAAACTGAAATTCTACCTTTCCTACTAGCTAAATCAGATAGAACAGCAAAATACCAGGTAGGATATAAGTATGTGTCCCTAGATGCTGCTGCACCATCCCTCCCCGTATCTTGCACTACAACTAGATGAGCAAATCTATCACACTAGAGTCTAGATTTCTACCGCGTAACATGTCACTCAGTATATTGGTTAAGGATTCAGCATGGGCTCTGACTATATTAACCCTCTCCGACATATGACGCGATTTTGAGCCGATTAGGGATACTTTAAAGCCTTGGTTACCATCAGGGGTATTTAGAAACCTTAGGTTAGTTACTTCAACCTCTGCAGTTGTCTTTGAGTTAGCTGTGGGCAGAAAACTAATTTTGGAGAGGTAATTATAAGAGTGAGAGAACTCTATTTCTTATTGCTAATCTGGCAACCTCTGCGTCATATGAGTCTGAAGGGGTTAAGTGAAATCACCAAATGGAGAGCAGAATCTCGAGTTAACTCTTCCTCTAGCTTGACTATACCTATGGGACCTTGCATTCTGAGAAACCTCTGCTGAAAGACAAGGACCCCAATGGAAATACGCCTAACGGCCTTATTGGGCTATCCTTAGTTGGAATTATGCAAGGCTGGTACATGTCATATTTATAACATACTATGTGGTACCAACTCTGTAAATTGCTAACTGAATAAATATTATTATTATTATTAAGGAAGAAAATATGCATGTACAGTACTGTAGTTGCTTTAATTCAAGGTACAATACTGTAGGAGGGATATAAGTTATCTTAGCAATAAGATCAGGCAAGCATCTAATAAACTTGAGTTTCTGCTCTTGCATTTAGCTTTTCCCCGCAGGTAGGTATATTATTGCTAGGAAGCTATAACCTTTATCAGCAAGCAGTGGCTTCATTGATAATATGTTCTAGGACCAGGAACTGCTCCCAAAATGGCTATGTTCATTGTTATCTATAACCACAATCAAGAGCAGTGGTGATATGCGTACATGTACTAAGATTATTATTCAAATTAATGAACACTTAGTACATTATATTACTGAATTATATTATAAGCACCAGTGTAGACATAATTGCTAAAATATGTGACGTCCTCTTAGCAATAAGGGCATGAAACTGTGACCGGACAACTCAACCAATAGATAATTTCAACCTGTAGCTCTCAACCAGTACTAACTCAACCAATAGTATTAGGTTAGGTTAGGATAGACTAGGGAAGTTAGCTGAAATTAGAACTTTAAATTGACACTGGTCTAATTGGTCCTAGATAATTTGGTAAAGTCGTCGGAATAAGTTCTTTACTACCCTGTGATTTTCATTATGCAAGTATTACATTTTGCTGGGAACAGTTTAGAAAAACTAGTGATATTGTAAAAATACAGTAAAAGTCCTGTAATCCGAATAGCAGGGGACCGGGCCTCGTTCCGATTACCGGATTTTTCGGATTATTGGAATTTACCCCTATGAACCTGTGTATTAATGGCCTGACGAAAACCTGAACACAATATAGGCTATGCTTATGCACAATATAATGCTATACATCCAATATGACACATAATGGTAAACATTTAAAGTGATTTCATGAACATATGATATGTGTGTGTACCATTATGTGTTATTTGGGTGGGTTTTGGGTAGCCTAATGCCTCAAAAATGGGACTTCGGGACTTTTTGAAATTCGGACTATCGGGTGAATTCGGATTTGGCCTAATTTTCAAAAATTCGGACTATTGGGAGATTCCAATTATCGGTCGTCGGATTCTCAGACTTTTGCTGTATATAAAGAAAAGTTTATTCAAAATTATTATTTATTATGTTTTTACACCCACCAACTTCACATCTAAACTCAATTAATGAAATCAACAAATACATGTGGCACTCCGAGGACTCGATTTATTTTCAATTCAAAACATTTATTGTCATGAACACATTTACAAATAAATTCAATGATTACAAAAAAAAAAAAAAATTACAGTATACAGTACAGTACTGTACTACAAAGTCCATGACAATGTGGACTCGTACTGAAATATTATATATATATATACAGTATACAGTATATATATATATATATATATATATACATACATACAGTAGGGTCCCGCATAAAACGAGAAATTGGTCGATAAACGAGGGCGTTCTATGCGATTTCGTTCTATGTGAACACGGCATTTTGGTGGCCCAATATGGTCAATGTTCACTGTAAGCGTAAATTTCCGTCAGGAGCGTACGATATTTCGTACGTTTTGTACGATATTTCGTACGTTTTGTACGATATTTCGGCGCTCTATATGAGAACTCCACGGATTTGCCCCACTTTGGCGGCGGACTCGTTTTATCTGAACACGTTTTATGCGGGACCCTACTGTATATACAGTATACTGTACTGTATATATACACACACACAGTAGGGTCCCACATAGAACGTGTTCACATAGAACGTTTCCCCTATAGAGCGAACGACCGAAAATATTATTCCAAATTTTTTCGTTAAGAATGAATGTAATCATATAGAGCGATTCCGCCATCAAAGTAGGGCAAATCCAAGGAGTTCTCATATAGAGCGCCCAAATATCGTACAGAACGTCTCGTGACTTGACGTAGATGCGCATTGTGATGTCACAGTCGTCTGTTTCACATTGACCGAATTCACATAGAACGACCTCGTTTATCGACCAATTTTTCGTTCAATGCGGGACCCTACTGTATATATACAGTCATAGACTACAGTAGATCTGGTCTTGACATAAGAATGGAACTTTGCAGTAAGGGACCCAAAATCGGAAAACGAACCCCCAAGTTCGAATCCGTGAAAATATCACATTTTTGTGGTTACGAGGTTCGAATGTGAGTTCGTTTTCCGATTTTGGGTCTGTACTTAAACTTAAACACAATTCATTATACACTTACTATTCTCTTAACCATCTCATTTCTACACCATACTGTACTGTTGATTTATATGGATATTATGAATATAGTTGTGTGGTGGAAATGGTAAGTAATATTTAGCTGGTAACATTCATGAATACAGGCTCAGGTTTATCAGTTGCCAACTGTGCATAAGCTGTTAAGGTGTGTGGAATTTAATATTCTTGTATAATCATTTATAATATTTCAGAAGGATTATGAGTTTTTACTCATTTGTAATATTGTTGTTAGAAGTTTAGAGAAGTTTAGAAGTTGTTAGACCATTTCTTTGCATTTATACTCTGTCTCGAGTCGGCCACCCCCTGCTATGGGGTATGTGCCTGAGATTAAACATACATACATACATACTAAATTTTATATATTTATATTTATGTGGTGGGCTGGGTCAATCAAAGTGAGGGTTGGTGTCCTCTACTTCCCATAGCCAGTTCTCACTTTTACCTTTTTCATCATTCTTGTTTCTTTCTTTCTTTCCGAGAGTGGTGAAGGCAGTGGGGCCATAATGGTGTACCCCATGGTTCTCCACTGTCTCACTTTCACAGCCCACTGGTACAAGTTGGCCTTTCTCTCTCTGGTGTAGGGATGTGACGACCCCATCGCCCACCACTTCGGTGGTGCAGTCAGCCTCTGTAGCAGTTACGATAATTTCTTGTTACAGCTTTGTTGTACTACGATTAAGGCTGGTGGTGTGGTGGGTTACAGCAGGTGCTAGAGTCTATTCGCTGTAAGTAGGCGAGAAATCATGACCTCTAACCTCTGTAACTCTAGCAATGGAGCCAGCTTCAGCGCCACCTCCGACGGAAACTGTATCGCCCAGGTAGTTGAACTTATTCACACATTCCAGTGTTACACTGTCGAAATCAACACTAACAGGCGGCTCATTTAACACAAGATGTATGTATGTATGTATGTATATGCTGAAGCTAGCTCCATTGCTAGAGTTAGAAGTGGCTGGGGAAAATTTAAAGAGCTGCTGCCACTCCTGACCATGAGAGAGCTCCCATCCCACCTTAAAAGGAAGGTGTATACCTCATGTGTTAGGAGTGCAATGACCTATGCCTCGGAGACGTGGCTGGTTAAAGCGGAGGATATCGATAGAATATAACGGAATGAGAAGAGAATGGTGAGATGGATGTACAGGGTTAATCTCGGGGACGGGGTATCGAGCGAGGAATTAAGAAGGTGTCTGGGCATTAGTAGTGTCAGTGAAGTGATGCGCATGAGCCGAATTGGTTGGTTTGGATATGTGGAGAGAATGGCTGATCAGAACTGGGTGAGGAAATGCCGGACTGTGAACGTGGTTGGAGCTGCGCGTAGGGGTAGACCTATAATGACATGGGTTTCCGGTACTCCGGTCTGATCTCAAAATAAAGAACTTGACAAGAAAAGCAACCCTTGACAGGGCCGCCTGGAAAGCTGCCATGTAGGACGTGAGACTGTAACCACATTCCCTGTGGACAAAACAATCTTTAAACTTGTATGTATGTAGCCTACTGTACTAAAGATTAAAGTGTTTTGGTGATTAAATGCCACTAGCCCTCAAGTATTGGTACCAGGTTTGTCTCTTGGCAACTGTATATCTGTTAAAAATACATATTTATACTTTTCTTCATAATCATTTTAGTAGACAAGTTCAAAGTTTCTTAAGTAACTTTAAAGCAGTATTTTCAGTATTCAGTACAGACAATTAAAGAGTGACTAATTTAATATACTGTGCCCTTCAATGCAATCATGCTTTTAGTAATCATGCATCATTATTGTGAATTATAAGACAAAGGCACTTAATTCTTTGGGTAAAAAAGGGGACTATCATGGTTGTTATATCTACCCTGCTCTCTGATATGATGGAAAAGAAGGCAACTTAAGTTACAATTGTCCCATAACGCTTTCAATCCAAAGACAACTTACATTTCTTCAAGTATTTCATCATGCATTAATTTTACTAGAGTAATGTTGACAAATTGCAAATTGTCAAATACAATGTCAATAGTACTACAGGTAGATTTACAAAAAAGTCGTTTCTCACAACATTTAATTTACCGTTTATTTTGCGCAATATTTTGAGACTGTTTCACTAGTGCCAAACTCCGAAGCCATGACTCCCAGACTTTTATTTCTCACTCCTTACATACTCAGTATGCGCATAAAACAACTCTAATAATGATGAGATGGTGGCATCAGTCTAAATAAACTTTATCTCTCGCCAGAGCGTGGGATCGAACCACCGACCTCCCAATCTTGAGCCCAACACATTATCCACTGTACCAAGAGAGCTAGTCCCCTCAGCAGAGTCAAATGGGGGTACATTATTTATATATCTGATGCTACTCTTTACTATCACCATTACAGCCAACTAGACTGAAGATAGATTACATGCTTCCCAGAGAAACCTGAGTCACACTTGCACTCCTCAGGTCCGACCACCACCCGTCATTACAAAATTACAAAGAATAGATCCAACTCAACTTGTCTCTGCTGTGAACATCCCTCTGACAATACAGAACACTTAATACTCCACTGCCCAGCACAGACATAACTTCAACATCACTTCACTCAGAGATCTCTAGACCCACCCGGGAAAGTGACCGATTACCTGGACGCTACAGGATTCCCATAAAAGGGATTCTTGGGGCTACTACAACAACGACAACAAGATAGATTACGGTAACATGAACAACAAAATTTGTATAAAAAGAAGGTTTTAGAAGCTTCCAGATCAGAGTTGAGGAAAAGGCTGTGGGAAAAGAGCTTGTATAAATCTGCCTTAAAATTTCTCCTGCGCTAACCCTTAGAAGATCCGATCCGATGACGCATTCCTTTTCTGTTCTCTGGCTATTATGAGACAGTTTTACTCAGATTAGGAAGGGTATATGGAAGTCAGAGGGCGAATTGCAATAGTCTTTACCCTTTTAATTCCCATAGATCCATCTTAAACTGTTTAAAATTCTCTAATGATAGCCAGAATAAACTGTCAAAATGCATCACAAGCTTCAAAGGGTTAACTGCCTAAGTGCTAGAGATGTATGACGTATGTTCTACTAATGGTATCTCCTGTTCCCCTACCCTCGTTTTAGTAACCCTATTATCGTGCCACACAAGTACACCGTTCTCTAGTGGTGTTATTAACCCAGGTGATTGGAATTTGTTCTCATATACAGTACAGTATTACATATAACTTATATCTGAACAGGTGAAAGTCGCCACCTACCCAATAAATCGCCAGTATGCATTATTAAGTGACACCTTGCAAAGCAATTCTATTTAATTTCACGTACCTAATGATATGTGGAATGTGGATGACATAATTGACAAATTTTATGGTGATTTTTAATGACGAATGGTGCCTATAATGCAGTGACAACTTTAGTGTTGTCAATGTTAAAATAATTTGCATTCTCATCAAAGTGAAATATGAGGTACCGCTAATGTGATAATCCCCTCAGACTTAAACAATACCCGGTACATCAACAATTACAATATACAGTACTTCCTTACAGCAGAGTGAGAGTTGAGCATTCTCTGCCATACCCATAGCTTATTGTGAATGTTCCTTTACCTTATATATTTCTAGATCTCTTCCGTGGATTGACCTCCCTAGTGCCAACCGCAGACTGGGAGCCAAAGCATCACATTTTTCCTTTGCCCCTCAACTTTCCCTTCATAATTGTTGAGGGGCACAGGACCATGGGTGGGGCTTTGGTGTCCCGGGTGTTTCCGCACCCTCCTCAGCTCCTCGCCTGGGAGCGGCTTCAGTCACCTGGGCTTTCTTAGTGGTAAGCAGGGAGGGTTCTGTGGGGGCGCTCAGTTATGGCCTTGGTCTTGCTCGGGGCCTTGGGGCTGTTCGGCCAGGCAGCTTGGGGAACAACAACAACAACTTCCTTACAACAGTATGGTAGGCTAAGTCTTCAGTGATATGAATAGGTTACATAATACAGTATACAGATGGCAATGTACAGTATACCGTTTGTGATATAATTTTCTATTACTGTACCCTTAATTTCCTGAATGGTAGATAGGTATATCTTTCCATTATATGAATAATGTAATATGCTGTACTGCATATAATAATTTATTTGCATTTAATATTAAATACACTGATGCCCCATACATGGACTCTTGATAGCACCATTAAAAATATAATTTTATCCCAATTTTACTAACAAATACGTACATTAATGTGACTTACTATGCACATAAAAATTTCCATCTTTCTTCTGATTCAGCGTTCCTTAAACTTACTGTGCATTGCTCTTCATAGAATAATTGACATTTCATTAACTGTCTATTCCCTCCATAACATATATTTCCAAAAGTCAATAGCCTTCCTCATAAAAGACTTCATTGATTAGAACTACCAATACCAGAATCCACTGCTATAAATCTCTGAGGTATCACCAACACAAACGTTCCTTCCTCATTAAGTAAAGTCAGTCTGGATTTCATTGATATCTCGACCCTCTTCCTTATTATTTACACTCATGGCAGGTGGAGTAGGGTCATTTTGTTATATTCCATCCTCATATAATTGCGAAGAAATAATTTATCCTTACCAATATGAAGTATAATTAAGCTTATAGGTATACCAGTGGCTCCCATATTTCCTTTATCAGCATCTTATATTCATAATGTTTACTACAATTTCCTCCTTGCTTCTTTGGTATATATGTGAAGCTTCACTTGCACAATGAATATAAAGTTTTATCCTCCTTAACATATTAAGGTTCTATCAACTTATTGATTTTTCTTGTATCAAGGGAGAGCTTTGACACATAATGAATTGATAACATTAACTACGGCAAGGGTGGATTTCCTGTGCATATGCTTTGGTAATATTTTTTTTTCTGTCAAAGGGGAAGTCTGTCGCATTATGCCTTAGTGATATTTTTTGTGTAAAGTGGGAAGCTTTGACGCATTATGCATTTGCAACGATCATTGCGATATGGGTGGATTTTCTACACATTATGCCTTTGTGATGTTTTTGCACCAAGAGGGAAGCTTGGTACATTATGCCTTTGCAGCATTGATGGCAGTGAGAGCTGACCCATAGGCAGCATCCCCCCGGGAGTCAAGGGCCACGGGGAGCTGGTACGCCTCCTCCAGCTCCTGTAGAAGGATGGGGTTACGGGCTAGGGCTGAACCTCCACCGATGATGCTGGTTATTCCACTCTCCTCTAACAATGACCGGGGCATCATACTGGAGAAGAAAGAGGAAGTGAAAGAATGAGTGAGAGAGAGAGAGAGAGAGACAGAGAGTGAGAGTGAGAGTAATAGTGAGTTAGAGTGAAAATTGAGTTAGGGTGAAAAATAGAGATCAATACATTTGTGTAAAACATAAAAAAATAAAACCTAAGGTGAAGACAGCTTCTCTGAAAATGGAAATAAACAGAAACTGGTTACTTTTAAAGGACTAGGGAGAGGGCTGCCATCTGACTGAGGACAGAGCTGCTTGGAATATTCATGGCCACACTATTAGGGACAGGAGGCCGTTTCCCTAGGCGGTCCCCATCGTTGTGCTCAGTGCTTTCTATTATTTTGCTGTGTTCTTGGCTGGTTGGAATGGTGCACTTGCTGTTGTGATTACCACCTACATTGGTGGGGTGCGAACCTAATCTGTCTGATACTTTTAATTAATTTTAAAAAGTTAGGGGGTTTACACTAGGCTGCGCTATGGCATAGAGTTAATTTCCATATCTTTACTGTTTGGAGCCTGTGGTGGGTGAGTTACCCAGCCTGGTACACAGTGGCAACTGCATATCATCCAGGTTGCCCCAGTTTACATCCCCAGATGAACAATACAAATGTTCACCAACTACAGGTTCCTAAATACTAAGTGCACAGAGGCATCAGGTGTAATGAGACTGCCCATGTGTCTCATCCTGCTTGGAAATCGAACTCAAGTCCTCTAGTTTGTGAGCCTAGCGTGCTAACCACAGGGCACATAAAAATATAAAGGGCTAATTGAGTAACAAAAGTTTTAGAAGATAAATAAGACTAACCTATGTAAGTTTGTGATGACCCCCTTGCAAAGTGCCCGAGTGACTTTGCCCAGAGACACGTTGCCGAGATCAATGTTGATAGCGGAAGCATTGTCGTCAGGACTGTGACGCTCACCAAACAATGTGGGGCATATCTCCAGAGAGGATTTGCTCTCTGCATTTCCACCCAGCTCCAAGATCCGTTGCCAGATTTTTGCTGTAATAACATAATATTATTAAAGCCAGGGAAAAATATACATTAATAAAATGCAGTTCAGACAAAATAGTACAGCAGGGGTACACAGTAGGCTACTATTGACATAATCTTTAAAGTGAGGCAACTACAAGAAAATTCCTTTGGAATGAAGAGGAAATTACCTGATGATAAGACTCGCACTGGGGAACCCGATGATAAGACTCACACTGGGAAACCTCATGAAAAGACTCACACTGGGGAACCTGGAAGTCTTATATATTTTTAGCTTACTCCATAGTCTCGCTATCGCTCATCAGGATAAAATCAACACCTGACAGGAGCAAAACATGTTAAACTCACACTGTGGAACCTGGAAGCCAAGATCGAGGCTCCACTGCTGTACGGTTCTGACAAAGGCCGCCAGAGCGTTGCCACCGTTGAGCGATGCAGCCACTGCTAGGTATGACCCATCAAAGAACGGGAAGTATTCCACGGGCTGGGGGGTGCTGGGGGCGCTCTCAGGAGGAGTGAAGTCCTTGGAGGAGGAAAAGTGGGGTGTGATTGAAAATGACAGACATTGAGAGATAATTAGGATCTTCATAATAGAAAATTTAGGTAGATGTACTGTATATATTATAGGTGACATATAAACAGGCAGGCAAATCAGTCAACAGACAATCAGAGATAAACAGGTTTATGATAAAAGACATATTACTGTACTTAGATATATTCAGTATAATAATAACCCCTTCACTACATTTGCTGCTATGTCGGCATCCTGAAACCTAAACATCATATACTGTACATAATACTAATATTGGTGCCGGTATCAATTTGTCCCTGCTCTCACCATGATTTCATGTTAGTACTGTCACTAAATGTGTGTGTGTGTGTGTGTATATATATACTACTGTACATGCTTGACCAAGTCCTGTAAGTCTGTGAGAGAGTCT
This sequence comes from Paralithodes platypus, assembly GCA_032716605.1. Taxonomy (NCBI): domain Eukaryota; kingdom Metazoa; phylum Arthropoda; class Malacostraca; order Decapoda; family Lithodidae; genus Paralithodes; species Paralithodes platypus. Next base: position 32,806,879 of record CM064549.1, on the reverse strand, counting down.
TTGAACACATGATTAGGGAGAGCATTTATATGGACAATATGCAGTTCGGTTTCATGTCAGGATGTGGTATAATCGATCCTAATACAGATCCCTATCTTTATGTAAATACCTTTCATGCAACTGCCTGGCTATGAAGATGAAAGTACAGTATGTATGTGCCTGGGTTTATACTGTACTGTACTGTATATACATACATCTTCATTGCCAAGCAGTTGCATGACAGGTATTTACATAAAGATAAGGATCTGTATCTTGAGCTTGTAGACTAGGAAAAGATCTCTGATAACGTGCCCAGGGGTGTTGTAGGCTACAGTGGGCTATGAGAAAACTTGGTGTACAAGAGTGACTGGTGCATGTGATAATGAAAATGTACAAGGACATATGAACGGCAGTGGGAGTGAAAGGTGTGCTGAGTGGGTAGTCTACAGTTAGTGTTTGAGTCCACTAGGGCTCTGTTGTGATGGTTCTGTAGGTGCCATCTAGAGATTCTAGAACTTGGTTCCCTTGGGAACTGCTATACTTAGAAGACCTAGTTCTTATTGCAGGTAATGTGCAGGATACCAATGCCAAATTCAAGAGCTGGAAAGTGTCAACTATGGCAGTGAGTCACTGTAGCTTGTGGACAAGTTTTGCTACTTGGAAGATACCATCTCTACTGTTGGTGGGGCCTAAGCTGCCACTATTGCCACGTGGTGACTAAAGTGAATGATATCAACAGAATGGAATGTAACAAAATGAGAATGGTGTGATGGATGAGTGGGGCCAAAGTACAATGTGGTATATCCAATGATGAGTTGAGGAGACGGTCAGGTACAAAGAGTATTAGTGGTTAAGGTGCGTAAAAGCAGGCTTGGATGATCTGGTCATGTAGAGAGGTTGGATGAACTAAACTGGATTAAAAAGATGCATGAAAGTCCATGAAAGTGAATGGAGCTGCACCGAGGGGCATACCTAGAAAGACGTGGGATCAAACCATAAGTTCTGATCTCGGATTTAATAACCTGGCAAGTGAGGCAACTCAGTATAGGGCTGCCTGGAACGCCACCATTATAATGTGAGACTGAAACCGCACCTCACGTGGGACACTCAGTCTTTAACCCCTTCAGCACGATGACGTCTATTTACCTTTTCTCTGGCTAAAGTTAGACGATTTTATGCAGCTTAAGAAGGACCTACAGTATGTTATTCAGAGAGTTTGTTGAGAGCCTATTTACCCCTTTAAGTCCTAGAGGTAGATTATAAGCCAAAGAAAATTGTCTAATGGTAACCAGAATAAGATGAAAATGACGTCATCGTGCTGAAGGGGTTAAAACTATGTACTGTATTTCTATATAAAATGAACATGTGGTATAAATCATCATCTCATAGTGAAGAAATTAAGATACACACCTAGGTAACATTTGATTTACAACGTATATTTTATGATGGCTTGTACAGTCGGCCTAATAAGTGATGTCTCGGCACCATGTATATTTTGATCAATAATTGGTATCAGGAATATCTAAGCTTGATTTTATTCATTTCAAGTGAGATATACAAACATGCTCCTATACTTACCCACCCTATTCAACATCTGGCAGACATTAATACAGCACAGAGAGAGCCAAAAGTAATGACAGCTGAGACATGACTTATTAGCGCCATTGTACCTGTGGCATCTTGAAGCAGAGTTGAGCTGAGGTAGAGATGTTAATGACGGCCTCAGTATTTTTGTTGAGTAAAGGCAGAACTGAACACTGGAGGTCACCTAGAACACAAAAGTTAATTCTTTCATTAAACCTGTCCTTCCATGAAATTCTTTAATGTTATTGTAAAGGTCTACACATAATTTATTTTAGTAGTCTGTGTATATATTGCCAGACACCTTCATTCCCGAGGTGGCCACAAATTAATTGTTCCCAAATGCCTTGATATTGTAAGGCAATTTGCTTGATTATCTAGCTTATTTCTGTTGACGAGGGAGGGTCGCTAGCCTAACCGCCCATTGTTGTGTATACTGTGAGAGGTGCATGTGGAATATTATTGTACTGTTGGATCGGCTGTGGATTTGAATATTTTCTGTAACCAGTGTAATCAGCTCACCCCATGCTGATCAGGTGCTAGTATATACTTGTGGTCTAACACATCTCTTATGTTCACTATGGCAGTGAGAAGCGCAGAAATCCATGCCCCGATGAAGAGATATTTCTAACAATATCTAATTTTATTAGAGGCATCACTATCATCATCCTTATCAGTATTCTGAAATGCCAAAAAATCTTTCTGAACTAAGGACTCATTATTTTTTGGATAGTTACACTGTGTAAATACAGGAAAAAAGTGAATTAAAGGAAAACAGAAGACAAGGGAGGAAGTTATTGGAGGTCTTTATTGCATTCTAAAAGGAAGGAAAATCAGTCAAGAATGAAAAAGTCACTGAGGAATAGTGCCCAACACACTCGTATGTAATTATTATGCTTTTTCCACCAACCAACTTCACATCTAAACTCATGCGATTTGAACAGCAATTATTGAGGACTTCTCCAAACTGAGAACTGTAGGCTATAAGATGAGGTATTTTAGAATGGCATTTGGATTCTGGTGTAAATAAGCTGGATGGACTAAGCTGTAAAGAAGTTTAATAATCCTTAGCAATGGAAGAGCAAGCTGTGGGCATTGCCTAGTCCCTTAGTGCCATATGCCTGATGCTGCTGTGGGTGGGCTTCAGAACAGTGACTGGGGCTTTATGAGAGAGAGTGATACTTTCTGAGGCTTCACTCTCTAACCTTAAGTTTTACTATTTGGTTCTCTACCCAAAAGGAGGTTGAGCTGACCAACAAGCATGAGCGACTACGATCCACTGACCAAGTGATGCAAGGACGGGTGTTCCGACGGGGATGCCATACCAAGCGTTGGTCAGCTGACCGGCATCCTGACCCGAGTCCACTACCTTTGGCAGAAACTCTATTGGTAGCCCTGCACCCGCCAGCACCTCACTGTTCCACTCCTAGAAGAAAATATCAAATAGAACCTAAATCCAAACTTCGAAATAGTGAAACATTATAGAATCATGTACTTACTTTATTCTGTAGCCCAAAGGAATCCTCTATGAGAGTCCTGTTGATTCCAAAAAGTTAGCCATGATCAATGGACAGACCTAGAAGCTTCTTAATGAAGTTTTCTGGATTGTGACTAGAATATAACCTCCGGATTGTACTCGTTACAAGAGGTAGGAAAAGTGAGGAGCTTGCTGGGAGGCTGTCCTCTTCTGTTGTTTCCATTACCTCCATCTTAAACAGTGGCATCAGTATTAGGTGCTCCTTAACGTCACCACACGGTGGAGAGAAACTGAAGGACTAGTGAAAGACAGAGGAATGATGTAACTATGGGAGGGAGGAGAAGCTCAACCCACAATATGTTATTACCAACTCACCATCCACTTACATGTTGTCTCTTACCATCTAACAACATGCAAAAGTTGCACAAGAAGTATTATTTTGCATTTACAAACAGCGTAGAGGCTCCATCTTGCCATGGGATATACAGTACTGTACATAGTCATTAGCTCAATTAAGATCTAATGATATTTAATTATACAATATAAGTATAGTAGAAGTATAGTACATGGGAGGTCCAGAGTTACTGTAATGTGAAAACGTTCATAATCATAGTAAATAACTATTTTTAAACAACTAAACCTATTTAGTATGCATAAACAGCTGAGCTATTTCATACCAGTTTCAATAAGCCAGTGGTTTCAAAGCTAGAACTGCTAACATCTATACCATGATATCTAGTAGACATTGTGACTGTCAGAAAAAAAGCAGTGTGTTTGTACCTTAGTGACAGTGTTGAAATAGCCCCAGGAGGCGGCGTTGTGGATGGACATGACCGGTTGATCCAGGCCACACAACATACACACCAGGAAGTCGTGGATTGTACCCGCGCGGTTGTATCTGTGACAACAATTTAGGTACAGTACACTCACATTGGCCACCCCTTCGGGGATCACGGCATCAGGCAATAGATAGATAGATAGATAGACACTCACATTCTGAAGTCTATCCACAACCTTGAAGGCAAACTGTGTATTATCAAGATAGTAAAGTATAGTTACTCATTAACATTTGTTAACCTCTGAAGTGTTTCTTTATGCAAATAGTCATTGAGGTTTATTTATTCATGAAATTTCTTTTATAATAAACTATATGTATAATTTTATTATTAATATACACAAATTATATTAATAAATAAGCATACTTACAGATACTTGTATAGTGGATAAAAATATGAGTTTAAAAAAGCTTTTTGAGTACTGTACTGTAATTGTATTTTTTTCTTGTATAGCCCTCACACAAACACACCAAGAATTCACAGTTCGTCCCAGCACTGTTGCGTCTGAGAGACAAAAGTTTAGGTAGAGTAAGTTTCAAAAGATTGGTGACAACCTTAAAAACAATCTGTGAATTATCAAGAAGATAGACTATAGTTAGTTCCTTTGCCTTCACAGTCCAATCATCCAGTTGTGTTCAATCATCCATACCTATTTCTCTTTATTCACTCATAGAATTGATAAGTAGATTGATTTCTACTACTATAGATATTACACATTTCTCACCAAGGTTGGTATAAAATCTTTGAATCGGGCTGTATGTGTGAGACATGCTTCCAAAAAAGAATGGGCATAGTATATCTATCTCTCTATCTATTGATCCATCTACTCATCTATATCTATCTAACCATCCACATCTCTCCCTCCCCCCAATACATACATGTACACATGCATACACATAGGGCCTATATACAATATATACATACAAACAGTCACACACATACATATACTGTAGTAAACATATGCACACACATATATATACCATACAGAGAGAGAGAAAGAGGCAGACACAAGCATGATAAATAGGGGGTGATACTAATTAATAATTATAAATAAGTCTCCAGTTCCATGGCTGCTATTGCCCTGAAAGGCTGCCTTGGGGTATTTGGGGTGGTTCCATGCTTGCATAGAACTGAAGACTTATTTAAAAGTAACTTCACCCCCTGTCTATCATGTCTATCTATCATGAGCATGCTACTATCTCATGATAACAGACCAACTCACTTTTACCACCATACATATTACTGGAAATTTATTATGGGATTGTGAATACTTTAATCAGATGCTCTTATAATCTAAGCGAACTTAAATATGATTAAAACAAATACAAAAGAATTTAATCCCTGTTTTGATGGTCGAATATTGTTCCATTCTAACGTTAACATGAGCCATGCTAATGAAAAGACTCCTACCCACTTGGTGAGTTTCTCAGGCTTGTGTTTAGAGAACCATAGCAGAGTGGCACAGCCGTAGCCGGAGGAGACAGCCAGATGTGAGCGCGGCGCCGGCAGTGACCCCAGGAAGTCTTGTGTACACCGACTGTCCTGCCACGTGTACATATTGCTCACCTCTTTGATGGCAAACCTGAAGAGAACATTATTATGAGTGAGTGATTGTGTGTAGTTCATTCTAAAAGGCACACTGAGTGGTGTGTGTGAGTCTACTAGTAGGTAACTCCATTAAATCACCAGTCACCATTACTAATTAGGTGTGGGTGAGGGCTGGTCCTATCCAGAGTGAGGTTTGGCATCTTCTACCCAACCTCAGCCGTTTCTGTCTCTTTTCCTGTAGGCCTACTACTTTTCCTTTTAGGTGATGACGAGATCGCCCGATTTGGGGCATTGGCCCGGGGGTGCAAGCCCGTGGGCTGATGATCCCCTCCCCCACTGCCCTCTCAGAGACAGATTTCATCTCACCCTGGCGCCTTCGGTGGCCCGAGCCTATGGAGCGGCTTCAGTCTACCGCACTCGGAACTGTTCGGCCAGACAGTCTGGGGAACTACAACAACAACTGGTTAGGTGTTCGGTGTTAGGTATTGGATGTTTATGGGCCATTTTCCATACAAGCGTGAGTCCGACTGTGTGTACCCCTTCAGAACTTAGCCCTTGAAAGTTCGCAAGGGGACAGAGTTGCTAGTCTAGAGGATAGAGCCAGCATAATGTTGGCCAACAGGAAATTGTGGGTTGCTAATTAAGTTAAAAAGTTCTACCAAACATAGCTAACCCCCCAGTATTGCCAAACCATTATTAGGGGCATTAATCGTTTGTTCTTGTACTTTTATGCAAAGCTGCACATGTTTACAGAACATCCATAGAAAAACAAATGAATGAAAGGCTAACAAGTAGGTAAACCCTCCATTCATATATCGTCATGACTTTCAAAATCAGTAGCTTCATATCACAGACACAGACTTATTAATATAAAAGATTGACACAATACCTGTCTGAATCTGGTTTATGCTCCCACGCCTTGCCCGCCTTCCACAGCATACATCCGTGCATCTGTCCACTGACGCCCACCCGCACCACACGTTTCATGCTCTCCCGGGGCAGTCGCGAAACACACATCTGCAGCGCTGACAGGATCCGGGGCACATCCTGCTTGTTGCCTTCAGTGCCTGGGATAGAGGCAGGAAAGGGAAACTTTAAAATGGTGTTGGGTAACAATGTGTATTTGCTGCTTCCTCTCTTTGGCTATGTCTTTCTCCTCCTGGTCACAATAGGAATAAACGATCATCCTGTAAAGAATTGAATATTTTTTCGATATGACCTGGCCGGGCCTCGAACCCGGGTCAGTAGACAGTAGCGCAGCAATTCAACACCAAACCAACTAGACCACCGAGGAAGAGGAAATAGATGCACCTCTTCATAACACAGTAAGTGGTCATGGATGAAGTTTTCCACTCTTGGTCACATACAAACAGCCAGGATTAACAGTAGGCTTTCCACACAGTTAACTTTAGAAGTATTTCACTTAATAAAAACTACCACCAACAGTGACCCTCTTAGACCTTCTGGGAAACAAATCTTTCTTTTTTTAAATTCATTACACAAAAAGTTGGACACTGTATGTAGCCTACTCAGGCCTAATCCCCATTTTTGTTTTTTTTAAACTAAAATATCTTCCTCTCCTCATTTACCACAGTAGCCCTACAACTAATAACCAATATGATTCATTCTTTTATCCTCCTACTTTCGACATATGGTGTCATAAAATAATTCACACACATTTGGTCTCGACCCAAAAGTCTGTAAAATCGGCCAAGGACGGCACAAGGACTGAAATGCAAGGTGCGAAGGGAATTTAACCCTCCCGAAAACTCCGCAGGTTTTGAGATGCCTGGCGTGGGGTTCGAACTCGGGTTAGTGACCTCAGTAGGTCAACCAGACCCGCGCGCTAACCCACTGTACTACCACGGACGTACAATAGGATAGTAACCTTAGTTGTTGTTGTTGTTGTTGTTGTTCCCCAAGCTGCCTGGCCGAACAGCCCCAAGGCCCCGAGCAATTCCAAGGCCATAACCGAGTGCCCCCACAGAACCCTCCCCGCCGACCACAATAAAGCCTGGGTGACCAAAGCCACTCCATGGCGGGGGGCTGAGGAGGGTGCGGAAACCCCCGGGAAACCTTAGTTCTCCTTGAAAGAACCAGGTGATAGTCTCGTGGTGATTCACGTGATGGGTTTATTAGACTTCGCCATCAACGACTATTTTACACTATCCCAGATGTCAACTCGGGTAGTACAGTATTGGGGTTGCGGGATTCTTTCGAGGGCATTACACTAATGCTGGGTGCGAAGGGAATTTAGCCCTCCCGAAAACTCCGCAGGTTTTGAGATGCCTGGCACGGGGCTCGAACCCTGGAGGGAATTTAACCCTCCTGAAAACTCTGCAGGTTTTGAGATGCCTGGCGTGGGGTTCGAACCCGGGTTACTGACCTCAGTAGGTCAACCAGAACCGCACGCTAAACCACGGTACTACCACGGACGTACAATAGGATAGTAACCTTAGTTCTTGAAAGAATCAGGTGATAGTCTCGTGGTGATTCACGTGATGGGTTTATTAGACTTCGCCATCAACAACTATTTTACACTATCCCAGACGTCAACTCCGGTAGTACAGTATTGGGGTTGCGGGATTTTTTCGAGGTCATTACAAGGACGTTGACAAAATCCTGTGTGTGACAGAGACTTCACCCTCAGCTGAAATAAAACCGAGCCTACCAAGTTCGCTGGGGACATTGGAGCAGGTGTCCTTCTTTTGGCTGGATAGGACCTCCTTGGTGATGGTGTCCACGAGGCAGCACTTGACGGAGGTGGTGCCCACGTCCACACCCAGCACACAGGGGTTGGTGCTGCCACTCATACTGTTAGGGGGGAAAAATAGCAAAGTATATACACACTATCTATATATCTATATACTCAGGCACAAACCCCTTTTTTTTTTCTTTTTTTTTTTTATTATTATTTATATTGTTTTTAGCTGGGGGGTGGCTGACTTGAGACAGAGCCCGAACAGGAAAAAAAAAAAAATATATATATATATACTGTATATATATATATATATATATATATATATATATATATATAAATCACACACATCTAGGTCGCCCACTATACTCTGTTTTATTCCAGCTGATGGTAAATTACTATCTCTCCATCCTGATTATTCGGCTATTACCATGATTTTGTAGCGAAATATGTTGCTAATTATGAAAAATTGGCAATAATATGACGCACAGACATAGTTTCATATTGTTTTCAGTAATAATCGAGAACTCAGATGCTAAAGGATGACATTTACCATCAACTGAAATAAAATCAACTATAGTAGGTAAATATACTTAGGGAATAGGTCACTATAATCCGTTCATTCTAGGTTGGGCAGACATCGTAACCTCTAACTTCTCATAACTCAAAAAGGACTAGAGTAATCGAGCAAATATTTCTACCAAATAGGAAGACTTGGCTAGGGAATAATAGATGTGGAAATTTACAGTTCATTTGCTCTAGCCCTGTCTTAGTTACAGAGGATAGAAGTTATGATTTATGTCCAACCTACAATGAACGGACTATAGTAGGAATATATCAATACAAATAAAACATCTGTGCCCATAAGCCGTACGTAACAGTGTGCGACTCCAATAATCCTTACACTCTTTGGGATATCATTTATTGCCCTGTATTTGCTTTAGTAGAAATTGAAAATAAACGTTGCTTGTTACAAGGAACAGTACAACTTTCTATTGTTGACATTATGTTGGTCCATTTACTTATTCAGACGGAACTCGTAATATAGTGTTTTTTGTATGTGTATGAAGGAGATAAAAGCCAAAGCTCCCTGCAACAAGTGTCTCCCCCAAAGTTGAAAGAGTGAGAAAGCCAAATTTAAGCATTTTTCTTTAGGTGTACATTATTGGAAGGAAGAGTGTTGTGCGTGTTTAGTGTAGTGAAATGGATAGGAGGATGAGGTGTTAGTTGTTGTTGTAATTCCCCAGACTGTCTAGCCGAGCAGTCCCGAGTCCGGTTGACCGAAGCCGCGCCAGATGCTCGGGCCCCCGAAAGGGCCAGAGTGAGATGAGATCTATCTCGGAGAGGGCAGCAGGAGAGGGGATTATCAGCCCACAGGCTTGCACCCCCGGGCCAATGGCCTACAATAGTTAAGCAGAATGGTAACTGTCTGTCGTCTGGCAGAAAAGGCACGTAGATAAAAAAAAAAAAAGAGCAGTGCACATGATAAGCAACAAACTATCAAATGCCGACGATTATAAGCAACTCGAGCATGCAGAGTTCCCAACAAGCAATGTGTGCACCCTGAAGACCCTTTAGTACACAGAGACTGGACAATTCAGATGGTTTTCTTCTTAATTAAGTTTGAAAAAAGTATAAGATAAGTAAGCTGATGATGATCTGAACAACAAATGTATTTAAATATTTGTTTATCAACAGAGCTATAGCAGGTGTGTGTGTATCATACAGTTTTAACAAATATAGATCATGCTTTTATGCTTTTATTTTTTTGCTTGAGTCTTCAAAATGGCATCCTTGAGAAAACTAAGCTTGTCCAATCTCTGAATTCTAAATAAAAACATCACTTACCGACGATTGTATCTCGTGCCCATGGTGGTGGTGGAGGAGGAGGAGGCGGAAGAGGAAGAGGAGGAGGAGAACTTGAACGAGGCGGGGGTTGGGTGGAGGAACGGGGAATGAGAGCTTAAAGGAGGGGGAGGAGGGGGTAGTAGCAGGAGGAGGAGGAGGAGAGGTGGAATATAACTCAGCGGGAGGTGGAAGGGGGTGGTAGATCTATGGGTGGAGGAATCGGAAGTTGCCGGTGGGGGGGGGGGGGGGGGGTAAGGAGGAGGAATCGGGGGTTGAAGGGGGGAGGAAAGGGTGGCTGCAGAAACGAAAAAAGAAGCACATAAATAATACGCCAAGTAGCCTAAACTAAAGAGAGCCATTTACAGTCCTCCTAAAGGGGTTATCACACTTGGCTATTTTTTTCGTGGTTTCTGGATCTTCGTTCATAGTTTAGACGACAATACCGTGGTTTCCCTATCACACATGCACCTAGATAATCCACGAAAATCCATCTGCAACCAGTGCCGTCCTGATAAATTTATTCTGGCTACTATTAGAAGATTTTATTCAGTTTATGATGGGCCTCCAGCAATTAACAGGCTTCGAACTATCTCACTTAACCCGTATTTTCTTTTCGGTTTTCTATGTGAACGAGGGAGACGAAAGGCAGAACTGCCTGTGAAGAGTGCCTCCCGCAGAGTTGAAAGAGTGACAGGGCCAAAATCAAGGAATATTCGAGCCAAAATGCCAGGACACGCGGAGTTTATGTCATAGAATGAGGGGAAGATGGATTTAGGTAAACGGTTCCAGAGCTCTGCTGTGGAATAGAAGAAAGATTGGGAATATCGTTTCAATCTTGGGTTGGAGAGTTGCACAGAATAGGGGTGGGATTGTGTTGCAAGACGGGTGCTACGTACTCTACGTAGAGGAGGTAGTATACTGTACATTGAGAGAGCTCTGAGGAACACTAATTATTGTAATAGCGGTAGAATAGCGAGAGATCCCTCTTTAACTGCACAATATCGTCTAATTATAGCCACAATAAGATTAAAAGACGTCGCCGGTACAGAAGGGGTTAAGCATGATTTCACTAATGTGGGGATCGGTTTTTACACCATACCCGAACACCTAAAACACTAAGGCAACACATCACTATTAATTATAACCACACCTACTATAATGTATTCGCACTAACCTGGCAGAAATTGCTAACACTGCCTTTTTAAACTTCCTATACTGCCTTTCTAAACTGCTAGTGTGTCGTTGACTTTATGTAATATTGGCTATACAAATATATATAAAAAGGAAGTGTTACCAATTTATGCCAGAATATAAAGGCAGCGTTACCAAGTTATATCAGAATATAAACAAAAGGCAGCATTACTAATTTATGCCAGGTTAGCTTGAATACACTCTACTGTATAGGCATCTATTACATAATATGCTAACACATACTGAAAATTAGTTATTAAGACAATGCTGAATATTCCTTTTGTAGTAACTTAACCCCTTGATGAGCTTTCGAGTCAAAACGGCCACACTCCTAAATGGCCACAACCAAAACGGCCACAAACCGAAATGGCCACAAACTTAAATGGCCACACTCTGAAATGGCCACAATCCGAAATGGCCACAAACCGAAATGGCCACACTGGAGAGACTGTCACCCGCGCGAGGGTAGTGACTGGTTGAGGCCAGCCACCAGCACTCACACTGGTTCAATCCAAGATATACAGTATATCCAATCCACAACTCAGATTGACAGTTTTTTGTGATTATTGAACTGTCTATATTAACACGGTCGTAGATAAATAATAAAAAAAAAGTGAAAAACGCAGATATATATATCTATCTAGTTGTAATAGGAAATACTGCATTTATAAACAAAATAATAGATACCAGTTGATGGTTTAATCACCAAACATACTGTATATATTGCATTAATACTTTAGCAAAGAGGTATAGATAGTATCACTACGTTTCGTTAGAGAGAGAGATTCCCACATCTGTGACCTGAGGTCACTGGCTGAAGGTCTCTTGCCCTTAATTAGGGTTGGAGGCGGAGTTAGCACTAACTTGCCATATTCTTTTGTTCGCAATTACTTACCTATACTCTCTCTCTCTCTCTCTTTATATATATATATACCGGGTATATATATATATATATATATATATATATAAAATGTATAGCTTCATTATGAAAACAATACTCAACCATGGCTGAAGTTATAACTGAAGAGGTTCAGATTATGTTCTAACCTTGGAGAAGATATAAAGGCAACATCACAGAGCAGTACAAGTATGTGCGATGGTATTAGCAGGATTAACGTTTTAAACTACAACACAAATACCTGTTTGGTCTGGACAATGAGACATATACTTAACCTCTTCTATACCGGTGACGTCTTTGTAGTTTTGTTCTAGTTATATTTAGACGATGTTGTGCAGTTTAAGGAGGATGTGTGGTAGTCAAAGGGGTTAGGTGAGATAGTTCGAAGCCTGTTAACTGCTGGAGGTCCTTTTTATACTGAATACATTCGTCTAATAGTAGCCAGAGTAAAGGTAAAAAGACGTCGGCGGTACATAAGGGCTTAGTGGTCATACTTCATGGAGGGTAGACAGACGAATGAGGAAGTAAGAGAGAAGTGTGGTGTGGATGTAGATGTGCTGGAAAGTGTGAAAAAGAACACCTGGAGATGGTTCGGCCATGTGGAACGTATGGGAAGCCAGAGAATGACTAAGAGAGTGTACGAGATCGAGGTAGAAGGACAGAGAGGGAGAGGAAAACCGAATGAGAGGTGGAAGGATGGAGTGAATATGTATATGAGTGAAGGCGGTTCTGGATGGGAGGGGCGTCGACTGACTGGGGACAGACTCACAGAGGTAGTGACTCATGGGGGCGTTTGGCTCGTGGCCACCACTTCAGTGATCACGGCGTCCGGCAATAGATAGATAGATAGATTGAAGATTTGTGTTGGTGAAATGTGGTGCTAATTATATATTCTTGGTCTCAATGTGATGCAGACACATAGTAGTTTCGTATTTTCCATTGAGTATCGAGATATTTTCTGCAATGGGATTCAATTTATCGTCAGCTGAAAAAAGAAACAGGGTTTATAGTGATGACGGAAACCCATCGCAGAGTTGGGTATGCCGTTTTGATTTTTGAAAAACGGCACGTCTACTTTACTGGTAAATCTTTTTAATTCACACGAATCTTAAGAATTTCTTCTTCAATGGAGTTGTCAACTTGTGGAATGGACTTCCCCGGCATGTTATAGACTACAGGATCGTTGATAAATATTTTTCCTCAAACCCGCGACTGACAGCGTTTGTAAATTAATAACTATTGTATTCCCCCCTCAGATTCATCAAGGATTATTGTGTACATAAATTACCAAGATGTTACTCTCTCTTTTTTTTCCAGATATACAAAAGATCACTTATGTGTTGTTACTAACCCAACTGTCCCCTACTAACATCCTGATCCTGCCACGAACATTAGTTCCAGGGCACTAAGTATTGTAAGTGTGTGTGTGTACACTTAAACTGTTGGTTCAGTCTATTTGTACACATAAACCTGCAAATATTAGGAAATGTGTACACATGAACTCGCCAATGCTTGTACACGCACATAGGCATACGCCAGTGGAAAACAAACATATCGTGGGCTTCATGTCTTCGGTGACTAGCATTGTAACTCATTATTATCCCATTATTAATATAACTAATCTAACAGTTTAACACAACTTAGCCAATCACAACCTAGCAATTACCTACTTTCGACTAACCGAAAATAATCTTGGCCTAACCTTGGCTTAATTTAAGCTGATAATAAAACCTATGGTCTCGTAGCCTAGCCTAGTCTAACCTAATGCATTATAATATAACCTACTCTAACGTGCCATAGCCCATAGGCAACTATAGCTTTACCTAACCTATATTATAAACCCACGTAGCCTGCACGCCAAACAAACACTTTTGATTAATTCAATATACTGTATTAGCAATGCACGAGTATCCCCATTGCTCACAAAATACTTTGGTGGACCAGTAGGCCTACATATTAAAACATCTGATAGTACAAGAAACGTCGTTTGTTGGTGTGCATTATTAGGCCTGTTCACCTTATCTCGAGCAAGCAAACATTCCTAAATTAATTGTAAATAGGTACAATATAATGCATAATTCATCACAAATCAATATCTAGCAATCCATAATGCAATGCAGAGTAAGTGAAACTTAATTGATAACTGGCATGACTTATTTTGGCCATCTGTAAACGTGTCAACACTATGGCAAACAAACAAACACTGCGTGAGGTATTTATAAAAACAATACCTGTGTCGGTGTCCCTATAAGAGTTCTTCATTGTTACGTAATACAAGCATGGGGTTTGGGTAGCAAAAAATGTGAGGGTAGGGGCTGGTATATGTCTTTGAAGGTAATAATTAATTATTGGGAAGGAGTTTGGGTTGACTCATCCCTTCCCTGTGTCGCTATTAATATGGATAGATTATGATTGGGCTTCAATTGTTTATATGCCGCGGTAAATTCTCCCTATAAAAGGCTGTTACGCCAAACACTAAGCTCCGCCCACCAAGTCATCGCTCAGCAAGATTGCCAACCTAGCATGTTCACTGCTAGCTCCAAGATAATACTGTATGTATTCCTATCTTGTGACGTAGTTATTACTGTTTAGTGTTTTAATAGATTGAGACATGAAGTATAGTATTCTTATGAATATATGTAATATTTAGGAATTATATTTTAGATATAATTATTACCGTTTATAGTGATAAGAAGCATTTCGACTATCTAGCGTATTTTGTTATTTATTGCGCCGCATATGGGATAGATATGGTAACACTGCATTTTACCTACCTCCGTCCGTCCAAAGTGCCTCCGTCCGTGGGCACGTGGGGAAGTCAAGGTGTAATTATGCGTATGTTTTATCGTGTTATTCGTTGTTTGCGGCGGAATTATCGGCGGTACGCGCGAGTGTATGGTGACATGGAGGCGACTAACGCTTGGGAGGAATATAATTACGAGGACTTGCTTGGTGGAGGCGTAATAGACGAACGAGAGGGAAGGCAAGTTTCAACCCAAGCCATCGCAGCAACAAGGTTTGTAGGACGTTTTCTACTTCACAATTTGATTGCTTGATTTCTGCATTACATTATCCTTTACATAAATAACTTGTCTATTACTTAAGTGAATAGTTTGAACTCCGTAATAAAGCCACATATTGAGTTAGTGTATAGGCCTAGGCTATAGTAAAGGGGTTCTCATTGTTGGTGTTGTGGTGAAATTAATAAAATATAAAATAGGCACAAATAGATTCGCCATATTTTTCTCCACATAGTCCGCATAGAGGATTTTCGTTATCATATCAACAAATTGAAAAATACCCACTTCACAGACAAATACACCAAAAATCTAAGTCAAAGCGGGGGTGTGGGGGCGGCAGCCCCACCTATAATACTAGGATAGGTTAGGTAAGGTTGTTAGGTTAGGCTAATGTCCTTTCAAAGGGGTATAGGCTAGTAAACACTAGGATAGCCTATACCCGGTCAGAGGTAATAAGAAGAGTCCTGCAGTAGTCTCCTTGAATGCTACCTGTTCGCCACTCTCCTAGCAGCACCGAGGAGCGCGTCGCCCCTCGTTGTGGGTTGTGTTTTGGTGCAGCAGGCTGTTTGAAGAGACAGCCCGCTCCCTTGCTAAAGCGGGCATCACATTGGGCCAAATTCTCGTCATTCTCCAATCTCCAGTCTCAGTTTCCAGTCAGTAGCGCCGGCAAATTCTATCACACACGCCAAGCGTCCTGGCTGCGTGAGTCTCCAACACAACAATAACAACGTCCGACCTTAGCCTATATTGGTCCGTTTCACCTATACTGTAATGTATAGTAATATGGATTTACATCTACAATTATAATGCAATATGACTCAATCTACACGTTAGTGTATTTTTTTTTTTAAATTTGAAGCTTAGGCTATATGAGGAAATTTATATTTTGAACTTTTTCGATTCATACCAATCGCCGTGGCGTAGGCTATAGAACAGTGGTTTCACTTAATCTGTGGAATAATATGGATTGATATTGACAAACTTTGTGTAATAGGACCCAATCTATACGTTAATATTGCTATGTTTTGCGTGTGAAGCTTAGGCTATATAAGTAGCTATGAGGAAGTTTTTCGCAAACTATAGACTATAGCCTGACTGAGCCCCTGTCGTTACCTGTGCACTAAACGATCGTTTATATTGTGCTGTTTCACCAATAATTTAGAGTAATATGGATTTATATCGACACTTATATTTCAATATGACTCCATCTACAAGTTTGCGTGATTATGTTTTATATTTGGAGCAAACATGAGGAAATATTTTGAACTTTTCGGAGGTTGTAGAATGCTTGGTAGGCATAATCCTGTGTATGCGGGTAGACCTGTATTTATCTCAATAATTTGGTAATGTTACAATATATTTTTACATTTTACATTCATAAATAGTCCACTAATATACTAGGTTAGGTTAGGCTAGGTTAAATAAAATTATATTGTTCAATGATTCTTAGTAAATAGGCATCTGAAAAACAGTTCCTCCTGCTACACAACCGAATGTTTTCGTTTCATACCAATCGCCGTGGCGTAGGTATAGGAAGTGGTTATTTAGCTGCAAGTGGTGTAGCTATTTTAGCATTAATTCACTTAGTTTATGTCTATCCGCAGCCCTTCTCACAATCAAAACACACAATTATGTAGCAACATATATATTTCGACGTCATATACTTGAGATATCAATGAGATTAAATGCGAGCTGTAAAGAGGCTGACAATCTACCTCCATCAAAAAATGGAGCTTCCCACCCAGTGCGGGAAGCATCCTAGCTCCATCAAATGATGAGATTTGTGCTGGAGAGTGGCGGTAGCTCCATTTTTTGCTAAAGAATGACGAGAATTGGCCCAGTGTGATACCCCCTTAAGATGGGCTCGTCTGGCACTTTTTGCAGTTCGACATCGAGGGCTCTCTTGAAGTTGTCTAAAGAGACGCCCCTCATGTCTCTTACTCGCCGTGGGAGTTTGTTGAAGAGACGTGGGCGTCCGTGGGCCTCGCAGAGAGCCCATAGCACCCCTGTTATTCATCCGGGGGATATTGCATTCCCAGCCTCTCCTATCACTGAATTTCATGACTATCGGAGTATGTAGGTTTGGTACCGTACTAAACCCTCTGCGATTTTCCACGTGTATATTTTTAATGCTACAATATAAATATGTGTTATACCAGTGCTTAGATTAAGCAGATTTCCTCCAGTTATGCTGTTTTATAAGACCACAAACATTGTCCGAATGTTCAACTTGGCTTCCTGACTATGACTAACTGATTAGTTTTATATTTTTCAATACTTTGGAAACACGTTTGTAGATTTACATACTAAATTATAATTTTAGGGAATATTATATATTTGTATTAATGCTTTAGATGAGTGTATTGTCAAAACAATCATTATCACGTCTGTTGTTTAATAGAGGATAGCTGTATATAGCGACGAAATCGAACAGTCGTCAACAGCCTATCACGATCCCCGAAGGTTCAGTATTGCCATACAGGCCTGGTCAGATTAATTGGTCCCAACTTATAGTAACTGTGAACACTTTTTCACATAAGATCTGTCTTACCTGGAACAAACTTCCCTCAGAAATTACATCTACTGTATACAGTATATGCAGCATATTAGCGATATTTGTACTCATTTTCTTTTGCAAAAAACAATATTAATGTAGTTCAATAGATCACAAAACAAAAAAAAATCAATCGGAGTTGTGTATTGAACCAAGATAATCTGTATATCTTGGATTGAACCAGTGTGAGTGCTGGTGGCTGGCCTCAACCAGTCACTACCCTCGCGCGGGTGAGTCTCTCCAGTGTGGCCATTTCGGTTTGTGGCCATTTAGGATTGTGGCCATTTTGGAGTGTGGCCATTTCAGTTTGTGGCCATTTCGGTTTGTGACCGTTTTGGTTGTGGCCATTTCGGTTGTGGCCATTTCGGAGTGTGCCCGTTTTGACCTGCTTCCCCTTGATGATTATGAAGCGTTTTGACAATGTATTCTAGCTATCATTAGACGAATTTATACAGATTAGGAAGGATCTGTGGGAAATAACAGGGTAAGGGCTACCGTATCTCAATTAAACCTCTGACTTCCATATACCCTTCCTAATTTGAATAACATCATCTAATGGTAACCCAAATAAACTGACAAAGCGCGTCCTAATTCTCAAGAGGTTAATAAATATCTATATAGGCCTACTGGTAACTAAATGATAACACAATAACCGGTATCACACGAGAGCTTTTATAGTCAACATTCGATGATCAACATTTTTCTGACAACATTTCTGGAATATTTTGCACTGGTAACGGAAACTAGACTGATGGTAGATGAATTTAGGCGTCCGAAATACTGTAAACATTGATCTCATAAGCTGCCAGACCAGTGTTGAGGATAAATGTTGAGAGAAAAAGCGTTCGTGTGATACCGACTTTAGCGTCACAGATTAAACTTCAATCAAATTATGCAATATATAGCTGGACTTGGAAAATGATGCAGCTAAAACATGTAAAGCCTATTACTATATTTGAATGCTAATATATTAATGGCAGCGGAAACATTAAAACTATTAGTGCTATACTTTGCTTGAACGGCTACATACCGTGCGGCTACCCACGAAAACAATGCGGCTACCCACACAAACAATAGTGACTTACCGGTGTTTAAGGGGGGAGGGGGGGGGGGGGATTATTTAATGATCGACTTAATAATTTATATATTTATTTATTCATCTATTGTCTGTGTTAGTTTCCTAGACCTCCTTCAAACATTAAAACAAAAACAAAACAAAACAAAACGAATCTCCAAGATCCCCTTTCTAGATAAATGTGTACATTTATCGCTCACCAGGGAAAAAAACAACCCGACACCTAGATGGCACGACAGGTCTTAATATTGACAATTAAATGGGTCGAACGAAAATTCTTAAAATCGGCAAACTAATGAGTCGAACGTCTTAAAATTAGAAAACTAATGGGGCTAAACACGAGGGAGAAAGGGGGCCAGAAATAAACAACCATCTCCCCTTAAGGTCAACAGAAGCTAATGAAAATATTATATTGTGGAACTTGTGATTAACCATAATAATTAGTGTGCCGAACCAGTCATTAATGTATCCTGTTTAATTCATGTTTACGGTACACACACACACACACACACACACACACACACACACACACACACACACACACACACACACACACACACACACACACACACACACACAGTCGAAATAAACCGATCATTATTATTTGCATCATTCATATATATATATATATATATATATATATATATATATATATATATATATATATATATGTGTGTGTGTGTGTGTGGTGTGTGTGTGTGTGTGTGTGTGTGTGTGTGTGTGTGTGTAACCTTGTACATGATCCTGTCATTGCTCTGATCATGCTTCCCATTAATCCACTGCACATCATCACCAGTTTGGGATATCTCTCTTGGGTTGTCAAGGTTGTGGGGGAGGGGGGGGGGGGGTACAGGCACGGTCTACAGTCTTGGTACACCTCTAAAACTTTGTCAGGTCAGGTCAGGTGAAGATATGGAGGAACCTGGGATAAGCCTTTATTTACAAGGGCACATATCGTATCTACTTTCCGAAGAGTGTTGAGACGGGAGAAGGGGTGTTGAAGAGAGAGGAAGCTATTGGATTGATTGGATTAGCTCTTTAGTCAAATTAAATGACAAAGTTAGTATTACACATGGGCAAGGCATATACAGGGTGGCCAAAAATAGGTGTGCCAAACTTCGGGATTAGCTTACACTATATAAAATACCCAAATCTAAGCATATCATGTTGTATTAGAAACAAAATCCAATCTCAACCATGACAGAGATATTGCATGTTGAACATTTTCTTTTCCCACGTATTTTCCTGCCGAAAAATGCACAAATTAATTATAAAGTCTTTGGGGTATTTTGTAAAGCATGATGGAGGTCTAGGGAGGAAAACATATTTATAATAAATACATAAAATAAACAAACAAATCACATCTCTCCTTTAAGGGGGTAGTACTTGTTTTTTGGAGTATTTATTTACTTATTAATTTATTTTTGAGTTTCCTCGTTAGACCTCCATCAGACTCAAAATAACACCCACTAGACCCCCTTTGCAGATAAATTTGTACATTTTTCGGCAGAAAAATGTCCCAGCCGAAGGCCGGTTCCTTCTAATATTACAAGCTCGCCATCGCTGGCCAGAAACAAAATCAACACCTAAATAGCACGAAAGGTCTTAATATTGACAGATAATTGGGGGCGAAAGATCTTAAAATCGGCCAACTAATGGAACGAAAATCTTAAAATCTCAAAACTAATATGCTAAACGTGAGGGAGAAGGGGGTCCAGAAAAAGCGACTACCGTACCTCCCCCTTAAGCTGAAATATATAACACCACTACCTAGCTATTACCTGTATTCCTTATTGGCTTCCAGACTCCGATACAGTGCCACAGGTTAGGCTGTTCGTGTGTCTCCAGCTTATCTGGAAAGGAAGAGAAAGGGAGGGTATCGGTATTAATTAACAGTAGAACACCATAAATACACACACACATATATATATATATACAGGTATATATATAGGGTGGTCAGTATGTAAGTGTAGAAGTCCTTGCATGACAGTGTGGTAATCCCGACACTAACTTACGGAAGCGAAGCTTGGAGGTTCGTGAAGAGGCTCAGACCAAGAGTGAGAGCGGTGGAAATGAGTTACTTGAGAAGTGCGTGCGGAGTTACATGGAGGGATAGACAGATGAATGAGGAAGTAAGAAGGAGGTGTGGTGTGGAGGTAGATGTGCTGGAAAGTGTGAAAAGGAACAACTTGAGATGGTTCGGCCATATGGAACGTATGGAAAGCGAGAGAATGACTTAAGAGGGTGTACGAGAGCGAGGTGGAGGGACAGAGAGGGAGAGGTAGACCGAAGGAGAGG
This sequence comes from Paralithodes platypus, assembly GCA_032716605.1. Classification (NCBI taxonomy): domain Eukaryota; kingdom Metazoa; phylum Arthropoda; class Malacostraca; order Decapoda; family Lithodidae; genus Paralithodes; species Paralithodes platypus. The sequence continues at coordinate 32,785,876 of CM064549.1, read as the reverse complement.
TGGAAGGATGGAGTGAGGAAGTATATGGATGAAGGCGGTGCTGGTTGGGAGGGGCGTCGACTGACTGGGGACAGAGGTGCATGGGGGCGGTTCGTTCGTGGCCACCCCTTCAGGAATCACGGCGTCAGGCAATAGATAGATATTTGTTTTCATTGTACTCACTAAGAATAGGAAACACAGATCTGCAAGCTTTCGTCTGTATTTATATCCTTATTAGGTGGTCATGTATTCTTGATGATGGCCAGGATAATGCACAGCACATAGCTCATCGCCTATCTGCTACGAGCGAACCTGTCAGAAAGAAGCCTTGCATTCGCACTACACCATCCATAATTGATAGCCACTAGATTTATGTCCTGCAAGAAAACATATTTATGGGATTTATTTATTTATTTATTTCTGATCTTATTTATATTATTGTATTTTGTTTACGGTACTGCTATTATTGTTTTAATGTTTTTACGGTACTGCTATTATTATATTTTGTTTACGGTACAGCTATTATTGTTTTAATGTTTTTACGGTACTGCTATTATTATATTTTGTTTACGGTACTGCTATTATTGTTTTAATGTTTTTACGGTACTGCTATTAATTATATTTTGTTTACGGTACTGCTATTATATTTTTACGGTTCTGCTGTTATTGTTTACGGTACCTACTGCTATTACCTTTTTACGGTACTGCTGTTTATTTTACAGTACTATTTTGTTTACGGTACTGCTGTTATTCTTTTATTTTGTTTACGGTACTGCTATTATTTACTTTACGGTACTGCTAATATTTGTCTACGGTACTGCTGTTATTTTTACGGTACTGCTATTTTTGTGGGTACTGCTATTTTTTATGGTACTGCTATTATGGTGCAGTGAGGTGAATCATCAGCTGAACCCTTTGAACATATTAACCCTTTGAAGAGTATGACACGTCTTGATAGCTTATTCTGGCTATCATTAGACGATTGTATACAGTTTAGGAAGGATCTGTGGGCATTATAAAGGGTAAAGACTATCTCAATTAACCCTCTGACTTCCGTACTCCCTTCCTAATCTGAATACAATCGTCTAATAATAGCCAGAAATAAAAATACGCAATCGGATCTTAAAAGGGTTAATTCATCAGACACCTACACTCGAATGAGACCCTTACACACACATATATACCCTGTTCCAAATAGGTGGGCTAGAAATCGTGAACCCTAATCTCTGTAACTCAAAAAGGGGTAGAGCAAATGGGCTGTAAATTTCCACACCTATTCCCTGGCTGACCCTTCCCAAATGGTAGAAATATTAGCTCGATTATTCTAATTTGTGAGTTATAGAGGCTGTGTGTTGAAGTGTTTTGGCCTATTTACTTGGATTACAGTATAGTAACTGCACATAACAAAAATATAGTTGATTCCGCCTCTCCCCCCTCCCCACTCATTCACACCCACTCTACCCCCCGCCCACCCAAACATGGAATGTGGGCGTGCACCTTCTAGTCAGCCCACATAACACCCCCCCCCCCCACTTCACCACAAATGCCTGGCTCAAGCAGCAGACGGTAACATAATAACCAAACCTCTTTAAATTTATACCACCTTCAAAAAAAAATCCCATCATCTTCTTCTTTCTCTTCTTCTCTTCTTGTTACCATCGTCGGGACCCTACTGTGGCATGACATACTTAAAATAGGACTTCAGAGGCTATCAACTCTTCTGGATTATTAAGCCAGCACACTGTAAGTCGAGAATAGCGACAGGACTGGAGGCCCCTTTGAGAACTCCAGTCCCTTGAGGCATGCCAGAGCTGGTGTCGCTCTTCTTGTTGTTCTTCTGCTTATTGATCTGGACCAGGCGAAAGAGAGAGAGAGAGAGAGAGAGAGAGAGAGAGAGAGAGAGAGAGAGAGAGAGAGAGAGAGAGAGAGAGAGAGAGAGAGAGAGAGAGAGAGAGAGAGAGAGAGAGAGAGAGAGAGAGAGAGAGAGAGAGAGAGAGAGAGAGAGAGAGAGAAAGAGAAGAGAGAGACACAGAGAGAGAGAGAGAGAGCCGAAGAGAGAGAGAGAGAGAGAGAGGAGAGAGAGAGAGAGAGAGAGAGAGAGGAGAGAGAGAGAGAGAGAGAGAGAGAGAGAGAGAGAGAGAGAGAGAGAGAGAGAGAGAGAGAGAGAGAGAGAGAGAGAGAGAGAGAGAGAGAGAGAGAGAGAGAGAGAGAGAGAGAGAGAGAGAGAGAGAGAGAGAGAGAGAGAGAGAGAGAGAGAGAGAGAGAGAGAGAGAGAGAGAGAGAGAGAGAGAGAGAGAGAGAGAGAGAGTGGCAGTTTGGGGCCAGCGTGTTTTGCAGGATTTGTTGGTCACTCTCAGACAGTTTAAAGTTGGGGTCACTCTCAGACAGTGTAAAGTTGGGGTCACTCTCAGACAGTGTAAAGTTGTGGGTCACTCTCAGACAGTGTAAAGTTGGGGTCACTCTCAGACAGTGTAAAGTTGGGGTCCCTCTCAGACAGTGTAAAGTTGGGGTCACTCTCAGACAGTGTAAAGTTGGGGTCACTCTCAGACAGTGTAAAGTTGTGGGTCACTCTCAGACAGTGTAAAGTTGGGGTCACTCTCAGACAGTGTAAAGTTGGGGTCCCTCAGACAGTGTAAAGTTGGGGTCACTCTCAGACAGTGTAAAGTTGGGGTCACTCTCAGACAGTGTAAAGTTGGGGTCCCTCTCAGACAGTGTAAAGTTGGGGTCACTCATACAGTGTATAGTTGTGGGTCACTCTCATACAGTGTAAAGTTGGGGTCACTCTCAGACAGTGTAAAGTTGGGGTCACTCTCAGACAGTGTAAAGTTGGGGTCACTCTCATACAGTGTATAGTTGTGGGTCACTCTCATACAGTATGATATGCAGGAGTTGTGTTCTGCCATTGCATTAAGAGGATAATGGTTACTTTTTGGTCTATTTATGTATTTATGTTATAGTTTCACCGCTAAACCTCCATTAAGCTTGAAAAGTAACACCCCTTAGACCCCCCTTCAAGATAAATGTGTACATTTTTTTCTGTAGAAAATGTTCTGTAGAAAAATGTCTCAGCCGAAGGCCGATTCCTCCTTGAATTACAGGCTCGCTAGCGAGCCAGGAAAAAGTCTACACCTAAATGACATGAATAGTCTTAATATTGACAAAGAAATGGGGCGAAAGGTCTTTAAATCGCCAAACTAATGGGCGTTCGGCCCATTAGTTAAATCTGAAAACTAATGGGGCTAAACATGAGGAAGAAGAACGACCCATCCCCTCTTAAATGTATGGCATGGAACTGCATGCACTGCCGGAAATGTATGGTAGACACAGAAATGTCAACATACAGCATATTCTTCCTGTTTGCAAGGCTAGTCAGCAAAGGTGATAAACAAAAGCCGAGGTCTTTCTTTGTAGTCCTTATTATTGTGTATGCAAAGGTAAAATCGTGTCTTATAGGTCAAATTATGTCTTGGGAAGGGATAAAATGGCCAACACGGTTATATTTCATATACACTTTCTTGTATTTCTTCTCATATTCATCAAACAAAATTGCTCCGGTTTGACACCCTGGTCCCCTCCCTCCCTCCCTCTCCTTCTTCTTCCCTTCTCTCATTCGTATTCTCCCCTCCCTCCCTCCCTCTCCTTCTTCTTCCCTTCTTTCATTCGTATTCTCCCCCCTCCCTCCCTCTCTCTCCTCCTTCCCTTCCCTTCCCTCATTTGTATTCTCCCCTCGCTCCCTCCCACTCTCTCCTTCTTTCATTCGTATTCTCCCCTCCCTCTCCTTCTTCTTCCCTTCCCTCATTCGTATTCTCCCCTCCCTCTCTCCTTCTTTTTTCCTTCTCTCATTCGTATTCTCCCCTCCCTCCCTCCCTCTCCTTCTTCCCTTCCTTCATTCGTATTCTCCCCTCCCTCCCTCCCTTTTATTCTTCCCTTCTATTCATATTCACCCCTACCTCTCTCTCTCTCTCTCTCTCTCTACCTTCTTTCCTTCTCTCATTCGTATTCTCCCCTCCCTCCCTCTCTCCTTCTTCTTTCCTTCTCTCATTCGTATTCTCCCCTCCCTACCTCCTTCTCTCTCCTTCTTCTTCCCTTCCCTAATTCGTATTCTCCCCTCCCTACCTCCTTCTCTCTCCTTCTTCTTCCCTTCCTTCATTCGTATTCTCCCCTCCCTCCCTCTCTCCTTCTTCTTTCCTTCTCTCCTTCGCTCATTCTTTCCTCCCTACCTCCTTCTCTCTCCTTCCTTTCCTCCCTAATTCGATTCTCCCCTCCCTATTCTCTCCGCTCCCTCCCTCTCTCTCCTCTCTCCTTCTTCTTCCCTTCCTTCATTCGTATTCTCCCCTCCCTCCCTCTCTCCTTCTTCTTTCCTTCTCTCATTCGTATTCTCCCCTCCCTACCTCCTTCTCTCTCCTTCTTCTTCCCTTCCCTAATTCGTATTCTCCCCTCCCTACCTCCTTCTCTCTCCTTCTTCTTCCCTTCCTTCATTCGTATTCTCCCCTCCCTCCCTCTCTCCTTCTTCTTTCCTTCTCTCATTCGTATTCTCCCCTCCCTACCTCCTTCTCTCTCCTTCTTCTTCCCTTCCCTAATTCGTATTCTCCCCTCCCTACCTCCTTCTCTCTCCTTCTTCTTCCCTTCCTTCATTCGTATTCTCCCCTCCCTCCCTCTCTCCTTCCTTCTTTCTTCCTTCTCTCATTCGTATTCTCCCCTCCCTACCTCCTTCTCTCTCCTTCTTCTTCCCTTCCCTAATTCGTATTCTCCCCTCCCTACCTCCTTCTCTCTCCTTCTCTCCTTCTTCTTCCCTTCCTTCATTCGTATTCTCCCCTCCCTCCCTCCCTCTCCTTCTTCTTCCGTTATCACCCTCTTCATCAAGTGTTTCATCTCAGAATTCTCTATCTCTATCTATCTATCTATCTATCTATCCTTCCATCAATAATTAAACCATCCAGCCACCATTCTAACCATCTATTTATCTATCGATCTATCTAAAACACCCACCCACACGCCCACACCCACGCCCACACACGAGTATATCATATCATATCTGTAGGTTTATTGAGTCGTCCCCCCCCCCCTCCCCCTCCCCCTTTGACACAGTAATTTCCTTGATCTCACCTGATAACCTGAGCTGTGGTGGGTGGTTGTGGGCTTCCGGCCGTTGATTTCTTCCTTAACCCCTTCTGTACCGGCGACGTCATTTGATAACTTATTTTGGGTACTATTAGATGATTTTATTCAGCTAAAAAAAAAAAAAAAAAAAAAAATCCAGCAATTAGCAGGCTTTGAACTATCTCACTTACCCCTCTTTACTACGGTACCACAGATCCTTCTTCAAGTACACACAATCGTATAAATATAGCTAGAATACAATTAAAAAAACCGTCGCCGGTACAGAAAGGGTTAACCCCTTCTGTACCAGCGACGTATTTTTTTTTATTTTATTCTAGTTACCGGTATATTTAGAGGATTAATATTTAGAGGATTTTGTGCTGCTTCAGAAGGATCTGTGGTATAAAAAGGGTTATGTGAGATAGTTCAAAGCCTGCTAATTGCTGGAGGCCCTTTTTTTTAACTGAATACAATCGTCTAATGATCTCTTTCCGTTGGAGACACGCAGACTGTACGAGATCAGCCCATTGAAGTTTTTTAAATGGGATTGACAATGTGGATTATAGCAAAATGTTTAGCCTCAATATGAATACAACGCGCAACCATGGCTGGAAATTAGAATTGAAAAGGCTCAGCACTAGTATCTGTGGAAACTATAAGATCTGTTATACCTGGAATAAACTTCCCTCCGAAGTTGTAAATAGTTGGATACAAAACACCATATGACTTCAATTACCGCTTAACATTTTGTAAATAGTTCTTCAGTAGAGCAGTTCAAGAAGAGAGTAGATAGTATTTTGCACACTATAAAGAGTAGGGCACTAAACAGTCTCTCTCCTTCCACTTCGAGTACCGTATCTCCTCGGAATGGACCGCAAGGTCTCAGAGTTACTAACAATTCCTTGTAACTCTCTCTCTCTCTCTCTCTCTCTCTCTCTCTCTCTCTCTCTCTCTCTCTCTCTCTCTCTCTCTCTCTCTCCATCTCTCTCCTCTCTCTCACTCTCTCTCTCTCTCTCTCCCTTTCCCTCCCTCTCTCATCTCTCTCTCTCTCCTCTCCTCCATCCTCTTCTCTCCCTCTCTCTCTCTAATTTAATTATCCTCGGTCTCGCTCTCTCCAGTCTCCCATTTATCTCCTAGCATTTCCAGCTGTCTCCATTCTCTCAGATATTCTGCCGACTCTAAATTCTACCCACCATCACCTCTACTACTATCAAAATCATTACTACTGCCATTACTATTATTACTACTACTACCACTACTACCACAACATAACACCCACACTACTATACCACTCCCCCTTGGTCCCATGAAGCCGCGGTCGTTGCTATAAGATACAGAATGGGTTGAAGGGGGCTCTGCCCCACTCACCCCCCGTGACTCATTGAAATCAGCATCTATTTTGACAGTAGAGGGCCTAATTAAATTTTACCCTACAATCATACCACGGCTTGAATGTGCTGCGGCCCGAGTGACTGTACAATCATACCGGGGCCTGAATGTGCTGCGGCCCGAGTGACTGTACAATCATACCGCGGCTTGAATGTGCTGCGGCCCGAGTGACTGTACAATTTTTGTTTGGGTTCATTAAAGGAAACACAGCTGCAGTGACACGATCAGCTGGCTATAAATTATACCATCTGTCTGGTGTGGTGGTGTGGGGTAGTGGGGTGGTGGAGAGAGAAGGTGTACGGTCGCGCTAATAAGTCATGTCCCAGCTGTCATAATATATATATATATATATATATATATATATATATATATATATATATATATATATATATATATATAGACCGGGTATATATTTATATTGCAGAGTCATAACTTGTCATAAATATACTGTAATCTGTATATGGGCAATATCGATATAATTCCATTAAGCGTCAGAAAACAAATACTAATCTTAGTCATCGTTGGCATCCTCGGCCATCAGTTGAGAGATGTAACAGCTGATATTCGTGACAACTTTATGTGGAGAGGCAGGTTGTAAACATTGCACACGCGCTGGGACTGTCAGGTCTGTTTTTCTTCATTGATAACTTCCAATTCAATACTCAAGCTCTGCAAAAGATCGAACCTGGTCCTGAAGATGTGGTGCACATCAAGAAGTAATCTCATCTCGCCATCAATAATCATACAGGCAGTGTTTATGAGTGTTATCCTGGGCTAAAAAAAAATAAGGGTGGTCGATCCATGGCCTATTTCTTAAGGGGAGGTATTTAAATGGTTTCCTACTCCTCCAGCAATCTTAAAATGTCACCCCCTTGACCCCCTTTCAAGTTAAATTTGTACATTTTTCGGTAGAAAAATTTCATGGCCGATTACTCTTAAATTACGGGCTCGCTATCGCTCGCCAGGATAAAATCGACACCTAAATGGCACGACAAATCTTAAAATTGACAGAATGGGGCGGAAATTCTTAAAATCACCAAACTAATGGGGCAAACGTCTTAAAATCTCAAAATCAATGGGGCTAGACATGAGGGAGAAAGGGGTCAAGAAAAAAATCCCTCAAGTTGGATATCTCCCCTTAACTAAAGTATCGTTTTCTGTTCAATTTATATATCGCGGTCCCTTGACCAGACAGCTGTGGTGAAGCCAAATGTTGACCTGTACACATTGCATACAATTTATAAGAGTTTCTCATATAAAAAAGACCACAGATTCACCCATTTCCCATGTCGAGGGTTCCCGCCATTGACCATAGTGACGCCATGGTAAACACGCCAGTTCTCGCCACATAAAAAAAAAGTTAGATAGGCTATATTTCAATGTTGTTAAGACACATTGATGACAGATTTTCAGTAACATATCCCTAAAACCAAGCAGATCCCCATGGACATTGTAGTATGCATAAGTTTCACCCCTGGAGTTCACCTTTAAAGAAACAGTACATTATTTGAGGGGAGGCAGACCGTTGTTTTGGACCCCCTTCTCCCTAATGTTTAGCCCCACTAGTTTTGAGATTATAAGACCTTCGACCCATTAGTTTGGCGATTTTAAAACCTTTCGCCCCATTTCGTTGTCAATTTTAAGACCTTTCGTGCCATTTAGGTGTCAAGTATTTCCTGGCGAGCGATAGCGTGCCTGTAATTTTAGGAGGATCCGGCCTTCGGCCAGGAAATTTTTCTACCGAAAAATGTACAAATTTATCTTGAAGGGGGGTCTAGGGGGTGTTTTTCTAAGCTTGATGGAGGTCTAGAGAGGAAACTAAAAAATTTTTTTAATAAATGAATTAATAGACCAAACAAACGGTCTGCCTCCCCTTAAATGGTATAGATTTACTGGTCACTTCCCCTCGCCCAGTATATTTATTTATGCAGGACACCCAAGGAGGCAATATATCTGGGGGGGAGCCTCGAGACTGCCACTCCAATATCACTACATCAACACACTCCACACCTCCCTCAATTACTGCTCCCAATTCACGATCATTCTACACTTACTCGACCTCTTCAGTACCGGTGACGTCTTTCTCAGTGGAATTCAGCTACATTTAGGCAAATTTATAAAGCTTAGGAAGAACAATGCGGTACCGTAGCAAAAAGATGAATTGGGACAGCCGTTTTAGCTTTTAAGCACTGCACAGATTAACTTCCCAGTATATTTATAGGCCTGGGTCTCTGGGTCTTCTCCTGGGCGACCGAGATGTGTGTGTGTGTGTGTGTGTGTGTGTGTGTGTGTGTGTGTGTACAAAGTACAAAGGAGTACAAAGGAAATCAAGCAACAACAGGTCTAGTGACCCTTCTAGGCTGCTTGTCCTCCAAAACACTGAGGATCAAGTGTCCAAACAGTGGTTTAGAGTGGGTAAGGGAACATTGGAAAGGGAACTACTGCCCTGGAACTAATGTCCGTGGCATACTTAGGAAGTTAGTAGGGGTACATATGGGTTAGTAACTGAGGGGAGGATAAAATAAGTTATTCATTTACAAACGCAGTCAGAGCCGGGTTTGAATGCGAGAATATTCTGTCTAGGCGAAGTTTAAATGAATCAACGGTGCTGCAGTCCTATAACGTCTCGGTGAAGCCCATTCCACCAGTTGACACTTCGATTGAAGAAGACATTCTTATATTCGTGTGAGTTAAAAGAGTTACGAATAATTTTGCTACCGTTCCCCCGTTTCCCCTCGTGTATTTAGATTGGACGAGAGTGAAGTACTTACTACAGTTCATATTGTCGATGCCTTTGAATGATTTTGAACACTTGAATTAAGTCACGGACTCTTAATCTGCGCTGGGTTAAAGGAAATAGAGTTAATTCTCTAAGACGCTCTTTCGTATGGTTTGTTCGTTCTGCTAGGTATCAGTTTTGGTAACTCCTAAGTTGAACTCGTTCTAGCTTGTTTATGTCTTTTTGTTACTAAGGGCACCAGGCATTGAACGCAGTATTCCAGATGGAGGCGGACTAATGAATTGTAAAGGGTTAGGATAACGCCGTTGGATTTATGCTCAACTGCCCTGCCTATAAAGCCAATGATTTTGTTTGCCTTCATTACAGCTTCTGAACATTGTTGACTCGGTTTTAGGGTTACTCGATATTGTTACTCCCAGATCGGTTTCTCTGTTTACATTCTTAAGCTGAGTGCCATTCATCGAATAGTTTGCTTTCTCATTTAGGTATCCGATATGTAGTACTTTACATTTTATCCGCATTGAAACCCATTTTGCCAAATTTGGGCCCAATGTGACAATTTATCTAGATTGTGTTGCATATCGTCAACTTGTTCTTTTGAGAGTACGCTATTTGCAATTTTTGTACCGTCAGCAAATTTTGAGATTGTACAGGTGAGACCCTCATCTATGTCGTTGATGTAAATTAGAAAGATAATTGGTCCTAGTACCGATCCCTGTGTGTGTGTGTGTGTGTGTGTGTGTGTGTGTGTGTGTGTGTGTGTGTGTGTGTGTGTGTGTGTGTGGGTGTGTGTGTGTGTGTGTGTGTGTGTGTGTGTATGTGTGTGTGTGCGCGTGCGTGTGTGTGTGTGCGTGCGTGTGTGTGTGCGTGCGTGCGTGTTTTTGTTTTTTTTTTCCCGTTCTCGGCTCTGTCTCGAGTCGGCCACCACCAGCTGTGGGGCATGTGCCTGAGTATATACAGTAAATACATACAGATACATATTTATAGAGGAAACCCGAGGAGGTAATATATCTGGGGGGTGCCTCAAGACCTTGCCACGTCAATTCACTACCGAAACGCACCTCACACCTCCCTCAATTATTGTAGCACCAATTAACGCCCAATCTTCACTTACTTCAGAACTATGCATACTCTCGATTCGACCGTTTTTTTTTTCTGAACCCCCTATCTCCCTAATGTGTAGCCCCGACTAGTTTTGAGATTTATAAGAAGTTCGGCCCCATTAGTTTTTTTGGCGATTTTAAAACCACCGTTCGCTCCCATTTCGTTTGTCAATTTTAAGACCTTTTGTGCCAAGGTGTCGATT
>CM064549.1:32728679-32775262 GCA_032716605.1 Paralithodes platypus | reverse complement strand
CAGTATACCACCCAGTCATGCAGTATTCATGTATTGCAGTGTGTGTGTGTGTGTGTGTATGTGTGTGTGTGTCATATTCGGTGGTAGTGGTGACGAGGGCTGAATGGTATTATGTCCATGTCGGCGTCAATAACATGCTCTTCACCGTATATACTGATACACCAGTTCCAGTCTTTGAACCCACCTCGCTTTTCTTTATCTTTCTCTCCCTCTCTCTTTGGCTTGTATCCATTCGGTCCCATTCAGCCTACTGTTTTAATACGGGACAAACCCCATCCAGGTGTCAATATTTTCCTGGCGAGCGGTAGCGAGCCAGTATATATATACTGTATATACTTGTTTTGACAGCAAGCTAAATTTGTACATTTTTCGATAGAAAAATGTCTCCGGCGAAGCCGGATTTCTCCATACAGTACAATGATGTACAGTACAGACCAGTACAGTACAGTACAGTACAATGATGGCTCGCTATCGCTCGCCAGGAAGAAATCGACACCTGGATGGGGATAAGCGTCTTAAAACAGTTGGCTGAATGGGGCCGAATGGATACAAGCCAGGGAAAGAGAGAAAAGGAGAGAAAGATAACATAAAAAGCCGGTGACCCCCCTTTAAGGGGAGATGGGTTTACTTTGGGGTCGTTTATTTCATATATTTATTATTATTTTCTTCTTCTTCTTCAGTTTCCTCCCTAATTCTCCACCAAACTTAAAACAAAAAAAACATCCATTAGATCCCGCTTGTAGAATTTGTACATATTTCGGTAGCGACGGGAGTCTTCCATAATTACAGGCTCACTATCGTTCGCCAGGAAACAAATCGACACGTATGAGTGAGTTGGGCCTATAATTGGGCCTTGAAATTGGTGTTGGGTGTGACAGGGATCTGCCTTGTGTGGGCCAATCGGCTTTTTGCAGACTCCCATTTTCTTATGTTCTTATGTAAATTACACGACAGGTCTTAATATTGACCAACACAATGGGGCAAAAAGGTCTCACGATCGCCAAACTAATGGGGCAAACGTTTAACAATGTCAAAACCAAGGGGGCTAAACAGAAGGGAGAAGGGGACCTATAAAAACGACCCAGCTCCCCTTAACCCCTTCAATACCTGTTTACCCTTTACAATGGTTAAAATTAGATGATTGTAGGCAGTTTAAGAAGGACCTATATTACTAAACGAAGTTATGGAGATATATTTGTAATACCCATTTTCGTCATTTAGGTAGATTAGGCCTACCAGCTAAAGAAAATCGTCTAATGGTGACCAGAATATTATCAAAATTGCGTCATGGTGGCGAAGGAGTTAATGGGGGGGTAGTGCTTAGGTTTTTGGTCTATATATATATGTATTTATGTTTTAGTACAAAGGGTTAAGTGAGATAGTTCGAAGCCTGTTAATTGCTGGAGGCCCTTTCTTAAACCACGTAAAGTCGGCTAATAGCGAAAGTAAAGTTAAAAGGACGGCACCGGTAAGGAAAGGGTTAAGGGGAGGTTTTTAGTGTGTTTCCTAGACTTCCATTCCATCAAGCTTGAAATTACACCCTCTTGACCCCCTTTCAAGATAAATTTGTACATTTTTCGGTAGAAAATTTTCCCGGCCGAAGGCCGGTTCCTCTTAAATTACAGGCTCGCTATCGCTCGCCAGGAAAAAATTGACACCTAATTGGGACGAAAGGTCTTAAAAGTGACATAAATGGGGTGAAACTTCTTAAAATCGCCAAACTAATGGGGCGAACGTCTTAAAACTTCAAAAGCAATGGGGCTAAACATAAGGGAGAAAGGGGTAAAGAAAAAAATCCCTCAAGTGGAAATCTCCCCTTAAGAAACTAATGGCCTGTGACTGACTGTTTAACTGACTAACTGACTCTATGTAGGCATATGACTTACTTGATGACTGACTACGGAGGTATATGACTAACTGACCATGAAAGTGTATGACTGGCTGATTGACTGACTATGGAATTGTATGAATGACTGACTGACAGACTGACTATGACTGACTGACTGAATGACTATACAGGTGTATGACTGACAGACTGACTGACTGAATGACTATGAAGGTGTATGACTGACAGACTGCCTGACTGAATGACTATGAAGGTGTATGACTGGCAGACTGACTGACTGAATGACTATGAAGGTGTATGACTGACAGACTGCCTGACTGAATGACTATGAAGGTGTATGACTGACAGACTGACTGACTGAATGACTATGACTGACAGACTGACTGACTGAATGACTATGAAGGTGTATGACTGACAGACTGCCTGACTGAATGACTATGAAGTTCTATGACTGACAGACTGCCTGACTGAATGACTATGAAGTTCTATGACTGACAGACTGCCTGACTGAATGACTATGAAGTTCTATGACTGACAGACTGCCTGACTGAATGACTATGAAGTTCTATGACTGACAGACTGCCTGACTGAATGACTATGAAGTTCTATGACTGACAGACTGCCTGACTGAATGACTATGAAGTTCTATGACTGACAGACTGCCTGACTGAATGACTATGAAGGTTTATGACTGACAGACTGCCTGACTGAATGACTATGAAGTTCTATGACTGACAGACTGCCTGACTGAATGACTATGAAGGTGTATGACTGACAGACTGCCTGACTGAATGACTATGAAGGTGTATGACTGACAGACTGACTGATTAAATAATTACCTTACTAACGAACTATGGAGGTCCGTGACTTACTGACTATGAAAGTACATTACTGGGCGGAAACTGACTGACTCACTCACTCACTGACTGACTGACTGACTGAATACGTGGGTGTACGACTCATGGTGACCCTCCTATATCCATCATATGCATATCATGTCTCATCTCCTTATTCCTACCTCGTCACCACTCCCCCCCCCCCAATCTCTCTCTCTCTCTCCCTAGCCCCCCCCCCCCTCCCTCTCCCTCTCTCTCCCCCCTCCCTCTCCCTCTTACCCACACCCCCTCCTCTCTCTCTAAGTAGGGTGAAGATCGTACAGCTATCTTTGCTCTTTAGAAATACGTTTAAATAACAAATGACGAATCGGATCAATTACCTCTCTCTCTCTACACACACACACACACACACACACACACACACAGTGATATACTGTAAACACACTCGGTCTACCAGCATCCTATAGTCTGTTTCATCCCGGCTGGCGGTAAATGGCCATGTCCTCAGCTTGACTACTCACCTTTCAGCAATATCTTTGTACCGAATTATATTGATCATTGTAAAAACTTGGCATTGATATGATACAGAAACGTAAGATTCATATTAATTGTGGTTAAGGGGAGGTTTTTAGTGTGTTTCCTAGACTTCCATCAAGCTTGAAATTACACCCGCTTGACCCCCTTTCAAGATAAATTTGTAAATTTTTCGGTAGAAAAATTTCCCGGCCGAAGGCCGGTTCCTCTTAAATTACAGGCTCGCTATCGCTCGCCAGGAAAAAATCGACAACTAAATGGGACGAAAGGTCTTAAAAGTGACATAACTGGGGTGAACCTTCTTAAAATCGCCAAACTAATGGGGGCGAACGTCTTAAAATTTCAAAAGCAATGGGGCTAAACATGAGGGAGAAAGGGGCAAAGAAAAAAATCCCTCGAGTAGAAATCTCCCCTTAAAGAAATACATTGTTAGGACATTCAGTTGACCGTCAGTTGAAATGCAATAGATTGTTTAGTGATTCGGTTAAGGGGAGATCTCCACTTGAGGGACTTTTTTCTGGACCCCTTTCTCCCTCATGTTTAGCCCCATTGCTTGTGAGATTTAAAGACGCTTGCCCCATTAGTTTGGCGATGTTAAGAACCCTCGCCCCATTTCTGTCAATGTTAAGACCATTCGTGCCATTTAGGTGTCGATTTTTTCCTGGCGAGCCTGTAATTTAAGGGGAACCGGCCTTCGGCCGGGACATTTTTCTATCGAAAAATGTACAAATTTATCTTGAAAGGGGGTCAAGGGGCAGTAATTTTAAGCTTGATGGAAGTCTAGGGAACGAACTAAAAACCTCCCTTTAAGGGTGTATTTTCACTGAAGGGGGGTGATCTTTTTTCTTGACCCACTTCTCTCTCATGTTTAGCCCCATTAGTTTTGAAATGTTAAGACATTCACCCCGTTACTTTGGCAATTATAAGACCTATCGCCCAATTTCTTTGTCAATGTTTAGACCTTTCGTGTCATATTAGTGCAGATTATTTCCTGGCGAGCGATAGTGAGCCTTTAATTTAGGAGGAACCGGCCTTTGGCCAGTACATTTTTCTAACGAAAAATGTACATATCAATAACAAAATCACAATACATAACAATGGATGACAAGCTGTTGGGAACACACACACACACACACACACACACACACACACACACACACACACACACTCACACCCTCACACACACACCCACCCACACACACACACACACACACACACACACACACACACACACACCCTCACCCACCCACTCACACCCACACACACCACACCCACCCACACACCAACACACACACACACCTACCCACCCACACAAACACCAACACACACACACACCCACACACAATACACAGCCCGTAGCCTAGTAGGTAGAGCTCTCGTCTCACACACGAGGGGTCGGGGGTTCAATCCCCGTCCGGGCGGAGACAAATTGGGCTTGTCTCCTTTCATGTGTTAGCCTCAGTTCACCTAGCTGTAAATAGGTACCTGGAATAAGTGGACGACGTTGTGACGTCCCATCTGGGGTTGGCAAAAATGGTACAAGGCGAGATGGGTATCATATGGTTCACCTAACTGATGGCTACCTAAGCCTTCGGGCGAGACGGTACCGTCTATAGTGAGAATGGTACCATACAGATCCACCCTAAGCCTTCGTTTCCGATGTCGCCAATTGGCTACATACAGACTACACACACATCCACAGCCATTCCAACAGTACATAAAACACTTAACATGCATTTCACGCAATACATTCCCAGTTAAGGAGGCGCGATAATAATGAGCTTAGCTCGCATTGCGTGGATTCCCCTTGACGAACAAGTAACTGAGTAACACACACACCCACACCCACCAACACACACCCACACCCACACACAGACTCGCTCACTCACACTCACTTTCTCGTTCTTAATGACGGACTTATCCACCTGCCTATCTTCCTCATAATAGCTTTTCCTTAATTCCTTCCTTTCTCCCCCTCCCTCTCTCTCTCTCCTTCACACACTCCCTCACTCTCACACTCACACACACACACACACTCTCTCTCTTTACCGTACCATCCAAGGAGTGACGTCATCCCACCCCCGTTATATGAACTGTCCGGCACAATACCCTGTCCAGTCATACCCGATAATATATTATTATGTCACGCCTGGATATTAAGGGGAGGTTTCCACTTGAGGGATTTGTTTTTCGAACTTCCTTCTCCCTCATGTTTAGCCCCATTGCTTGTGAGATTTTAAGACGCTTGCCCCATTAGTTTGGCGATTTTAATAACTTTCGACCCATTTCTGTCAATTTTATGACCTTTCGTGACATTTAGGTGTCGAATTTTTCCTGGCGAGCGATAGCTAGCCTGTAACTTAAGAGGAATCGGCCTTCGGCCGGGAAATTTTTCTACCGAAAAATGTACATATTTATCTTGAAAGGGGGTCTAGGGGGTGTAATTTTAAGCTTGATGGAGGTCTAGGGAACACACTAGAAACCTCCCTTTAAGGGGGGTCACCGATTTTTTTTTTATCTTTCTCTCCTTCCCTGGCTTGTATCCATTCGGCCAACTGTTTTAAGACGTTTATCCCCATCCAGGTGTCGATTTTCTCTTGGCGAGCGATAGCGAGCCAGCATTGTATGGAGAGAGAGAGAGAGAGAGAGAGAAGAGAGAGAGAGAGAGAGAGATAGAGAGAGATGATAGAGAGCTAGAGAGAGAGAGAGAGAGAGAGAGAGAGAGAGAGAGAGAGAGAGAGAGAGAGAGAGAGAGAGAGAGAGAGAGAGAGAGAGAGAGAGAGATAAAAAAATGCCTTGTTGTTTTACCAAGAGAAGGTCCGAGTCCTTTCTTAAAATGCCCGGCCTCTGTTTCGCCCCCTCTTGGTTCGTGACTGTGTGTGGAGGCAAGCCAAAGCCAATATTGGACCTGATCTGCCCTGCCAGTCACGGGAGGCCAAGCTCAGGACCACCAGTTACTGCTTCACTCAGTCCTGCCTTGACCTCCGCTGACCGGGGGATGTTCAGAGGTCATTTAGTTGATCCCTTCATTACCGACGACGGCTGTCTTAACTTAAGGGCAGACGGTAGTCTCCCCTTAAGTTAAGCCCCATTATTTTTTAGATTTTTAAAAGTTCGGCCTATTTGTTTGTAGATTTTAAGACCTTTCGTCCCATTTCGTTATAAATGTTACGACCTATCGTGCCATTTAGGTGTCTATTTTTTCCTGGCGAGCGATAGCGAGCCTGTAATTGCAAGAGGAACTGGCCTTCGGCCGGGACATTTTTCTACCGAAAAATGTACAAATTTAACTTATGGGGGCGTCTAGGGGCTGTTTTTCTAAGTTTGAGGGATGTCTAGCGAGGAAACTAAGAATTTATGAATGAATGAATTTATAGGCCGAAAAAGCAGTCAGTGTCCCCTTAATGGAGGCTATCATTAGAAAAGCTTATTGTATACTCATAAATTATCTACCATTGATTATAATTATTATAAGTTCTTCTTTAGTTAAATAGAATCAATTACTGTGAGCCACATATAAATTAAGATGACACCATTGTGATACCAAGAGTTGCCAACAAAACACTGAAAAGGAGCGGCCATGTTGTTGAAAGGGTTATTGGTCTGTCTTTGCTAACACCATATATGTGTCTCCCATGCACCTCCGTCCGTCAGTGCCCATTAGGAGGTGAGGGGGGAAACTATGTGGCCCCCGCCGCTCCTCCTGCCTCTGGTCTGTTTGTCTGTAGCGGGCACTAGTTGTTCTGCTCTCTCTCTAGCTCTCTCGCTCTCTCTCTCACACACACACACACACCCACACACACACCCACATACACACCTAGGACCACATACCTGCATGGCTCTTATGCACACACACACCTACATATGTAAACACACCTACTCCCCCCCCCCCCCCACACACACACTCTCTCTCTCACTGCCCGCTGCCCACCAAATAGATAAGAACGGAAACTGTGCCCTCGCGTTATTTACAATAGCGGGCACCTCACCACATCTGCCTGCCCCCCCCCCCCCCCCCCCCCCCCACACACACACCCCTCCCCCCTCTCTCTCTCTCTCTCTCTCTTTCTCTTCCACCGCACACACATGATCTCACTCTCTCCCTCTCTCTCTCTTCCCCTTCCACACAGTCTCTCACTCTCTCTCTCTCTCTCTGTCTTGAGAATGGACTATGTCTGGAGTTCCACAGGGATCTGTCCTCGGCCCTATGTTTCTATGCCGGGCATGTCAAAGTAATAGATGTTGTCCTACTGAGTGTTGTAGATAACATGGACATGACAGTATTACTTGAAGTAAAATAGAATGAAATATAAAATAAAAATAAAAATATGAAAAATGGGGATTGGGCCTGAGCATATAGATAGATAAATAGATAGATAGATAGATAGAT
This sequence comes from Paralithodes platypus, assembly GCA_032716605.1. Lineage (NCBI taxonomy): Eukaryota > Metazoa > Arthropoda > Malacostraca > Decapoda > Lithodidae > Paralithodes > Paralithodes platypus. The sequence continues at coordinate 32,767,656 of CM064549.1, read as the reverse complement.
AAATAGATAGACATGAAAAACCTCTATGGGATTCAACAACTAAAGCCGGTGTCACACGAATGTTTTTTTTCCCGGCAATTTTTGAAGAGCAATTTTTTTTTCGTACTATTGTCAGGCTCTGTTGCACTGGAATCGGAAACTAGATCGATGGTAGATAATGTTTAAGGGGGGTGACCTGTTTTTGTTATTTCTGTCCTTTTCTACCTTTCTCTGGCTTGTATCCATTTGGCCCCATTCAGCCTACCGTTTTAAGACGTTTATCCCCATCCAGGTGTAATTTTTTTACTGGTGAGCGGTAGCGAGCCAGCATATTTTTTATTTTTGTTTGACAGCAGGCTAAATTTGTACATTTTTCGATAGAAAAATGTCTCCGGCGAAGCCGGGTTTCTTCATATAATGCTGGCTCGCTAACGCTCGCCAGGAAGAAATCGACACCTAGATGGGTCTTAAAATAGTTGGCTGAATGGGGCCGAATGGATACAAGCCAGAGAAAGAGAGAAAAGGATAGAAATAACAAAAAGCAGGTCACCCCCCTTAAGTCTTATAAAACTTAAATTTTAAAAACTGCCAGACAACAATTGCTCGTAATAATTGACGGGAAAATCGCTCGTGTGACACCGCCTTTAGGGGAGGCAGACCGTTTTTCTGGACCCCCTTCTCCCTCGTGTTAAGCCCCATTTGTTTTGAGATTTTATGACGTTCGGCCCATTAGTTTGTCAATTTTAAGACCTTTCGTGCCATTTAGTTATCGATTTTTTCCTGGCGAGCGATACCGAGCCTGAAATTTTAAGAGAAACCGGCCTTCGGCCGGAAATTTTGTCTATCGAAAAATTTACAAATCTATCTTGAAAGGGGTCTAGTGTTTTTTGTGTTAAGCTTGATGGAAGTTTAGCGAGAAAACTAAGAAATAAAGGATTAAATGAATAAATAAATTATAGAAAAAAACGAAAAAAAAACGGCCAGTCTCCCATTAAGCATGAATCTGTGCAGGCAAGGTGAATGATATGAGGCAGATATAATCTTACTTGGAGAAGTGCAAGGTGATGCACAGTGTCCAAGAACATCTAAAATCGGAATGCTCACTATTTAGAAAGAATATAGACGGAATTTCAGATATTGATAACAAATTTCACTACCGGTTATGTCTTCTTTGTGTTTGAGGTCAGCTCACTGTTATTTGTGAATGGGTCTAGTTTTAATAAGCACACACACACACACACACACACACACACACTACCTCTCTCTCTCTCTTTCTCTCCCCCATCAGCATAACCTTGTTTGTCCCTCCCCATCAACATTCCCCATCAATCCCCCACCAAGACACTCCCCCAGAAACCGTCCCCCTGCTTCCCCCCCCCCTCTCTATCACTCACTCACTCACTCACTAACTCACTCACACACTCTCTCTCTCTCTCTCTCTCTCACACACACACATAAATACACTCTATACAACATTGATCTTTTTTTGTCTATCTTATCCATCTAATTATCTTTGTAACCATCTAAATATCTTCTAAATCTACCTGTCTATCTATCCATCTATCTCTCCATATATCTATCTATCTATTTATCTATCTGACTGACTATCTATCAAATAATATACATCTCTCTCTCTCACTCTCACTCCCTCTTTCTCTCTCTCTCACTCTCACTCTCACTCTCACTCGCTCTCTTTCTCTCACTAATTACCATTCTCGCCTCGTATTCCACTTATGGTAATCCCGGTGCCACTTAGCCCTACCCATCCCACCACCTACCCACGATAAAGCATCTAGCTATCTATCTATCTATATATCTATCTATATCTATCTATGTATCTATCTATCTATGTATCTATCTATCTATCTACCTACCTCTCTATCTATCTACCTACCTACCTATCTATCTATATATCTAATGGCTAAGGTTGGGTAGAGGCTGTCAAACCTCACTCCAGACAGGACCAGCCCCCACCCAAAGTAAAGTAGTGTCAACAAATTGCCACCCAACAGGCCTCCGATCTAAAAAAATAAAAAATAAAAAATAAAGACAAAAGTAAAATACTCATAAAAAAAAAAAAAAAAAAAAAAAAAAGTTTCCCGGAGAAAGACTGACATTATCCCCCACCCCACCCCACCCCACCCCTCACCCCCTTTGACCCAGAGCCCTAAGAAATGAGAGGTATATATATAAAGGGTATATATACTAATTATGATCGGTAACAGGGCAGGACTGGAGAAAGTCTCTTGGTCCGAGTAGTGAACCAAGCAAGAGGGGAGACTGATGGAGATAAGCACGGGTGAGGCTCTGCTCTCTCTGTGGGGCTCTATTATCTCTCTCTCTCTCTCTCTCTCTCTCTCTCTCTCTCTCTCTCTCACTTATTCTTCTCTCTCTATCTCTGTGGGGCTCTATTTATCTCTCAAGCTCTCTGTTGGGCTCTTTTTATATATATATATATATATATATATATATATATATCTCTCTCTCTCTCTCTCTCTCTCTCTCTCTCTCTCTTCTGGAAAATTTGCAAACAGGATTTTTTTATTGTTAGTATTAAATGTTTATTTTACAGCTAACTGTCGCCTGGTTGTGAAGTGGCGGGGGTTTGCATGCTGAGAGAGAGAGAGAGAGAGAGAGAGAGAGAGAGAGAGAGAGAGAGAGAGAGAGAGAGAGAGAGAGAGAGAGAGAGACAGAGAGAGACAGAGAGAGAGAGAGAGAGAGAGACAGAGAGAGAGAGAGAGAGAGTGTTGCATACTTAGGCCGCTTCCCTAGGGGTCAGCTAACGCATGAAAAACCTCTTTGAAATATACTGGTTGGTTAATGATATACTGTATACAAATTAAAGAAAGAAGAAAAATGCTTCCCAACTAAATCGTATCACTGGAATATTATTTAAATATAGCCTGGAATCTTGGAGCTAAGCAATGCCATGTAGGGTTACTAGAATTTCATAAGACGATAGACAATGTTATATAATGCTAAAAAGGTATATCGACATTACATAGAATATTACATTATGTAGTACAGTCGCGCTAATAAGTGATGTCTCGGCACCAAGTATGTTTGGATCAATAATTGGTATCAGCCATATCTAAGCTTCATTTCTTCACATCGAGTGAAATATACAAACATGTTCCTACACTTACCCACCCTATTCAACATCTGACAGACATTAATACAGCACAGAGCAAGCCAAACGTAATGACAGCTGGGACATGACTTATTAGCGCGACCGTACATTGAAGCACATTGTACCACCTACTGTACATTAATCCAGGATACGACCAACCTTCCACAACGTGTACCTGGAAGAGAAAGAATAATAATAATAATAATAATAATAATAATAATAATAATAATAATAATAATAATAATGAATACTCAGTAAAATCATCTAGTGGCAGCCATAATCAACATACAATATGCGCTCTCGCTCTTTCTCTCTCTCTCTATATATATAATTATATACCGATGTAAAACGAAACCCGAATAGATAATCCAACTGCCCTCTACTAAAAAAATAACTGACGTTTTTTATACAGTCTAACTGGCGAATTGTATTGGTGTCTGGAATCTGCTATTAATTGTATTGGGGTCTGGAATCTGATATTAATTGTATTGGGGTCTGGAATCTGCTATTAATTGTATTGGGGTCTGGAATCTGATATTAATTGTATTGGGGTCTGGAATCTGATATTAATTGTATTGGGGTCTGGAATCTGCTATTAATTGTATTGGGGTCTGGAATCTGCTATTAATTGTATTGGGGTCTGGAATCTGCTATTAATTGTATTGGGGTCTGGAATCTGCTATTAATTGTATTGGGGTCTGGAATCTGCTATTAATTGTATTGGTGTCTGGAATCTGCTATTAATTGTATTGGTGTCTGGAATCTGATATTAATTGTATTGGGGTCTGGAATCTGCTATTAATTGTATTGGTGTCTGGAATCTGTTATTAATTGTATTGGGGTCTGGAATCTGCTATTAATTGTATTGGGGTCTGGAATCTGATATTAATTGTATTGGGGTCTGGAATCTGCTATTAATTGTATTGGGGTCTGGAATCTGCTATTAATTGTATTGGTGTCTGGAATCTGATATTAATTGTATTGGGGTCTGGAATCTGCTATTAATTGTATTGGGGTCTGGAATCTGCTATTAATTGTATTGGTGTCTGGAATCTGATATTAATTGTATTGGGGTCTGGAATCTGCTATTAATTGTATTGGTGTCTGGAATCTGTTATTAATTGTATTGGGGTCTGGAATCTGCTATTAATTGTATTGGGGTCTGGAATCTGCTATTAATTGTATTGGGGTCTGGAATCTGCTATTAATTGTATTGGTGTCTGGAATCTGATATTAATTGTATTGGGGTCTGGAATCTGCTATTAATTGTATTGGGGTCTGGAATCTGCTATTAATTGTATCGGGGTCTGGAATCTGCTATTAATTGTATCGGGGTCTGGAATCTGCTATTAATTGTATCGGGGTCTGGAATCTGCTATTAATTGTATCAGGGTCTGGAATCTGCTATTAATTGTATTGGGGTCTGGAATCTGCTATTAATTGTATCGGGGTCTGGAATCTGCTATTAATTGTATTGGTGTCTGGAATCTGATATTAATTGTATTGGTGTCTGGAATCTGATATTAATTGTATTGGGGTCTGGAATCTGATATTAATTGTATTGGGGTCTGGAATCTGATATTAATTGTATTGGGGTCTGGAATCTGCTATTAATTGTATTGGTGTCTGGAATCTGCTATTAATTGTATTGGTGTCTGGAATCTGATATTAATTGTATTGGGGTCTGGAATCTGCTATTAATTGTATTGGGGTCTGGAATCTGATATTAATTGTATTGGGGTCTGTAATCTGATATTAATTGTATTGGGGTCTGGAATCTGATAGTAATTGTATTGGGGTCTGGAATCTGATATTAATTGTCATATTGCTAAGAGAGTTTTGGTATTTATTCCAGTATTACATGTGACTAGTTAAGGGGGGGTCACCGGCCTTTTTTTATCTTTCTCTCCTTTTCTCTCTTTCTCTGGTTTGTATCCATTCGGCCCCATTCAGCCAACTGTTCGCCGTTTATCCTCATTCAGGTGTCGATTTCTTCCTGGCGAGCGATAGCGAGCCAGCATTGTATGGAGAAATCCGGCTTCGCCGGAGACATTTTTCTATCGAAAAATGTACAAATTTAGCTTGCTGTCAAAACAAAAATATATGTATGCTGGCTCGCTACCGCTCGCTAGGAAACTATTGACACCTGGATGGGGGTAAACGTCTTAAAACAGTAGGCTGAATGGGGCCGAATGGATACAACCCAAAGAGAGAGGGAGAGAAAGAGAAAAAAAAAAAGAGCGAGGTGGGCTCCCTTAAGACTATGGGGCCCCAAGAAAAAATAAAGAATAAAAACAACAAAGAATAAAGAAGAATAGAGGCGAACAATGACCGTTAATAGACTTGTAACTCTTTGTAATCTAGGGGCGTTGGAGAGTTACGGGGAGGTTTTTAGTTTGTTCCCTAGATCTCCGTCAAGCTTAAAATTTACACTCCCTAGACCCCCTTTCAAGATAAATTTGTACATTTTTCGGTAGGAAAAGGCCGGTTTTTCTTAAAATACAGGCTCGCTATCGCTCGCCAGGGAAAAATAAACACCTAAATGGTACGAACGGTCTTAAAATTGACAGAAATGGGGCGAAAGTTCTTAAAATCGCCAAACTAATGGGGCGAACGTCTTATTATCTCAAAAGCAATGGGGCTAAACATTAGGGAGAAAGGGTTCCAGATATAAGTCCCTCAAGTGGAAACTACCTCTTTAATTCCTAGAGAGCATTCCTAAACTACATAAACAATTGACTCCGATACAATGACTCCGATACCACCCGCCGTTAACCACTGCTGTACCGGCGACGTCATTTACATTTTATTCTAGTTACATTTAGACGAGTTTGTTACAGTTTAAGAAGGATCTGTCGAAGGAAAAACGGGTTAAGCGAGATGGATCGAAGCCTGTTGATGGCTGGAGACCCCTTTAAAACTGAATACAATCGTCGAATAGCAGCCAGGATCAAGTTAAAAGGACGTCGCCGGTACAGAGGGGTTAAAGGGTACATGCGCGCCCCCCCCCCCCCCCCCTCTACAGCAGGTGGGATACTGGAGGTGAAAGTGGAAGAAAGGGAGGGGGTAGATCGTGACGTTCAGCTTATAAACCCCGAACGGACCAACACTCAAGAATGTTTGTTCATTAAATATAGCCTCCGTGAGAAGAGCTATGGGTAGGGTTAAGCGGTTTAACCCTTTCAGTTACGTTGCTGCCCATTTAAATTTATTCTGGCTACTATTAGACGCTTTTATTCAGTTTAAACAAAGGGCCTCCTGCAAACAACATTGAATACACTAATGAAAGCATATGGTCCACCCGGGATTCGAACTCGGGACACCGCACCCAGAACATAAGCACCTAAACCATTACACCACCAACACAATTATTACATGAGCAGTATGTAACATGTCTCAAAATTGCTGATACAATTTTACAAGAACATAATTTTGTGTTATTATGTTTTTTACACCAACCAACTTCACATCTAAGCTCAATTAATGAAATCAACAAATACATGTGGTACTCCGAGGACTCGAACCCAGGATATTTGCATCGAAATTCCGCGCACAATGCATTACGCTATCAAGACAGAGGTGTAATTTTATTAAAGGGATAAGGCACCCACACACGCTCAGTTCTGTTAGCCAGCCAAGGCAGTTACAAATTGGTATGATCATATTTGGTCTGACCCCACATGTGCCCATCTGTTGATAACTTTGGTAATAGCAACTGTGTGGTCGGGAATACAAACCTCAGGAAGGTCAATTTGAGAACACTTTGTTTAAGATTAAGGGTTTAAAGAAATCATGAAAAGGGTAAGTACACTGGCAACAATAATCAACTCCGCCTACAATGTTGGACGGCTATGTTTTCGTTTTCGTTTGTTTGTCTATAATCAAGATATCTCAGAAAGTTATGAACCCATTTTCACGAGATTTAGTGGGCAGATAGGACATGCGCCAAGAAAGAAATGGTTTAATTTGAGAGGCGTTCCGGATCATATCCTGGAACGCAGACCCGGAAATGTTTTAGGCCCGTGATATTAATGGTATAGATTCACCAGCCAGCGCAGACGGAGGTATGCGCTCTACCGAGTGCCCCTTTAGTTGCATGCGTAAATGTAGATATTTTATATTTCAGACAAACATTGAGAAGCTGCTAAAGAGAGCATTGCCTTAAGGGGAGATCTCCACTTGAGGGATTTTTTTCTTGACCCCTTTCTCCCTCATGTTTAGCCCCATTGCTTTTGATATTATAAAACGTTTGCCCCATTAGTTTAGCGATTTTAAGAACTTTCACCTCATATAAAGACCTTTCGTGCCATTCAGGTGTCGATTTTATCCTGGCGAGCGATAGCGAGCCTGTAATTTAAGAGGAACCGGCCTTCGGCCGGGCCATTTTTCTACCGAAAAATTTACACATTTATCTTGAAAGGGACTCAAGGGGGTGTAATTTTAAGCTTGATGGAGGTCTAGGGAACAAACTAAATACCTCCCCTTAACCCTAGGGAAACAATATCAATTATTAATGTCAATGTCAATGTCACCTGGTTAAGTAATGGACTATAATAGTATTGTATTCTATATTTCGGAAAAAAGATTTAATTGTCTTAATGAGAGAGAGAGAGAGAGAGAGAGAGAGAGAGAGAGAGAGAGAGAGAGAGAGAGAGAGAGAGAGAGAGAGAGAGAGAGAGAGAGAGAGTGAGAGATAGAGATAGATAGATAGAGAGAGAGAAAGAGTGTGTGTGAGAGTGAGTGAAAGTGAGTGAGTGAGTGTGAGAAGAGAGAGAGAAAGTAAGTGAATGAGTGAGTGAGTGAGTGATATGAGTGAGTGAGTGAGTGAGTGAGTGAGTGAGTGAGTGAGTGAGTGAGTGATGAGTGAGTGAGAGAGAGAGAGAGAGAGAGAGAGAGAGAGAGAGAGAGAGAGAGAGAGAGTGGAGAGTGAGTGAGTGATGAGTTGAGAGAGAGAGAGAGAGAAGAGAGAGAGAGAGAGTTAGAGTGAGAGAGAGGAGAGAGAGAGAGAGAGAGAGAGAGAGAGAGGAGAAGAGATAGAGAGGTAGAGAGAGAGATAGAGGTAGAGAGAGAGAGAGAGAGAGAGAGAGAGAGAGAGAGATATAGGGCTGGACCGGGATGCGTAGGGCCTGCTCTGAATTATTAATCACCCGCATATAAGGCGGTACACAAATAGCAACTCCTTGTTTTTAAGGGGACATGGGCCGCTTTTCTGGACCACTGGCTTTCTCCCTCATGTTTAGCCCCATTAGTTTTCAGATGTTACGATGTTTGCCCCATTAGTTTGTCGATTTTAAGACCTTTCGCCCCATTTCTTCGTCAATATTTAGACCTTTCGTGCTATTTAGGTGTCGATTTTTTCCCTGGCGAACGATAGTGAGCCTGTAATGTTGGAAGAAACGGCCTTCGGCCGGGACATTTTTCTACCGAAAAATGTACAAATTAATCTAGAAGGGGGATCTAATGGATGTTTTTTTTTTAAATTTGATGGAGGTCTAGGGAGGAAACTAGAAAAATAATGAATACATGCAAAATCGGCCAAAAAGTGAACCATCCCCCCTTAAGACCCCCTTGACGTCAACAGATAAGCGGAGGGGTGGAGGGGTGGAGCTCTGTAGGGGTGGAGCTTACAGTAGACGATTTGTATTATAAGAACATAAGAGATTTGTAGCCTTTTTAATGTTAGAGGCTATTCCTAAGCTGAATAAAATCACCTAATAGTTGCCAGAACACAATGAAAATGACGACACTGGTACTCAATGGGGTAAGAACACAAGAGTCTGCATAAAGCCGATTGGCCCACACAAGCCAGATCCCTCTCACACCCAACCCATCTGGAAGGAATATTGGGAGAACACAAGAACTACGCTTAACCCTTGCAGTATTATGCCGTTTTTGTACAATCGGTGGTATTAAGTGTTGTCATAGATTCCAGTGGTTTTCGCTCAACAAGTGTTATTGGTATCGTTATAGTTACTGAGAAAAGTGCTTATCCCTCAGAGTATTAGTCAGTGTCCGAAACTTTGTGAATATCTGACACCACTTATTAACCTCGACTGCACATACTATTTTGGTTAACGCTAAACGATTTTACTTGGATTAAGAAGTTTTTTGGCTGGAGTTAAGAATAGACGATGTACTCATACTTATTGCTTCATATATACATTCATGCATAGTCAAAATAATGGTTTAAGGGGAGGTTTTCAGTTTGTTCCCAAGACCTCCATCAAGCTTAAAATTACACCCCCTAGAGCCCCTTTCAAGACAAATTTGTAAATTTTTCGGTAGAAAAATTTCCCGGCCGAAGGCCGATTCCTCTTATATTACAGGCTCGCTATCGCTCGACAGGAAAATATCGACACCTAAATGGCACGAAAGGTTTTAAAATTGACATAAATGGGGCGAAAGGTCTTAACATCGCCTAACTAATGGGGCGAATGTCTTAACATTTACAAAATAATGGGGCCAAACATGAGGGAGAAAGGGGTCCAGAAAAAGTCCCTCAAGTGGAGATCTCCCCTATCTAATGTTAGAGTGGTATTTTTGGGCTTTCCTGCCCTATTAGAATGGCGATATTAGGACGTTTCACCTCATTGCTTATGCGATTATAAGACGTTTTCCAAAAATCTAGTGTCGATTTGTTTCTGGACGAACTATATCGAACCTGCACATTTTGGGAAACAAGCCTTCGGCTGAAACATTTTTCTACCGAAAAATGTAAAAACTCAGTCAGAATGGGGTCAGGGGAGACGTGTTTTTAGTTTAGGGGCACGTTCTAAATAAAACATTCAATACTACTACTACTACTACTACTACTACTACTACTACTAATATTACTACTACTACTACTACTACTAATGAAAATAATAATAATAATGAAAATAATAATAATAATAATAATAAAAATAATAATAATAATAACAATAATAAAAATAATAATAATAATAATAATAATAATAAAAATAATAATAATAATGAAAATAATAATAATAATAATAATGAAAATAACAACAATAATAATACTACTAATACTAATAATACTAATAATAATACTAATAAACACATAACTCCCAAACGTAGGCTGGGATAGTGTTTAAAAAGACTGTTGACGCAGGAGAAAGGGTTAATTTATTCATGTGCCTTATATGTAAATGAGAGAGAGAGATTTACATAGTACACTGGCCACACAGACCTTACGATCCCAGCGAGGTGGCCAGGACTTAATCCTAATAGAGATAGCAACCCTAAGAGGAAGTGGAAGGAAAGGATAGCAAAGAGGAGAGAGAGAGAGAGAGAGAGAGAGAGAGAGAGAGAGAGAGAGAGAGAGAGAGAGAGAGAGAGAGAGAGAGAGAGAGAGAGAGAGAGAGAGATTTACATAGATACACTGGCCACACAGACCTTACGAAAGGACTTAATCCTAATAGAGATAGCAACCCTAAGAGGAAGTGGAAGGAAAGGATAGCAAAGAGGAGAGCGAGAGAGAGAGAGAGAGAGAGAGAGAGAGAGAGAGAGAGAGAGAGAGAGAGAAGAGTGAACCATTCTCTTGCAGCTCCTCGATTTGCCTCCCATTTCCTGTGTTCAAGGCTTCGACCATTTATATTCTTGTTGTTTATTTGTTTGTTTGTTTTTGTTTGTTTGTTCGGTTTCCTTTTTTACTTTAGAGGTTATTTATTTTCAAGATGATGATGATGATGATGATGATTTTATTATTTATTTTTATAGTTTTTTGAAGGTATGAATTTACACATAAGCCAGGTAGCATAGATTTATCTCTCTCTTACACAGCCTTTCTCCCTCTATCTGTTTTTCCCCACACACACACACACATACACACACACACGCGCATCTATAGACACATACACGCACACACAAACACGCATCCATAAACACACACATTCACAAACACACACACACATATCCACAAACACACACACACATATCCACAAACACACACACACACATCCATACACGCGCATATACACATACACACACGTACATACACAACAATCGTCCCAGATATATACATACAGTCAAACACACACACACACATACACAAACATACAAATCCGCATACACACACACACGTAAACCCCCACCAAAGGACGGATGTGCATGAAGGGATTTATTTTCCACCTGACCTTGCATCGTAATGCTTTAAGGGGGGGGGGGGGGGGGGGGTTTCTGGCACCCTCTCCCTCATGTTTAGTCCCATTTGTTTGTATTGTAACACATTCGCCCCATTAGTTTGGCGATTTTAAGACCTTTCGTGCCATAAACTGTAGGTGTCAAAATTGTTCTGATAGCGAGGAAGCGGTTTAGGGGGAACCGGTCTTTGGCCAGGGATTTTTTTTCTACCGAAAAATGTACAAATATATAATGAAAGGGGGTCTTGGGGGTATTTTTTAAAGTTTGAGCAACAAGTTTCAACAATTTTCGAGCAACAACTTAAGGGGAGGTTTTTAGTGTGTTTCCTAGACTTCCATCAAGCTTGAAATTACACCCCATGACCCCCTTTCAAGATAAATTTGTACATTTTTCGGTAGAAAAATGTCCCGGCCGAAAGCCGCTTCCTCTTAAATTACAGGCTCGCTATCGCTCGCCAGGAAAAAATCGACACCTAAATGGGACGAAAGGTCTTAAAAGTGACATAAATGGGGTGAAAGTTCTTAAAATCGCCAAACTAATGGGGCGAACGTCTTAAAATCTCAAAAGCAATGGGGCTAAACATGAGGGAGAAAGGGGTAAAGAAAAAAAATCCCTCAAGTGGAAATCTCCCCTTAACTCTGGAACTCTCTCCCCCCCCCCCCCCTCCCCCAATCTGTCTTTCCCTCATCCTATGGCTTCAAGCTCTGTGTGTGTCCAGATACTTGACTTTAACGTACCTTGAATTTTACTCTGCCACTCGTTCACCTTTGGGGGAAACACTTGTTACACACAGTTTTGCCTTGGGTATCCTTCATAAACATAACAAAACAAGAAAAAAAAAAAAAAAAAAAAAAGCATATACTTGTTTGTCACTTAAGCTAACAAAAAATTACTTCTCAAACTTCCTTAAGGGGAGACTGGCCGTTTGTTTGGTCTATTAATTCATTTATTCATACATATTTTTAGTTTCCTCCCTAGACGTCCATCAAGCTTAGAAAAACACCCCCTAGAACCCCCCTTCAAGATAAATTTGTAAATTTTTCGGTAGAAAAATGTCCCGGCCGAGGGCCGATTCCTCTTAAAATTGCAGGCTCGCTATCGCTCGCCAGGAAAAAATCGACACCTAAATGGCACGAAAGGTCTTAATATTTACAACGAAATGGGGCAAAAGGTGTTAAAATCGCCAAACTAATGGGCCGAACGTCTTATAATCTTAAAACTAGTGGGGCTAAACATTAGGGAGAAGGGGTTCCAGAAAAACGGTCTGCCTCCCCTTAAGACTAGATGATGTCCATCCAGAACTTTCAAGCTAATATTGTACATTTTTTGATAGAAAATGGGCATGAAAATCGACACAGAAATGAATGGGGCGGGAGGTTCAAAAATACCTCCAAACTAATGGGGTGACCGTCTTAGAATATCAACCTTAATGGGGCTAAACATGAGGGAGAAGGGGTCCGGAAAAAGCATCCCTTATATATATTTCGATATACGCCAACGTCTTTTTCTCCGTATTATTCTGGCTCTCATTAGGCGATTGTATTAAGGGGAGGTATTTAGTTTGTTCCCTAGACCTCCATCAAACTTAAAATTACACCCCCTTGAGTCCCTTTCAAGATAAATTTGTACATTTTTCGGTAGAAAAATGTCCCGGCCGAAGGTCGGTTCCTCTTAAATTACAGGCTCGCTATCGCTCGCCAGGATAAAATCGACACCTGAATAGCACAAAAGGTCTTAATATGGAGTGAAAGTTCTTAAAATCGCTAAACTAATGGGGCAAACGTTTTATAATATCAAAAGCAATGGGGCTAAACATGAGGGAGAAAGGGGTCAAGAAAAAAATCCCTCAAGTGGAGATCTCCCCTTAAATAAATCATGTACGAATCTGTGCTTGACTGAGGCTAATTGAGATCATTTTTACTTCATTTAATCACTAGCGGCCATTCCTAAGCTTAAAATATAGTGTAATGCTAACCAGAATCGAAGTAGAATGCGGGCGCCTATCATACACGGAAAAGATTAATACGGTTTAACTAATTTAGGCTTGGTGATTTAGACAGAGCAGAAAGTAGTAATCCCAAAGTAGGTATGCAAGACCCGTAGAGTTAAACGTTCAATATTAAGCTGATTTAACTGCCTGCATACATACCTCTCTCTCTCTCTCTCTCTCTCTCTCTCTCTCTCTCTCTCTCTCTCTCTCTCTCTCTCTCTCTCTCTCTCTCGACTCACGAACTCTATCTCTTCTCTCTCTCTCCTCCTCTCCTCTCTCTCTCTCTCTTCTCTCTCTCACATCACACGCTCATGAAGTTCCCATATATATTTTACCTTGACCTCTGGAAGTACAATCTGGGCTTCATTTCCACCTTAATATCTCACTATGACTCCGATCAATTTAAGGGGAGATCTCCACTTGAGGGATTTTTTTCTTGACCCCTTTCTCCCTCATGTTTAGCCCCATTGCTTTTGATATTATAAAACGTTGGCCCCATTAGTTTAGCGATTTTAAGAACTTTCACCCCATATTAAGACCTTTCGTGCAATTCAGGTGTCGATTTTATCCTGGCGAGCGATAGCGAGCCTGTAATTTAAGAGGAACCGGCTTTGAGCCGGGACATTTTTCTACCGAAAAATGTACAAATTTATCTTGAAAGGGGGTCTACGGGGTGTAATTTTAAGATTGATGGAATTCTAGGGAACGAACTAAAAACCTCCCCTTAAAGACCTAATACTTTTTATCAAGACAATGACTGTGATAGTTTCTTCCTACAGCCAGTGCCACACGAGTCATTGAGTCATTTAGCGGCGAACTGCAATTAAGTCTGTGATTTGCTACAGGGTGTTTGATGTACTATATATATACACACACATACACACACAGAGGGGTCGCGATATATTTCCCTACAGGCATAATAATTATTATGCTCTATCCAACAACCAACTCTACTCCTAAAATCGATTAATGAAATATTACAAACACATGTGGCAGTCCGTGGATTCGAACCCAGGATGCTCACACCGAATATCAACACCTTATACATTGCACCACGCAGGCAGTTTTAAATGAACAACTCCTTCCCTTTCTGCAACTATACGCTGTTTCAAGCATCAATTTATAACAATCGTTGACAAGGGGTATTTATAGCTACTATAGTTACTACTATATATACTACTATAGTTAACAACCAAAATCGATGAAGTATCACATTAGTTTTCCAGGCATTCAATACATGGGAATTATCTATGGCCAAATGTTTGCTCCAGTATTTTGGCGATTTTAAGACCTTTTGTGCCATTTATGTGTCGATTTTTTTCTTGGCTTTCGGCCGGACATTTTTCTACCGAAAAATGTACAAATGTATCTTGAATGAGGGTCTTTAGGGTGTCCCTTGAGCTTGATGGAGGTCTTGGGAGGAAACTAAAATTACTAAATAGACAAATAAATAAACAAATAAACACAAATAAATACACCCTTAACCCCTTCTGTACCGGCGACGTCTTTTTAGCTTCATTCTGGCTACTATTAGACGTTTATATTCAATCTAAAAAAGGGCCTCCAGCAATTAAAGGGCTTCGAACTATCTCATTTACCCTTTATGCTACAGATCCTTCTTAAACTGCACATCGTCTAACTCTAAATAGTGCTAAAATAACATTAAAAAGACGTCGCCGGTACAGAAGGGGTTAAGAAGACTAGCCTATTTATCTCGTCAAGCCTGGGACTCGATTCTTTGTCTTTATCTATCTATCTATCTCTATCTATCTCTATCTATCTCTATCTCTCTCTATCTCTCTCTATCTCTCTCTCTCTCTCTCTCTCTCTATCTATATCTCTCTCTTTCTTTCTTTTTTTTCTCTCTCTCTCTCTCTCTCGCTCTCTAATCGCTATATTGACTCAGCCCGGCCTCAGCAAATCCACTTGATCAGGGAAAGACCGCGGGAACCAGTGAGGGCAGGCGGGCGTCAGAGCGAAACATTCTGAACAAGGGACGAAAACCGATGACAGCCTACCGTCCCAGTGCAGCTTTAGTGTTCACGAAAATGGACTTTTTCGCTCACTTGTCAACTCCCGAGGCTAGGGGAAAAGATAAACATTATTCGCAACGTATGTGTGTGTGTGTGTGTGTACTGGGGCTTAACGATTTAGATGATTTGAGAGAGAGAGAGAGAGAGAGAGAGAGAGAGCGAGAGCGAGAGCGAGAGCGAGAGCGAGAGAGAGAGTGAGTGTGAGAGATACTCAGATTTGCTTAACTGTGCCCTCTACTCTGTATTGTCAAAGGATGCTAACAAATTCCTCCTACCTCTCTCTCTCTCTCACACACACACACACAGTATTACAATCGGTGTGCCCCAGGGATCAGTGTCTGTACCTGTTCCTTTATTGTCTTAAATCCACACACATACAGTAATACAATCGGTGTGCCCCAGGGATCAGTGTCTGTACCTGTTCCTTTATTGTTTTAAATCCACACACATACAGTAATACAATCGGTGTGCCCCAGGGATCAGTGTCTGTACCTGTTCCTTTATTGTTTTAAATCCACACACATACAGTAATACAATCGGTGTGCCCCAGGGATCAGTGTCTGTACCTGTTCCTTTATTGTTTTAAATCCCCACACATACAGTAATACAATCGGTGTGCCCCAGGGATCAGTGTCTGTACCTGTTCCTTTATTGTTTTAAATCCACACACATACAGTAATACAATCGGTGTGCCCCAGGGATCAGTGTCTGTGCCTGTTCCTTTATTGTTTTTTAAATCAACGTACGGGATCGACTATGGTCTTTCATGGACGATTTCAACATTTACAAACCAAGCAACCAATAAAAAAATACACTGTTATCTCCCATGAGAGTTTATAATATATATATATATACCACAAGTAAAATGGCTTAAGGGGAGATATCCACTTGAGGGAGTTTTTTCTGGACTCCTTTCTCCCTCATGTTTGGCCCCATTGCTTTTCTAATTTTAAGACGTTCACCCCATTATTTTTATGATTTTAAGAACTTTCAACCCATTTCTGTCAATTTTAAGACCTTTCGTGCAATTTAGGCGTCGATTTTATCCTGGCGAGCGATAGCGAGCCTGTAATTTAAGAGGAACCGGCTTTCAGCCGGGACATTTTTCTACCGAAAAATTTACAAATTTATCTTGAAAGGGGCTCAACGGGGGTGTAATCTTAAGCTTGATGGATATCTAGAGACCAAACTAAAAACCTTCCCTTAAATCTATATATGTACAGTGCGTATCAGTGTTGTTAGAATGTAGGCCTATGTACTGTACAGTATTTTGTTATGTAATATCGCGGGCAGTGAACAGTGCTTCAAAATGTTCTTGAATATTTCTAAAATGCCATTTATGTAATTGCAAACAAACATGCCCAAATCAGCGTGTTCCCTCATTCAATGATCAACATCTCAAGTATAATAATCACATAGTTGTGTAACAGCTACTTATGCAGGCAACTGTACGGTCGCGCTAATAAGTCATGCCCCAGCTGTCATTACGTTTGGCTCTTTCTGTGCTGTATTAATGTCTGTCAGATGTTGAATAGGGCGGGTAAGCGTAGGAACATGTTTGTATATTTCACTCGATATGAAGAAATGAAGCTTAGATATTCCTGATACCAATTATTGATCAAAACATAATGGGTGCCGAGACATGACTTATTAGCGCGACTGTACAGTCAATGTATGCAGAGTATTTCAGTCTAATTTAAATATCGGCGGATTTGTATAATATTCCACAATATCGTCTGTACCTCCTAGACAGGCCACGCATGAATGGATGTGCTCCACTTTATCGGGAAACACTTCGCAAAATCCGTTCGATTTTCTGCATACAAGGAAATTCTGGTTCGTGTTCACAGTCTGGGCCGGGCGGGGCGTTTCTTAATTCTCGGTATAATTACGGCCAAAAGTTGTGTTCTACCTCCACGCGTCCAAAATTTCCTTTCCTAAAAATAATAATAATAATAATTAAAATGTAAAACTTGCAAACTAAACAAACCAAAATTGGGACAAGGACAATATAAAGTCAAATTAAATTATCAAAATCGCTATGTGGAAACAACGCTTACTAAAATGAAAATTATTAAATAAAAGAACACAATCCACCACATAGGGTGTACATCACTACATGAGCAAGTTAATCTGTTTCAAGTTAATTTTCTGTTTAAAAGAAAATAATAATAATAATAATAATATAAATATACAGTATATATATATAAACCTACCACTATACCACAAAAAACCCACTATATTCAACCAGTCTGAGATAATCTTGAATATAAAACCTTTGATCATGTGGGTTAAAGACTATCGGTATCCTTAGAGTAGACAGACGATGATTTATAATCTTGTCTAATGATAGCCAGAATAAAATGTCAAATTGCGTCATAATCCTCAAGGGATTAAATGGTTGCCAATTGCGGATCCAAATAATGCAAACAAATATATAAATTAATAAATAAATACATATATAAGTAAACAAAATAAATTAATATATAAATAAATAAATAAATACATATATAAGTAAACAAAATAAATTAATATATAAATTAATAAATAAATACATATATAAGTAAACAAAATAAATTAATATATAAATTAATAAGTACAAACCGTATATAAGTAAACAAAATAAATTAATATATAAATAAATAAATAAATACATATCGTATATAAGTAAACAAAATAAATTAATATATAAATAAATAAATAAATACATATATAAGTAAACAAAATAAATTAATATATAAATTAATAAATAAGTACAAACCGTATATAAGTAAACAAAATAAATAAATATATAAATAAATAAATAAATACATATCGTATATAAGTAAACAAAATAAATGAATATATAAATAAATAAATAAATACATATAAGTAAACAAAATAAATTAATATATAAATTAATAAATAAGTACAAACCGTATATAAGTAAACAAAATAAATTAATATATAAATAAATAAATAAATACATATCGTATATAAGTAAACAAAATAAATTAATATATAAATAAATAAATAAATACATATATAAGTAAACAAAATAAATTAATATATAAATTAATAAATAAGTACAAACCGTATATAAGTAAACAAAATAAATTAATATATAAATAAATAAATAAATACATATCGTATATAAGTAAACAAAATAAATTAATATATAAATAAATAAATAAATACATATATAAGTAAACAAAATAAATTAATATATAAATAAATAAATAAAAATAACAACTCTCATGTGTGAATCCTACTTAACCCCTTTAGTATTTGAGGACGTATTTTTCATTTTTAGTCTATCTATCATCAGACAATAATATACAGCTTAGGAAGGGTCTCTAGATATGCAGGGGGTCAAAACAGAATCCATTATGCCTCAGATTCCCACCGATCCTTCCTCAGCTGAATATGACCGTCTAATGGTAGCCCAATATACACTTTTAAAGAGCGGCATAATCAACAAGGTAGGAGGTAACAAAACTCTCCCAACAGCGGCCTTCCCCCGAGATGGTAAGCTCAGGTAAGGTAATGTGGGGTTGGTTCTGAAGGAAGAGAGAGAGAGAGCGAGAGCGAGAGCGAGAGCGAGAGCGAGAGCGAGAGAGAGAGAGAGAGAGAGAGAGCGAGAGCGAGAGAGAGAGAGAGAGAGGGTCAGCTTTTATGTTGTGTCGCTCGCTTTTCTTCGGATCTTATAACTCCTTTAGGATTATTAACTCTCTAGCGCCCAAAATCCCTGCCTTAACTGAATAAAATCGTCTAGCAATAGCCAGCATAGAAGGAAGACACGTGTCCTAGTGACCTTAAGGGAAGGTATTTAGTTTGTTCCCTACGTTTTCATCAAGCTTAAAATTACACCCCCTAGACCCCCTTTCAAGATAAATTTGTACATTTTTCGGTAGAAAAATTTCCCTAATATTACAGGCTCGCTATCGCTCGCCAGGAAAAAATCGACACCTTAATGGCACGAAAGGTCTTAAAATTGACAGAAATGGGGCAAAATGTCTTAAAATATCAAAACTACTAGGGCAAACGTCTTAAAATCTCAAAAGCAATGGGGCTAAACATGAGGGAGAAAGAGGTTCAGAAAAAAATCCTCCAGGTGGAAATATCCCCTTAGACCTCCATCAGGCTTTACAAATAAACAAAACAAAAACTAAACCCCCCTTAGAGATAAATTTATACATTTTACGGTAGAAAAATGTCTCGGACGTACAGTAGGTCGGTTCTTCCAAAATGACACGCTCGTTATCGCTCGCAAGGTAAACATCGACACCTAAATGGCACGAAAGGTCTTAATATTTAATGTAATGTAAATTTCATTAATCGATTTTAGGAGTATAGTTGGTTGTTGGAAGGAACATAATAATTGACAAAGAAATGGGGCGAAGGGTCTTAAAATCGCCAAACTAATAGGTCAAACGTCTTAATATCTGAAAAACTAATGGGGGCTAAGCATAAGGGAGAAGAGTGTCCAGAAAAAAAAAAAATAACCCGTCTCCCCCTTAACATGAAGTAAAGTGTAATGGCTCGGGTCAAGGTGGAGATATTTTTTGGTTAAGGGGGAACTACTTGCTTTTTCTGGGCCCCTTTCTTCCTCATGTTTAGCATTATTAGCTTTGAGGTTTTAAGACGTTCGTTTCGTTAGTTTGGCGATTTTGAGACTATTCGCCTCATTTCGTTGTCAATATTAAGACTTTTCGTGCCCTTTAGGTGTCGTTTTTTCTCCTGACGAGCGATAGCGAGCCTTTAATTTTAGAAGGAACCGGCCTTCGGCCGGGAAATTTTTCTACCGAAAAATTTACAAATTTATCTTGATAGGGGTCTAGGGGGCGTTTTTCTAAGCTTGATGGAGGTCTAGCGAGGAAACCTAAAAATAAATAAATAAATAAATATATATAGACCAAAAACCAAGCACTACCCCCTTAATACAAGGTCAGGTAGGGTGTGGTCATTCTAGGTTAGCTATAAGAGTTAACCCCTTCTGTACCGGCGACGTCTTTATAATTTAATTCTCGTTTCATTTAGACGATTTTGAGCAGTTTAAGAAGGATCTGTGGTAGAAGAGAAAAAAAGTTAAGTGAGAGAGTTCGAAGCCTGTTACTTGCTCGAGGCCCCTTTTTTAAGTGGAATACAATCGTCTAATAGTAGCCAGATTACAAGGAACAGGACATCACCGGTACAGAAAGGGTTAAGGGGAGGTTTTTAGTTTGTTTCCTACTCCTCCAGCAACCTTAAAATTTAACCCCCTTGACCCCCTTTCAAGATAAATTTGTACATTTTTCGGTAGAAAAATGTCCCGGCCGAAGGCCGGTTCCTCTTAAATTACAGGCTCGCTATCGCTCACCAGGATAAAAGCGACACCTAAATGGTACGAAAGGTCTTAAAATTGACAGAATGGGGCGGAAATTCTTAAAATCACCAAACTAATGGGGCAAACGTCTTAAAATCTCAAAAGCAATGGGGCTAGATATGAGGGAGAAAGGGGTCAAGAAAAAAGTCCCTCAAGTGGAAATCTCCCCTTAAGGACACCTTGATGTTGAATATAATTAATTAAAGCAAGATCAAAGAATGGTTTTGCCTCGGGAGATTCTCTGATGATTATAAAATTGATCGTATAGTCGGTCAAATAAGTGATGTAGCGGCCCCAAGTATATTTCGATCAATAATTGGTATCAGCAGTATCTAAGCATTACTTCATCGTTTCGAGTGAGGTATACACACATGTTCCTATATTTATACACCCTATTCAACATCTGACAGACATTAATACAGCATACAGCGAGCAAAGCGTAATGACAGCGGAGACACGACTTATTTTGCCAACTGTACTACCAGTGAGATGAAGGGACATACACCCCTTGGACATAATCCTTTCATAAATAATCCTTTCACAAATAATCCTCCTGGTTAAAATCCCAATAGTAAAAAATAACACAATAGGTTAAAATCCCAATAGTAAAATAACAAAATAGGGTAAAATCCCAATAGTAAAATAACACAATAGGTTAAAATCCAAATAGTAAAAGAAAATAGGTTAAAATCCCAATAGTAAAATAACACACTAGGTTAAAATCCCAATAGTAAAATAACACACTAGGTTAAAATCCCAATAGTAAAAGAACACAATAGGTGAAAATCCCCTCATTAAATTAACAAAATAAGTTAAAATTCCCTTTGTAAATGAACAATATAAGTCAAAATCCACTCAGTAAAAAGAACAAAATAGCCTAAAATTCCCTCAGTAAAAGAACAAAATAGGTTAAAATCTCCTTAGTGAAAAGAACAAAATAGGTTAAAATCTCCTTAGTGAAAAGAACAAAATAGGTTAAAATCCCCTCAGTAAAAAAACACAATAAGTCAAAATTCCCTCAGTAAAATAAGAAACTAAGTACAAAATAATACCCTCAGTAAATGAACACAATAAGTCAACATTCCCTCAGTAAAAAAAGAAAATAAGTAAATATCCCCTCGGTAAATGAACAAAATAGCCTAAAATTACCAAAGAAAATGAAACAAAATTGGCTAAAACCCCGAAGTATTAGTGCATGGCTGGTTATGGAGTCTAGTTCGTCCTTATTCATACTTGTTTTTCATATTTTTGTTTCATATTGTTTTTTCACCAAGCAACTTTACTTCTAAATTGAATTCATGAAATCAACAAATATATGTGGCACTCCAAGGACTCGAACCTAGGATACTCACAACGAAATTCCGCGCATTTATGCATCAAGACAGATGCACGATACTGTTTACGTCAGCATCTGCATCACAATACGAGCCAGTGTTTATTATACGCCTGAAACACGCCATGGCTACCCCTACCACACCACCTGTCATCCTGTGTGTCAATGTGCGGACCGTAACCACCTGTTGTGTCAATGTGTGGTGGTGCTGTGTGTTTACCCTGTCCTTACCCTGCTCTGTGTGTCGCCCGGAGTGTCAATGTGCGCTAGGTCTTCAGGGGGTATCACATGAGAACTTTAATCCTCAACTTCTGGTCTGAAACGTTTTTTTCTGGCAACCTTTTGAGACATAATTATTTGCACGGGTACTGACATTTTTGGCTCGAATGTCCCTTAATTTTGGCACTGTCACTCTTTCAACACTGGGGGAGGCACTTGCTACAGGCAGTTATGCCTTTTGTCTCCCTCACTCACATAGAAAAAAAAACAAAAAACAAAAAAGACTAGAGGCATTACTAAAAGTGATGGCATTCATAATGTATCTAGTGTGGTAGTGTGTGTAATTTTCTATCAAGAAAGGTAAAGGGATCGACAGGATTGTATCAACTACCATGTTGTTATGCTGCTCAGCGTGCCAAGCATATGTTTTCTTCATATTCTGTTGATGCGAATTCGAGACCATTTGCTAAAAGGTCAGTTACCTGAGTAACGTGGTTTCACACCTATATGCAAGAAATCTGGGTTCTCGTGAACTGCGATTTGAGTTTCAACAGGGACTGATTGCAGTCTATGTCCATCTCAAAAAGGGTTTTACCTCAGGAAATCTTGAGACTGTCAAATTCTACACCTCCACAGGATACCAGAAGGAATTGTTGATCTTGTGTCTGGCCTATGATATTATATATTCAGAAAGAGAGTGCTGTAAAAGTGCAGTGGGTAGACATCTTCCATATTCCGTGTGTACTCAGGATGTAAGACAGCAGCGTGTTCTACCACCGTCACATTTTTAAACTTACATGATTTGGCTACTGGGTCAGACAATCAGACAAAGTCGTTGTTGAATATAGTTGACAACAACGGGATTACTGAATTAGATTTTATATAACAATTTATGATCACTGCAGATTCGCTGGATATAAATATATTATGATAAATCCCTCCTAGCCCCCTGCCCCCTTACTAGCCTCCCCTGCCCCCTCCTAGCCCCTGCCCCCCTCCTAGTCCCTCCCTGCCCCCCTTCTGTCCCTCCTTGACCCTGTGGCCTCTTGTGCAGCCACAGGAGGTAATGGCTGTGGTGGGTGGCAGGTGTTTCCGGTTATTATTGGTGTGGTTACCTGTCTCAAGCGACTACCTAACCCCCTCCACCTCCTCCACTTCTAATTCCCCTTCCCTCTACATCCACCTCCACCTCCCCCTTCTATTCTCCCCTCTTCCCCTCCCCTCATAATCTTGCCTCTCCCTCTTCCCTTCTCCCCACCCCTTCTCCTTACTCCTGTCCACTCCTGTCCCCTCCCCTCCCCTCCCCTTCCCTCTACCTCCACCTTCCCATTTCCCCTCTCCTTCTTCCCCCTCTGTCCACCCCTCCTGTTCCCTTCCTCCCTTTCCTCTCAATATACCCCTTTCTATCCCCCTCCCCTCTCTACCTACACTGTCACGCTCTTGTAGACATACAGGTACAGGTATAAGCTATGTTCACTGCGTTTCTTTCACTACGCTAAGGAAAGAAATTGCGCTTAATAAAAGACCTGACTATTCTTATTATTATTATTATTATTATTATTAGTGATAAATATGTTCATTATTATTATTAGTTATTATTATTAGTTATTATTATTATTATTATTGATAAATATGTTCATTATTATTATTAGTTATTATTATTATTTATTATTATTATTATTATTATTATTGGTATTATCACGATTATTATTATTCCCTACTGTAAACATGAACACTTAATTGTAACAGAAAACGGAACATAACGAGTGTTATGTTCGTGTATGTGTTCTTATATATACAGATAAACCGAAGAACTCAGCAAAGCCGGTATCACACGAGCGCTTTTTCCCTCAACATTGATCCTCAGCACTGGTCTGGCAGCTCATGAGGTCAACATTTATAATATATCGGTCACCTAAATTCATTCATCATCAGTCTAGTTTCCGATACCAGTGCAAAATATTCGAGACATGTTGCCAGAATAATGTTGATCACCGAATGTTGACTATAAAAGTTCTCGTGTGATACCGGCTTTACTAACGCCCCCCCCTCCCCTTCTCACCTCCCCCCTCTGCCCCCCCCCCTCTCATTTCCTATGCCGTCATGCTCCTATCGGTTATGTGCGCCTACCATATGCTTAACCCTTTCTGTACCGGCGACGTCTTTTTTAGTGTATTCTAGCTAAATTTAGCCGATGTTGTGCAGTTTAAAGAAGGATCTGCGGTCGTGAAAATGGTGAAGTGAGATAGTTCGAAGCCTGCTAATTGCTGGAGGCCCTTGTTACACTGAAGAACATCGTCTAATGGAACCCAGAAAAGAGTCAAATAAATATAGACGCCGCCGGTACAGAAAGGGTTAATGTGTGTCTGTGTCTTCTACTATGGTCACTGTCCGTTCTACCCCCCCCCCCCCCCCCCCCCCCCCCCCCCCCCCCCCCACCCCCCCGTACCCCTTCCTTCCTTTGTACTTCATTACCTGTGTTGCCACGCTCCTGTAGATATATTATGCTCGGTGTCCATATCATGATCGGTGTATTCCTTGGCAATGCTCACCTTGTCTCTTCTATTAGGTTCGCTGTCTGTCTTATCCCTCCCCCCCTCCCCCCACCACCCTCTTTTTTTCTATCCTTCCTCCTCCTCCCCTCCCTCATTACCTATGCTGGCATGCTCCAGTATATTTATGCTCAATGAGTTAATCTTATTTGATGGGACTCGTCAGCTTTGGTCGGCCACCCATCTAGGGGAGCAAACCTTATATAAATCCTTACTGCTCACCCAATTGTGAAACAGGTTGGTGGATGGACTAGCCACCCACCACTGTTGAAAAAATAGTTCTAAAGAGATATATAGAGGGCCTTGGAGTCGGACAGTCCCTAAGTTGAGTGGTCAGTCTTATAAGCCATTGCATAAAGTGGCACAGGTTGTCCTTCTCACGGAGGACAGGTCTGCTTGGTGGCATTTGTGTATGGCCACCCTCATAAAGGGGAGTGAGGTGTCCGGCAATAGATAGATAAATAAAAGAGAGATAGATAGATAGATAGATAGATAGTTAATCTCGCTATGCTCGTCGTGTTTTTGTCCACTATGCTCCCTGTCTGTCTTACCTCCCTCCCTCCCTCCCTCCCCCCAACCCCCTTCTCTCTCGTCATTACCCCTCTCCTTTTCCTCCCCTCTCCCCCCCCCCCCCTCATTATCAACGCTGTCATGCTGTTGTAGATAAGGTATATGCTCGGTGTGTTTCTTCCACTATGTTCACAGTGTTTCTTCCACTATGTTCACTGTGTTTCTTTGTTGTATTCACTGTGTTTCTTCCACTATGTTTACTGTGTTTCTTCCACTGTGTTCACTGTGTTTCTTCCACTATGTTCACTGTGTTTCTTCCACTATGTTCACTGTGTTTCTTCCACTATGTTCACTGTGTTTCTTCCACTATGTTCACTGTGTTTCTTCCACTATGTTCACTGTGTTTCTTCCACTGTGTTCACTGTGTTTCTTCCACTATGTTCACTGTGTTTCTTCCACTATGTTCACTGTGTTTCTTTGTTATGCTTCCTTCATGTCTCTAGTATAAGTTCAGTCTTGCATATTCCGTATTGCCTATGTTGTCATGCTCTGCTGCACACGTAAAAGCATTGCACTGATACTCGACGCAATGCCAATTATGGGCTATATGACCTAGAAATGTAAGAATTCTACCTTCGTATGATTGTTTGTGCGTGACTCCGTAGACTTTCTTCGCATTTTCCCAAAGTCTTCTCACCCATGCACTCCCTCGGGCGCTCCCCCCCCCCCTCACCCACTTCCCCTGTCTAAATACCCTATAGTTCAGATATTGGCCAATTATAGCCATATCGGTGCCTCTTGACTTTGCACTGTAATAACAAACATTCGTCAATATTCGTACATGATGTATAATTAAGTCTTCGGATATAAATTCTACATGTTCATAAGATATCGCACCGTTCCTTGATAATTGCGGCATCAAAATCGCGTTCAAAAGAAAGGGATGCAGCTCTCTCATGCTACAGGCTCTCTCTCCCCCCATCCCTTCCGCCTCTCTCTATCTATCTATCTATCTATCTATCAATCTCTCTCTCTCTCTCACACACAAAGGGTAATCACCAGAGCGGCTCTCACGCGGAAAAAAGAGTGCGTCGCTGTTCTGACAAAGAGGTGCAGGGAAAGGCACTTTGGCCGGTAACTAATTGTTGGGACGCAGGTACAGGCTCGCGGTACACCCACACACCCACACACAGACACACACACCCACACACACATACACACCCACCCACTCACACACACACACACATACACACCCACCCACACACCCACACACATATACACACCCACACACATACACACCCACACGCACATACACACACACACTCTCACTTTCTCTCTCTCTAACGCACACATTCTCTCGCTCATTCACTCTCTCTCACTTTCCTTCTCACACTCTCTCTCATAAATAATCCAGCAAGCCCTGCAGTGCCTTAATGCGGGTCACCGGATTTGTTTGATCTTTCTCTCCTTTTCTCTCTTTCCCTGGCTTGTATCCATTCGGCCCCATTCAGCCAACTGTTTTAAGACGTTTATCCCCATCCAGGTGTCGATTTCTTCCTGGCGAGCGATAGCGAGCCAGCATTGTATGGAGAAATCCGGCTTCGCCGGAAATTTTTCTATCGAAAAATGTACAAATTTAGCTTGCTGTCAAAAACAAAAATATAAATATGCTGGCTTGCTACCGCTCGCAGGAAAATATTGATACGTGGATGGGGGTAAACGTCTTAAAACAGTAGGCTGAATGGGGCCGAATGGATACAAGCCAAAGAGAGAGGGAGAGAAAGAGGAAAAAAGCGAGGTGGGTTCCCTGACCACCTCACTTGAATCATAGGGTCTGTGTAGTCAGAGTATTTACGCAAATCTATGAAATTCTCATAAATATATAATGTGGGGGTTGATCGGTGGTGGTGATGTGAAGTGGTGATGGTGGTGAGCGATGGTTTGTGGTGATGTAAGGAGTGATGTGAGGGATGGTGGAGGTGGTGGTGACGAGTGATGTGGATGTGGTGGTGACGAGTGATGTGGATGGATGGTGTGTGGTGGATGTGGTGGTGATGATAGCAGTGAGGTAATTGGATGTGGTGATGTGAGTTAGTGGTGGTGATGGATGGTGGTGTGTGGTGATAGCAGTGAGGTAATGTAAGGGGGTGGTGAGTTAGTGGTGGTGATGGGTGGTGATGTGTGGTGATGGGTGGTGATGGGTGGTGATGTGTAGAGTTAGCACTAAGGTAATGTAAGCGGGGATGGGTGGGGGGGGGGGGGGGGGGGGGGGGGGGGGGGGGGGGTGAGTTAAGTGTTGTCAAAGTGTCAAAACGTGACTTTCTGCTCTTTACCGATGGCTCCACTCCTCCGTATCTTTATCTTCTCCGTATCTTTATCTTCTCTCTCAACACTCTTGCTATTCTTAAGGGCAGATGGCCCGTTTTCCTGGACCCCCTTCCCCTTCATGTTTAGCCCCGTTAGTTTTCAGATTATAAGACGTTCGGCACATTAGTGTGGCGACTTTACGACCTTTCGCCCCCATTTCTTTGTCAATATTAAGACTTTTAGTGTCATTTACGTGTCGATCTTTTTCCTGACGAGCGATAGCGAGCCTGTATTTTAAGAGGAATCGACCTTCGGCCGGGACAGTTTTCTATCGAAAAATGTACACATTTATCTTGAAGGAGGATTTTGGGCGTGTTTTTTTTTTTTTTTTTTTTTTTTTTTTTAAAGCTTGATGGAGGTATAGGGAACAAATTAAAAAAATTATAAAAAGATACATAAATGAACAAATAAATACGCCCATCCCCATCAATACGCCCATCCCCATCAATACGCCCATCCCCATCAACACGCCCATCCCCATCAACACGCCCATCCCCATCAATACGCCCATCCCCATCAATACGCCCATCCCCATCAACATTCCTGCTCGTGTACGCAGAGATCGTACACTCTCTCTCTCATTTGGAGTTCATGAATTAAGTCAATATATAATTAGGTTGTCATATTAGCTTACCTACTCCAACCAACCAACATATATTGGTAACAAGTGTAGGTTATAAAGATGTTCCTAGGTGTTCTTCCTAAGTCATTATATATGCTTCCGTTAATTTCATTGGAGGTGTTTGGTGGTGTGGTGAAATTAATAAAAAATGGATTATAATGTTTGCATGAATACAGTGTTCATGACGCCACACTATTGGGCTATATATATTGAGGTATTTAGACGATTTAATGAAGCTAAGGAAGGTAATATGGTAGCTAGAAGGATTAGTTGAGATCATATTTAGCCTTTTAATGAGTAGACGTTCTTTCTTAGCTGAATATAATTGGTTAATTATTGTCAGGATATAATACAAAGGATGTCACCGGTACTGAATGGGTTAAATAGATGAATATAGCTAAACACACACACACACAGACCAACAGACACACACCCACACCACACCCGCCCAAACACACATACCACAGACAGACACACACAACCCCACCCCCACACACACATACACCCACACACCACGGACAGACACACACACACACAACCCCACCCACACACACATACCACAGACACCAGACAAACACACACCACAGACACCCACACCACACACACACAACCCCACACACACACATATACACCCACACACCACAGACAGACCAACAGACACACACACACACACACCACAGACAGACACCCACACCACACCCACATACATACATCCACACACCCACCCACATCCACACTCCCACACCACTCTCTCACCGTGATCTAGCCAGCCTCAGGTCTAATGGTGGATAATGGAGTCTCTAATGGTGCTTGATGGCCGACCATTGTGGACTTCTCTACGTCAACAGTGAAACGTGGAGTACTCGGAGTGACTTACATTTAGTTCATAACTAAACTAATCAAACTTAGGATAACCTAATCTAAGTTAACATCGATATAGTTTTCCACAAATTTACAACCCACAGCAGTGTAAGTCCAATTATTACACACATTTTATGAATGGAGGGTGCCTTTAGGCCTATGGACCTTCGTGTTGTCTTTGTTTTTCCTTTCTTCTATGTATTATCTCTTAAAAAAACTTAAGCTAAAAAATCGGGTTCCACCTTCTTAAGTTGATTTATTAAATATTTGTTCATGACCAATATTAATTTGTTATAAGAAAAATATGCTCCTCCCCAAAATTACAAGGTGAGAATATACAGTATACAGTAGATTTCCTTTATGTGTGTTAATGATATTTTACTTATTTTTACCAAGAAACAAACTATGTTGACATTTTAGTTGAGACACGATATTTGAGCGTGACGTACACCCATGGATACTAGACACCAATACTGACAATTTTAAGTTAGAAAGAAATACACGAATAAACCTCCAAAATGCCAATATATAGAGGATAATAATGACCTTCACAAATAGTTAACATCTTTTCCGAATAGTGTGACTGATGGTGAGATACTAGGCACATACTGAAAAGCCAGAGTTAAAGTGACCTTAGACTGTATGTAATATGTACAGTCTAAGGTTACTCCCAGACTGAATTAAGCATCATTAACCCCTTCTGTACCGGTGACGTCTTTTTAACTGTATTCTGGCTGCTATTATACGACTATATTCAGTTTAAAGAGGGCCTCCGACAATTAAGAGGCTTCGAACTATCTCACTTAACCCGTTTTACTACCTATCTATCTAACTATTGCCTGATGCCGTGATCCCCGAAGGGGTGGCCACGAACGAACCACCCCCATGCACCTCTGTCCCCAGTCAGTCGACGCCCCTCCTCCCAACCAGCACCGCCTTCATTCATATACTTCCTCACTCCATCCTTCTACCTCTCCCTCTCTGTCCTTCCACCTCGCTCTCGTACACCCTCCTAGTCATTCTCTCGCTTCCCATACGTTCCATATGGCCGAACCACCTCAAGTTGTTCCTTTTCACACTTTCCAGCACATCTACCTCCACACCACACCTCCTTCTTACTTCCTCATGCGTCTGTCTATCCCTCCATGTAACTCCGCACGCACTTCTCAAGTAACAAATTTCCACCGCTCTCACTCTTGGTCTGAGTCTCTTCCCGAACGTCCATGCTTCGCTTGCGTAAGTTAGTGTCGGGATTACCACACTGTCATGCAAGGACTTCTTCACTTCCATACTGACCACTCTATTTCGTGTTACTGCTTTCAACGTTCCTACAACCCTCTTCCCCTGTTGTACCCTCTCCCGCACTTCTTCATCCATAGTCCCATCTTTACTCAACACACTGCCCAGATACTTAAAAGAGCTGACAATCTCCATAGCCTAACCGTTCAACTTCACCTCACACTCTGTGACTTCACCCCTTTCGAAGACCACAACCTTGCTCTTCCCCGCATTTACCTTCAAATTCCGTTTTTCGCACACTGTTCCAAACACATTTACCAGAACAAATCTGATCTACACATCCTCTTCCCTTCCTAAAACCTCCTTGCTCCTTGTTTTACTACCACAGATCCTTTTTAAGCTGCACACAACCGTCTAAATATAACTAGAATATATTAAAAACATCTCGCCGGTACAGAAGGGGTTAAGGGACAACCGTTTTTACCTGTCGATCTGAGACATCCACAGCTCTTATTGGGCCCACCAAGACTATCCCAGATCGACAGGTAAAAACAGCACTACCTTAAGGGGATATGGGTCGTTTTTCTGGTCCCCCTTTTTCATCATGTTTAGCCCCATTAGTTTTGAGATTATAAGACGTTCGCCCTATTAGTTTGGCGATTTTAAGACCTTTCACCCCATTTCTCCGTCAATATTACGAGCTTTCGTGCAATTTAGGTGTCGATTTTATCCTGGCGAGCGGTAGCAAGCCTATAATTTTAGGAGGAATCGGCCTTCGGCCGGGACATTTTTCTACCGAAAAATGTACAAATTTATCTTGAAGGAGGGTCTGGGGATGGGGTGGGGGTTTAAGCTTGATGGAGGTCTAGCGAGGAAACTAAAAAAAAAAAATAATAAAATAATTTAATCAATAAACCGACCCAAATATAAACCCTATCCCTAAAGGGGAGATTTCCACTTGAGGGATTTTTTTCTTGACCCCTTTCTCCCTCATGCTTAGCCCCATTGTTTTTCGAATTTTAAGACGTTTGCCCTATTATTTTGACGATTTTAAGGACTTTCAACCCATTTCTGTCAATTTTAAGACCTTTCGTGCCATTTAGGTGTCGATTTTATCCTGGCGAGCGATAGCGAGCCTGTAATTTAAGAGGAACCGGCATTCAGCCGGGACATTTTTCTACCGAAAAATGTACAAATGTATCTTGAAAGGGGCTCAAGGGGGTGTAATTTCAAGCTTGATGGAAGTCTGAGAAACACACTAAAAACCTCCCCTTAACGAGGTTTGTTTCTGTCTGGGAAATGTTAAAAATATCACTACAGTATTACTGACTGTGACTGTGCTGAAGGCTTTAACCCCTTTAACTTTGATCCCGGCTACAATTAGACGACTTTATGCAGTTTAAGAAGGACCTATGTTATCCAGAGGGTTTATAACTCAAAATGAATGAAAGGAATCAAGCTGAAATTTCTATCAATTGGGAAGAGTCCACCAGGGAATAGGTGTGGATATTTACAGTCAATTTGCTCGAGGCCCTTTTGATTTGTGAGAAGTTAAGGGGGTCAAGATAATTGTTACGTTCGTTGGCGCTACCTATAGTATTGAAAGGGTTAAGCATTATGCCAACCCAGTGACTCGGTTCTTTGCTGATGACGCTCTGGTGGCAACGATGATACACACACACACACACACACACACACACACACACACACACACACAGTACATACATACACTTAAATAAAAAAAAAAAAAAAAAAAAATAGAAGGTCCCACCCCTTTCCCATTCTTAAGGGGAGGTTTCTAGTTTGTTTCCTACTCCTCCAGCAATCTTAAAATTTCACCCCCTTGACCCCCTTTCAAGATAAATTTGTACATTTTTCGGTAGAAAAATGTCCTGGCCGAAGGCCGATTACTCTTAAATTACAGGCTCGCTATCGCTCGCCAGGATAAAATCGACACCTAAATGGCACGAAAGGTCTTAAAATTGACAGAATGGGGCGAAAATATCTTAAAAATCACCAAACTAATGGGGCAAACGTCTTAAAATCTGAAAAGCAATGGGGCTAGACATGAGGGAGAAAGGGGTCAAGAAAAAAGTCCCTCAAGTGGCTATCTCCCCTTAAGTAAGCCATTTTAGATTTACAGAAGAGTGACCATTACTTGCATTACTGCATGTCCACAAACATTTCAGTAATGTAAGCATGTTTTTTTTTTTTTTTTTTTTTTTTTTTTTTTTTTTTTTTTTTTTTTTTTAGACACATACATATATACACTCACATAGGCACACACACACACACACACACACACACACACACACACACACACACACACAAATACACACACACACACACACGGTCTGGTCACGCAGTATTGTCTCTCTCAGCCACTAGAGGGCACGCGCGCATGTGGAGAGCCACCTTCGTCTGTCTGGGGAGAGGGGCGCTCCTTCAACTTCAAATGTACAGTCACGAGCAATAATTCGGCGACAATCATGCTCTAAAATACCAACAAGGGACTGGAGTTCTCGAAAAGGGGCTCCAGTCCTGACGCTATACTTGACGTTCCCTGTTAATGGGTGTTTCAAACGTTTATAAGCGTTTCAAACGTTTATAAGTGCTTCAAACGTTTATAAGTGTTGCAAACGTTTTTGGGTGTTTTAAACATTTATGAGTGTTTAAAACTTGTATGGGTGGTTCAAACATGTATGGGTGTTTCAAACGATTATATATGAGTGTTTTAAACATTTATGGGTGTTTCAAACATTTATGGGTGTTTTAAACATTTATGGGTGTTTCAAACATTTATGGGTATTTTAAACATTTATGGGTGTTTCAAACATTTATGGGTGTTTCAAACATTTATGGGTGTTTCAAACATTTATGGGTGTTTCAAACATTTATGGGTGTTTCAAACATTTATGGGTGTTTCAAACATTTATGGGTGTTTCAAACATTTATGGGTGTTTCAAACATGTATGGGTGTTTCAAACATTTATGGGTGTTTCAAACATTTATGGGTGTTTCAAACATTTATGGGTGTTTCAAACATGTATGAGCGTTTCAAACATGTATGGGTGTTTCAAACATTTATGGGTGTTTCAAACATTTATGGGTGTTTCAAACATTTATGGGTGTTTCAAACATGTATGGGTGTTTCAAGCGATTATGAGTGTTTTAAATATGTATGGGTGTTTTAAACATTTATGGGTGTTTCAAACGTTTATGAGTGTTTCAAACGTTTATATGTGCTAATTGGACTACGTCAACGATTGAAACACTCATTATGTGTACTATTTATCTAACATGAACACACCTATGCAAAGTAAAGTCACGCTCAAAATTCGTGTCACATCCTCACAATTTCACCTTTATATTAAAAATCATAACTACAACCTGAACAAAACTGAACAACATTTGAGTGTTCATGTAAATTACGAATCTTCTTTTTATCTTTAACTATACTCAAGTTAAATACAAAGATTAGTCAATGTAAACACAATCGCTAGTACTCTTAAGGGGAGATTTCCACTTGAGGGACTTTTTTCTTGACCCCTTTCTCCCTCATGTCTAGCCCTATTGCTTTTGAGATTTTAAGACGTTTGCCCCATTAGTTTGGTGATTTTAAGAATTTACGCCCTCATTCTGTCAATTTTAAGACCTTTCGTGCCATTTAGGTGTCGATTTTATCCAGGCGAGCGATAGCGAGCCTGTAATTTAAGAGTTACCGGCCTTCGGCCGGGAAATTTTTCTACCGAAAAATGTACAAATTTATCTTGAAAGGGGGTCAAGGGGGTGACATTTTTAGATTGCTGGAAGAGTAGGAAACAAACTAAAAACCTCCCCTTAAACAACTCTTTCCCTTCTCAGCGCCTGGTACGCCTGATACCAAGCGAATGGGTGACCGGTCAACTCAACCAGTAGACCATTTCAACCAGTAGCTCTCAACCAGTACCAACTCAACCAATACGGTTAGGTTAGGTTAGGTTAGTACTATATTTTGGCACTGGTTTGGTTGGTCTGGGTTAATTTGGCACTGGTTGAGAGCTACTGGTTGAAATGGTCTACTGGTTGAGATGGCATGGAACCGAGCGAATGCTGTGGGAATGAGTGTTATTTCAGACAGTACAGACGAATGAGCATTCCAATTTCTAAAGTTACCGTATTTTTAAAGTTATTTCGTCCATTAATGACACTGTGCAGAAAGAGAATGGTTTAAAAATACAAGCTTACCTTTAACGAAATGCGATAGCATAGCGAGAGAGATACAACATTGCGGCGAAGAGAGAGAGAGAGAGAGAGAGAGAGAGAGAGAGAGAGAGAGAGAGAGAGAGAGAGTCGGTGAGTGGACGGGAGTGTGTTGTGTGTGTGGGTGGGGTCAAGGTAGTATCTATGGACCTTGGGTGGGGTGAGGGTGGGGCCGAAGGAGACAAAAGGTAAAGCTGCCTGTAACAAGCATTCCCCCCCCCCCCCTCTAAGTTGAAAGAGTGATAGAGAACCAAAAGCAAGGTACGTTAGGGGTAATTTAGGTGTGTTGGAAAGGCGTGTGGTGTGCTTGTTAAATGTAACGAAATGAAAAGGAGGAGGTGTTTGTTAGAGTTAGCTGGATTACTCTCTGTGTTGGTGGGGCATATATAGAAACAGTGGGGGAAGCCAGGCAAATGAAACAGGAGTTCCAGCAACTCCTTATCATATGCCTATGTGGCCTCCCCTGGGTACTGTGGGAGGGGAGGTGTGGTGGAGTGGTCATGCCACTGGATTGGTAATCCAATGGACCCGGGTTCAAATCCCGATATGTCAATGGGAAGATATTATTGGGATTGAATTTGTGCTGTACCTAGTATCAGTGCATTACCACAAAGCCCACCGAAATGCCAAAAAAATACCCTCATTGTTCCCTGATTAAATAACACTGTATGAATATTCCCATATTCAAAATATGTTACAGAGGGACAATGCCTAGTTAGTTCACTGCTCAATAGGTGGCGTTCTGAGAGTGAGGGTCTGAGTCTGGAGGGTGAGACGGTGAAGCACTTGAGCGAAGCAACCGGCCGCTTCAGAGATGGAGCTGCTTCGAGCCATGATGGATGCTTCACATGTCTCACTCCCCAGACTGGAACAAGACCTCACGGGCTTCACCGTGTTGAGCGGTGGAATGTACAGGCTCTCAGCCTATGCCCGAGAGGGAGTAGTTGGTATATAGAAAAAAAAAAAAAAAAAAAAAAACTGCCTGCTCGATTAGTGCCTACAACCTCCCCATTAGCCTAAAGCATGCCTTTGACTGTGAGACGTCTTTCTGAAGCTAAGTCAAATCGTCTAATGTTGGCCAGATTACGACAGAAAATAACTAAACTGTAGACTGAAAAGGTTAAGATGCCTCCCTCTGTTTCGAGTCTGTTTGTATTGGAATGGTTGAGGGGGAACCAGAGTTAACACAATATCATTATGCATCAGAAACAGCATTAAGGTGTCAAGGAGTAGGATTTATTAGGCTGTTGTGTATTCAATGGAAGGTTTATTACTTAAGGGAATGATAAACAGGTAGACATTTATCTCGCGCACGCACACGCACACACACACACACGCACGCACGCACGCACGCACGCACGCACGCACACACACACACACACACACACGCACGCACGCACGCACGCACGCACACACTTTTGACTTAGCGTAAATTGTGTTTGGAATAATCTGATAAGCCTTTATAATGCGAGGGCCATGGGCAGTGACAGGTAAGCCAATTAAAAGACCACACAGGTGAGATGGCCAAGGGAATTGTTGGATTTGGATATATATATATATATATATATATATATATATATATATATATATATATATATATATATATATATATATATATATATATACTGTAGTATATATATATATATATATATATATATATATATATATATATATATATATATATATATATATATATAAGAGAATGCCTATCACTCTATTTACCTATCCACATATCTATATCCCTCACACACACTCACACACTCACACCCACCCACACCCACACACACACACCCACACCCACACGCACACACACATGTCAGAGGTCACCAACATGGAAGCTGTGTTTATCTTGTCGGGAGTTTAGGCTTTTTGTATCCAATTCGAAAAATACCATTACATATACAGGCGTTTATGGGGAGACAGCCAACCCATTTACAGTAGTGGCTATTTGTAGTGATTAACTCTTTGTGTACTGGTGACTTCTATTTGATTTTATTTCAGCAGAAAAAACAACCTAACCCCTCCTTAAGAAAGCTTTACTAATTTTGCATTCATAAAGAAAATATTTAAGATACGCAACTGGTATGTGTTCAGAAAACCTAGGCCTAATCTAATGGTAGAATGTTTATGTACACCAATACATTTTTTTTTTTTTTTTTTTTTTTTTTTTCTATATTCCAACTTACTTCCTTTCGGGCATAGGCTGAGAGCCTTAACATTCACCGCTTTACAATGAACAGTGAAGCCCGTGAGGTCTTGTTCCAGTCTAGGGAGTGAGACATGTGAAGCACATAGAGTACAACGAGCACCTGCCATCTTGCCTTCACATGAGGCACGGTGCTCACTCATGGCCCGAAACGACCCCATCTCTGAAGCCACCTCGTTCCCGTGCTTCACTGTCTCACCCCCTACACTCGGACTCTCACACTTACACACACACACAACGCCACCTGTTGAGCAGATAACTCACCAGGCATTGCACCCCTATAGCATATTTTGAATATGGGAATATTCATACAGTGCTATTTAATCAGGGAACAATGAGGGCATTTTATTGGCGTTTCGGTGGGCTTTGTGGTAATGCACTGATACTAGGTACAGCACAAATTCCATCCCAATAATATCTTCCCATTGATACATCGGGATTTGAACCCGGGACCTTTGGATTACCAGGCCAGTGGCAAGACCACTCCACCACACCTCCCCTAGATAAATAGTTATACAGATAGATAACAAGGTATAAAGATAAATATATATTTTTAAAGATAGATAGATACTGTAGGTATATATATATATATATATATATATATATATATATATATATATATATATAGATAATCATCAAGAGAGATAGTTGGATAGCTACAAATATAGATGGATAGTCTTAAAAATAGAAAGATAGTTATAAATATAAAAAGATAGCTATAACTACAACAGAATGGATAGTATAACGATGGAATGATATAATGAGAGGATTGATGATAGGCAACATGGCGGCTAACTTTCTGAGATTGGTCAGCTAGGCAACACTCCCTATGGAAGGCTGAGCAATTATCATCATCCAGAGTCCCAAGGCCGTCTGAGAGAGAGAGAGAGAGAGAGAGAGAGAGAGAGAGAGAGAGAGAGAGAGAGAGAGATTGATTTGATTTTGCCCCGAGGGGCGAGTTTATTGAGCAGCGCCCCCCATCCTGTGAGGGGACAACCACTAGTAAGGCGATACATACTGCTCAAAGAGCCATTATTCCACTGAAACAACAGCATCGTCGTCTGGTTACATTCATATTTGTGTTTATAAGTCAGGTTGGCATTATTCAGATGCGTTATTATAGTTTCCTCATTTAATTGTCACATGGTCTGTATATACGTATTTCATTAAAAAAAAAAAAAAAAAGCAAGCAAGCAAGCAAGCTTGTAGTGACTGAATTATTAATTGACAGGTTTTAAATAATAGCACTACAGAACTAGTGCAATCGTATGAGGAGACTATTCATATTTTCATTACATCAATGGTTATTGAGATCATAGTTAGCTGAATACAATTATTACAAAAATAGGCAATGGTATAAATCAACATACATAATTTAATACAGGCGGACATAATCATGATCCGGGTTCGTTGTGCACTGGGAGCTAAGGTGTCTTGAGATCCGATCGTACCCACACACAGCGAACGTATTATAGTCTGCCTGGTTGGTATCTAATTGAATATACTTAGTGGGAATTTCAAGAATGTCAGGGGGTAAAGGAAATGTGATTTGTATATTAGAAGACTGTGATTAACGAGACGTGTAACATGTGGAGGGAGTGGTAGAAAGAGAGGGATCTCGTTGGGGGTGGAAGTTTCGCTCCCAGGAATTTTCGTTCCTGTGGTATTTCAATAATAATAGTCAAATAATAATAATAATAAGGGGACAACCACTGGTAAGGCAATACCTACTGCTCAAAGAGCATTATTCTACTGTAGCAACAGTATCGTCGTCTGGTGTTATTATAGTTTCCTCCATTGATTGCCACATATGCTTTATATACTTGCTCATGAAAAAAAAAAAAAAAAAAAAAAAAAAAAAATTAATGAATTATTACATGTCAGGGAAAAAATAGCACTACAAAAATAGTGCAAACATTTGAGGAGGCTTATCATGTTTTGTTACATGAATGGTTATTGAGATCCTAGGTAGCTGAATACAATTATTACATACAAGATGTGACTAATATTTCGGACTACATTAATTATTATGCAATAATAGTACGACAAAAATATTACAATCATATGAGGGACACTTCACATTCTTCATTACATCAACGGTTATTGAGGTCATAGTTAGCTGAATACAAGAGACACATACATAATGTGACTAAAATTACCAACTAACGAAGTTATAATGGAATTATAGTAATACAAATATTTTACAAA
>CM064549.1:32682744-32728579 GCA_032716605.1 Paralithodes platypus | reverse complement strand
TTGTGTGTTGGTTGGTTTCCTTGGTGATAATTTATAGTAGAGGTGGTATATGGAGGTATTTGATGTGTTGGTAGATATAGTGGTGGTAATTTTTTGAGAAATCGGCCTTCTGAAGGCCGAGACATTTTTCAATCGAAAACATTACAAATGTATCTTGGGAGCTATTTGTGTGTGTGTGTGTGTGTACGCGTCTTTTTTTTTTTTTTTTTTTTTTTTTCTGTTTTTTTTTTTTTTTTTTTTAAAGCTTGATGAAGGTCTAGCGAGGACACTAAAAATAATAATTAATATATAAATAATCAGACCCCCCACAATGAACCCGTGTCCCCTTAATAAAGTGACAGTGTGTGCATTTGGCTCCCTTCACCCGTCGTCCTTGGAAAACCCACCCAAAGGAAGTATAGATCAATGCAAATTAAGGGGAGATGGGGGCCGTTTGTCGGGCCCCCCTGCTTCCTCATGTTTAGCCCCATTAGTTTTCAGATTGTATGACGTTTGGCCCAATAGTGTGACGATTTTAAGACCTTTCGCCCCATTTATTTGTCAATATTAATACTTTTCGTGTCATTTAGGTGTCGGTATTTTCCTGGCGATGGATAGCGAGCCTGTAATTTAAGAGTAACCGGCCTTCGGCCGGGACATTCTTCTATCGAAAAATTTACACATTTATCTTCAAGGAGGGACTGGGGGGGGGGGGTAAGCTTGATAGAGGTCTAGGGAGGAAACTAAATAAATTATGAAAAATATATATATAAATGAGGAAAGAAGTACACGTATTTATTTCCTCATGTACCGGTATATATATATTTTTTTCATAATTGATTTAGTTTCCTCCCTAGACCTCTATCAAGCTTATCATCCCCCTTATAACTCCCTCCGCCCTGCAGAGTGAGTGGTTAGCAGTTAAGTGGGTGTGTCGCGCTAAGTTCTTCTCCTACCGAGTTATGAGCCAGTTCAGGTTAAGGGGAGGCAGACCGTTTGTTTGGTCTATTAATTCATTTATTCATATATTTTGTTTAGTTTCCTCCCAAGACCTCCATCAAGCTTAGAAAAACACCCCCTAGACCCCCCTCCAAGATAAATTTGTACATTTTTCGGTAGAAAAATTTCCCGGCCAAAGGCCGGTTCCTCTTAAAATTGCACCTAATTGCACCTAAAATCGACACCTAAATGGCACGAAAGGTCCTAAAATTTACAACAAAATGGGGCGAAAGGTGTTAAAATCGCCGTACTAATGGGCCGAACGTCTTATAATCTCAAAACTAGTGCGGCTAAACATTAGGGAGAAAGGGGTCCAGAAAGACGGTCTGCCTCCCCTTAAGCCGGTATCACACGAGGGCATATATATAGTCAACATTCGATGATCAACATTTGTCTGGGAACACTTCTGGAATATATTGCACTGGTATCGGAAACTAGACTGATGGTAGATGAAATTAGGGTACCGAAAGATTGTAAATGTTGACCTCATAAGCTGCCAGACCAGTGTTGAGGATAAATGTTGAGGGAAAAAGTGCTCGTGTGATACCGGCTTTCTTCACTAAGGCTCGGGAGTTGCTTGGCTTCTGACCTTCACAAGTTCACCTGCCCGTGTCCTACCTTGATCTAAGAAATTATATTTTTTGTTTTCACCCACCAACTTCACTTCTAAACTCAATTAATGAAATCAACTAATACATGTGGGCGCTCCAAGGACTCGAACCTAGGATACTCACACCGAAATTCCGCGCACTTATGCATTATGCTATCAAGACAGTTAAGGGGAGGGTTTTAGTTTGGTCCCTAGATATCCTTCAAGCTTAAGATTACACCCCCTTGAGCCCCTTTCAAGATAAATTTGTAAATTTTTCGGTAGAAAAATGTTCCGGCTGAAAGCCGGTTTCTCTTAAATTACAGGCTCGCTATCGCTCGCCAAGATAAAATCGACACCTAAATGGCACGAAAGGTCTTAAAATTGACAGAAATGGGTTGAAAGTTCTTAAAATCGTCAAAATAATGGGGCAAACGTCTTAAAATCTCAAAAGCAATGGGGCTAAACATGAGGGAGAAAGGGGTATAGAAAAAAAATCCCTCAAGTGGAAATCTCCCCTTAAGAATATACTGTACACTCGGACGACAAAGTGTCTAGCCCACGCATAAAAAATCATGGATTCCTTACGTTTTTTAGGATATAATAATAATAATAATAATAATAATAGTTCTTAAAGCTAGCGCATGCTAAGCTAGCTAAGGATAGCTCAATAAGGCCGATTAGGCGTATTTCCATTGGGGTCCTGTACTACTACCCCATCCCTTTGCTCATGAGGGATGGTAACGACTCAGTGCTTGTGAAAAATCTTTAATACGCCGAGCGTGGGCGCGAACCCGGGCCTTCTGGGTGGAAGTCCGAGACGCTAGTCACTACACCAAGCGAGCCGCTTTTTTTTTTTTTTTTTTTTTTTTCAATTACTAGGACATATTGTTTTGTAGCTGATGCATAGAAAATAGTATTCACAATTTTTCATTTCCAAAAATACTTCTACATTAAGAAATATTATATGAAGTCCCCCGAATATTGATGAGTGGGCAAGAGACTATGGTATCCGAGCGTACCTTGATAAACCTTAAGGAAGCTTGGATATTAAGGGAGCCCACCTCGCTTTTTGTTTTCTCTTTCTCTCCCTCTCCCTTTGGCTTGTATCAATTCGGCCCCATTCAGCCTACTGTCTTAAGACGTGTACCCCCCATCCAGGTGTCAATATTTTCCTGGCGAACGGTAGCGAGCCAGCATATATATATTTTTGTTTTGACAGCAAGCTAAATATGTAAATTTTTCGATAGAAAAATTTCTCCGGCAAAGCCGGATTTCTCCATACAATGCTGGCTCGCTATCGCTCGTCAGGAGGAAATCAACACCTGGATGGGGATAAACGTCTTAAAACAGTTAGCTGAATGGGGCCGAATGGATACAAGCCAGGGAAAGTGAGAAAAGGAGAGAAAGATAAAAAAACACCAAAAAAACCGGTGACCCCCCTTAAGGGTGATTTTCAGACGCGTTATTAAGGACCTTGTGTCTTCATTTTGCTAGAG
This sequence comes from Paralithodes platypus, assembly GCA_032716605.1. Classification (NCBI taxonomy): domain Eukaryota; kingdom Metazoa; phylum Arthropoda; class Malacostraca; order Decapoda; family Lithodidae; genus Paralithodes; species Paralithodes platypus. The sequence goes on along the minus strand of CM064549.1, from coordinate 32,725,513 downwards.
CCTAGAGAAATAACCAAGATTAGTTATTAGAGGTAGGACACAACTATTGAGTATGACTGTACGTGTGTGTTTGTGTGTATGTATGTGTTTGTGTGCCTTTGTTTGTATGTGTGACAGAGAGAGAGAGTGTGTGTGTGTGTGCATATGGTTGTGTGTACAGTATGTGTGCATATGGCTGTGTGTGTGTATATGTGTGACAGAGAAAGTGTGTGTGTGTCCATTTGTGTGTATATGTGACAGAGATAGTGTGCTACAGGGAGTTACAAGAAATAGTATGTTCAACACTGCAGTCCATGCCGGGGAGATACTCTCGGTAGAAAGATAGCGATTGTGAAGTGCACTACATTCGTTGCAGAGTGTGTACAATACTATCTACTCTTCTTGAATTGCTCTACTGAAAAAAATATATAAAACTTCTGAGTAATTTTTTTTTTTCAGATAGAACAGGTCATTTATGTGTGTATGTATGTATGTATGCCGTTCCTCAGAGAGAGAGAGAGAGAGAGAGAGAGAGAGAGAGCAAAACTGGTAAGTGAGGAATTATTTACATACAGGAATATATGTGTGGAAATATAATGATGTATATATACTATCTCTCTCTCTCTCTCTCTCACACACACACACACACACACACACAATCCCTCTCTGACTCTCACACACACACGCACTTACACACACACACACTCCCTCTATCACACACACACACACACACACACACATACTCTCTCTTGCTCTCTGCTGACATACACCACACATAGAGTTTGGTGCGAGTGACAAGTGAAGGTTAGAGGTATACACACGTACCTTACTTACACACACACACACACAGTCACACACACACATAAGTTCCACCTTCCTTCACCATAAGTTCCACCTTCCTTTATCCCATGTTGAATCTGTGGAGAGCTATATTTTACTAATCATCATCTTTTACCCCATACAGTACCGGTGACGTCCTTTTCATTATATTGTGGCAACTATTAGATGATTTTATTCAGATTAGGAAGGACGTTAGCATCTTAGCAATAATAGGGCTTCAAACCTAACTCAACCAACCACCGTAGATTCTAGATGTGTATGAATTTGTGTTTTGTCTGTGTTTGTTTGTTGTTTTATGTTGTGTTTTGTGGTATCCCTGTTCTTGCTGTCTTGAGGCGGCCACCCCCAAGAAAAGAAACAAAAATAATAAAATAGAATTAAATAGGAAATAAAAAATAAAAATAGGCAAAGTGGGGATTGGGCCTGAGCATATAGATAGATAGATAGATAGATTCTTCCTAATTTCCTAAGCTGCATAATATCATCTAAATGGATTACTGACTATTCCGCCCTCAAACCATTCCGATTAGAAGATCCCGCCCGCTTAGCTAGGTCCTTCTCGCCCGAATGTTGTGGGCGGGAAGAGCCAAACTATCATCCTTCCTTGGCTGATTCCGCCTTCTAAGATTAGACTGTCCCGCCCGACCTAGCTAAGCGGGCGGGATCTTCTTATCTAAATATAGGTAGACTAAAAGATAAAACAAGTTGCTGGTACTCAAAGGGTTAAGGTTAATATATGATTAATTTATCTTCGATTTGATATGGTTAAGTTAGTTAAAGTAAGTTATATTAGGTTAGAAGTTGGCTCAGTTACGTAAAAAGATATTTCCGACAGAAGTAAGTGTACAATAGGAATAAATCGCATAGATCATATATTTAATCTTCTAATGGATGATGGGGATAAAGTAAAAATATACCAAAGTGATGGATAATTTGCTCAGTTAATAACCAAATAGCCATTTAAAGCCCGCGGTCTCTAACATGACGTCACATGTAAACAAAACGTGAGGCGATTTCTTTTGAAGGGGAGTCTTTCCCGCCCTCAGACCATTCCGACTAGAAGATCCCGCCCGCTTAGCTAGGACCTTCCCGCCCGAATGTTGTGGGCGGGAAGGGCCAAGCAATCAATCTTTCCTTGGCTGATTCCGCCCTCCAAGATTAGACCGTCCCGCCCATTTGTATGGTTCACACAACCTCAGCTGATCTTGCCTAAATGTGCGATGCAAAAGCCTGTAACCTTGAAATTCGTGATTGCATTATATATTTTGTCTATTATGAGGCAATTTTATTCAGATTAGGAAGGTTATTCGAGACAGTCTTAAGCATTTCAACTATCACAGATCCTTCCTAAGCTGTATGAGATCGTCTAATGACAGCCGGAATTAATAAAAAGGTGACATAAACCTCAAGGGGTAATATGCCACGTTTTCATGATCACTCCATTATTCGCTACTCTATTTGCAAAGTAACTGATTTCTATAAACATGGGAAATATGCTAATCACCATCGGCTGAAAATGGACAATTGACAAATTAATTGGTTGTGATTTAGCGTGTTTTAGTCTGATCGTCATATATACAGTATATGCACAAGGTTAGATACAATCACACATTTCAAGGCTACAGGCTTTTTCATTGCACATTTAGGCAAGCACAGTTTAAGGTATACGCGAACCTTACAAACGGGCGGGACAGTCTAATCTTAGAAGGCGGAATCAGCCAAGGAAGGATTGATGTTTGGCTCTTCCCGCCCACAACATTCGGGCGGGAAGGACCTAGCTAAGCGGGCGGGATCTTCTAGTCGGAATGGTCTGAGGGCGGAATAGTCAGTAAGCCCTTTTGAAGAGTCACAAAGTCACAAAAAGAAAAATAACAAAACCTCTTAGGGAAGTGCCGACGTTAAGGCTAAACTTCCCGAATTCCAACTGAACTGAACTGAGAGTGCCGACGGTCCCGCCAAAACCAAGAAATTTAGCTGTATCACGTTTATTATTCGTGACTGTAACCTTCCACAACTCAAAATAAGTCTACAACAATACAAGTGATGGAGGTTGAATGTCCGATAAGCTAATGGGTAGGCTAAACCTGACTTTTTGGACCGACAGCGATTTCAGTAGGGCCTCTAAGTTTGATTTTGTATTTATTTTTAATTTTTCCTTCAGATATAGCCAGTAGGCTAGGCCTAGTGTTGTTTTAGGTAATTCTGCATAACTAGGCTACTCCTGTTATTTTAGGTTTTATTTAGGCTAGGCCTAGGCCTATTTATTTTAATGCATTGTAGGCTAAGTGTGTAGGCTATTTTATTGTGAGAAAGTGCGGAGAGCACTTTTTATTAGCATTTGTATTGTTAGGATAGGCTAATTGTAATTCAGATACCCCAACAATCTAGGAGTTTACTCGCTTTAGTCAACTTTGAAAAGACATTAGCCTAACCTAACAACCTTACCTAACCTATCCTAGTATTATGGGTGGGGGCTGCCGGCCTGCCGCCCCCACACCCCCGCTGATTGGGTATTATCCTAAAACTACCGGTAGGCTATAAATAATTGATGGGATAAAGTCTATGGTGTTTAGGCTACTCTGCAATCTTCAGCTTTGGCTGTCGATAACAGGAAAGTACCATTAAAAATGTACCGACTTCTTGTAGGTTAAGCTCCACTCTGATTGGCTACTAAACATCGGGGAGGAGCCTCCAAGGAGACTAGAATGTAAACAAAGTGTCCTGGACTTGCTGTACAAAAATAACTCTGATACTGATAGGCCTAATGTTAGGGCCGATAGGGGAGTGAAAACCAAATTAATAAAATAAGAAAAGTAGCACTTATCCGCACATCAGTAAGGTCCCCTGAGTAAGGTAAGAGCAAAAACGTTCGCACTTACGTTCCCGTCTATTTCGACGCTATATTTTCTGCTATTTGCCCCCTGTCATTAGGCCTACATGAATACCGGTTAGGTTAAAATAGACGGGAACATGATGGGAAAGGTCCGACGCGGCGACGCCGCTACGCGTAATGTAAACAAAGATGGCGGTACACCCTACACATATACACATATAACACAAACAAACCCTGATTACTGCACTAGCTCCACCAAAGCTCAATACATCTAACATGGAAATTTACAGCCCATTTTCTCTAGCCCTTCTTGAGTTACATAGGATATATAGCTCAAACAAACTCTGATTACTGCACTAACTCAACCAAAGCTCAATACATCTAAAATGGAAATTTACAGCCCATTTTCTCTAGCCCTTCTTCAGTTACAGAGGATATATAACTCAAATAAATTCTGATTACTGCACTAACTCAAATACATCTAACACAAGTTCATAAACCCACCAGAATCAAAAGAGGCCAGAATATTTCTCACAGCTGAAAAAATTGAAGTGCATTAATGTACGGTATGTATAATACTCAGGCACATACACCATAGCTGGGTGGCCGACTCGGGACAGAGCCCGAAAAGGTACAACACAACATAAAATAATCACATATAAATTCTATTTGGAAGTGTATTAATAGTTGTTGGACATGTATTAGAGTCTCAAAGTTATTCAAGCTTTAGTACGGTAGTTATATAAGGGTCACAATTGGATTTTCACAGGTTCACCCAATAATAGTACAGTACCGGTACTGCCTAAAATTGTTCATCAGTCAGTCAGTCAGTAGCCAAACCCTTTTTACTTTAAAGAGGTAGGGAGGATCAGCCCAAACTGGGTCCTTTGCAGGCAATCGGCCCAGCTCCGAGGCTTGCTGATCCATCATTTGGAGTTAATTCTGGAGGTGGAACTTCCAGGGCCCCAGGCCCAACCTCCAGGGGCTATTTGCTCCACAAATGATGAGCGATGAAGTAAAGTCAGTAAAAATAGGTTAGCCTAAACTGAACAAGATGCGGAATTTCGGAAATATACCTGAGCCGACCAGGCCAAGTGAGATATCTCTATTGGTCTAACTGGTAAGGTGTCTGCCTCGTACCCAAGGGTCCCGGGTTCAATTCCTGCCCTGGGTATATTTTCGGGAGGCTATTTTCACATCAAACGATGTTTAGGTGTGTTGGTAAAATTGCCATGATGGTTAAAAGGAAGATCGAAGCTCCAGAACCTCCCTTTCGGGCATAGTGTAAAAACCTAATCCTACAATGGGGTTACCACATCCCTATGTTTATAGATAGCCATACCGGTACGGTAATCAAATTTAAAAGATGGCATAGTATTATAGAGGTAAATGTTAGGGATGGATGTAGTTACCGGGTGTACCGCTACCGACATACAACATAAATCATCTATACATACTTATAATAAAATAAATACTTATAAATCTATAATACTAGGTTAGGTTAGGTTTGGTTGTTTGGTTAGGGTAATGTATTTTTGTATCCAAAGGCAGTCAAAATAGACGGGAACATGATGGTGAGCGTCCGCGTAGTGTAAACAAGACGGGCGGTACACCCGGTAACTACATTCTTGCCCAGGATTTTTGGCCTACCTATAATGAAAAAGGTGTAATGCAGTAATTTTTTTTTTTTTTTTCTATGTGATTGAGGGAGGCAAAAGGCATAACTGCCTATAGCGAGTGCCTCCCCCATAGTTGAAAGAGTGACAGGGCCAAAATCAAGGGACGTTCGAGCCAAAATGCCTGGTCACACAGAGTTTGAAGCAATTTAAGTCATAGGAAGAGGGAAAGACTGATTCTGGGAGAGAGTTCCAGAGCTCAGCTGTTGAGTAGAAGAAAGTTTGAGAGTAACGTTTCACTCTTGGGTTGGAGAGTTGCACAGAGTAGGGGTGGGATTGAGTTGCAAGACGGGTACCACGTGCCCTACGTAAAGGAGGTGGTATGCACTGGGATAGCTCTGAGGAACACTGATTATTATAGTAGCGATAGAATAGCGAGAGAGATGCAAAAAAAAAAAAAAAAAAAAATTAGAGCTGGGTATTCTATATAAATATTGGGTAAAATTCTAGTTTCACGTACACAGCGACAAAAGGGAGGCGCCGTTGTAAAGGCATAGCTTCCCGACCAACTATGAAGATCAGGGAAATTGCTGGGTAAAATACGTAATATAATGATAATAAACTACATTAACGACATTAGCCTAACCTAACAACCTTACCTAACCTAACCTAGTATTATGTAATAGCTATGGTGCCGCATATGGGGAGAAAATATTATATTTTTTTACAGTAGCTATAATTCCTTATAATGCATTTCCGCCGCTTTGGACATATATAGGAATTAAGTATGGTATATGACAACTCTAAAGTAGCCATAGAAATTTATGAGTATGCTGTGAAAGCGAAACTAGAATTAAACCAAATATTGTATGTATTTAACTTGGAAAATATACTTACATAATTATACTCTATTAGTATACAGTATAATAATTTTTGAGCAAGAGAAGTACTGTTTATGTATAAATATTGTATATATTTAACTTTTAAAATCCATGTTCAGTACATGGCTTTTCAAAGTTAAAAGTACATGTAGCCTGCACTACGCTACAAGTAGCTTTATAATATTTTTTGGCAAGAATGTAGTTACTGGGTGTACCGCCCGTCTTGTTTACACTACGCGGACGCTCACCATCATGTTCCCGTCTATTTTGACTGCCTTTGGATACAAAAGTACATTACCCTAACCAAACAACCTAACCTTAAAGGTGAGGCTTTTTAGTTAGGTTAAGTATTTATAGATGATTTATGTTGTATGTCGGTAGTGGTACACCCGGTAACTACATCCATCCCTATTTTTTTAGTAAGAGAAGTACAGTACCGGTACTGTAGGTGTAGTTTGTGCCACAGTACATTTAGTCTCTGTAAGATTGGTGTTTGTGTTTTGAAATACAGTGCTCAGTAAGTGTTGATTATAAACGATGAAAAAGTATTAGTAAAACATCTACTGTTGTCACATTTAACTGATAACATATTGCCACTCTATCGCTCAGAGCAATAGCTAGTTTTAATACAGACAGAGTTAATTATTTATTTTGATACATTATAAAAATCAAAGGACTAACAGTCACATTTTACAGAAGACTTGGATATGGATGCTCACGAGATGACGCCCGTGAGTGGAGCAGGGGTAAGCGAGCGATGCGTGGGTATTGCCGGGCCAGGCGGGCAGCGAGGGAGGGAGCAGTGTCGGGCGTGGAACTTGTCATTATTCCGGCCGTTCTCCGCGAAGCACAACCCTCTTCCAGCCAACCCTACCAAGCTACAGCGCTGTGGACATGCCTTCCTCTGTCCGCCCCACAGTATGGTCAGTTGAATTATAATGTAAATTTTGCAAACTAAACAAACCAAAACTGGGACGATACAAGATAAAGGTAAAATAACTTATCAAATTCACTATGTGGAAATAACGCTTACTAAAATAAAATTTATGAAATAAAAGAACACAATCCACCACAGGGTGTACATTGCTACATGAGCAAGTTAATCTGTTAATATCATTGTCTAACTGTCTTGATGGTGTAATGGTTAGAGTATTTAAGATCTGTATGTGGTAACCCAGGTTCCAATCCCAGTAGGATTTCATTAATTTCATTGGGAGGTGTTTCGTGTTGGGAGTGAAACTAATATACTGTACTGTATTAGATTATTTATTTCACTCTCAACACCAAACACCTCCCAATGAAATTTGTGAAACCGTGTGATCCTACCGGAATTCGAACCTGGGTTACCACATACAGTACAGATCTTAACCCTCTCACGTTCTTGACGCAATTTTGAGCCTATTAGGGATACTTTAAAGCCTTTGTTACCATCAGGAGTATTTAGAAACCTTTAGTTTAGTTACTTCAACCTCTGCAGTTGTCTTTGAGTTAGCTGTGGGCAGAAAACTAATTTTGGAGAGGTAATTATAAGAGCGAGAGAACTCTATTTATTATTGCTAATCTGGCAACCTCTGTGCCATAAAAATGTGAAAGGGTTAATCATTCAAACCATTACACCATCAAGACAATTAAAGGTTATGTACATGACTACGATTTTATATCCATTTAATTATAGGTTGGTGAAATAATGACAGGCACGGTAATATGTCTGGCATACGGCACTCGAAGCCGGTATCACACGAGCACTTTTTCCCTCAACATTTATCCTCAACACTGGTCTGGCAGCTTAAGAGGTCAACATTTAACGTATTTGTCACCTATATTCATCCACCATCAGTCTACAGGTAGTTTCCGATGCCAGTACAAAATATTCCAGAAATTTTGCCAGTAAAATGTTGATCATCGAATGTTGACTAAACTGTAAGAAACTGTAAGATAAAGGCTCTCGTGTGATAGCGGCTTTAGTGGGGATCATGTTACATTGAATCATCGTTATCTTACAGTTTGGTGAAATAATGACAGGCACGGTAATATTATGCCTGGCGTACGGGGCCCTAGTCGGGATCGTGGGTGCCGATGAATATTACAGGTTATTTCTCCTCCTTTCTAATAAACATCTTTGTCCCCTAATCCAGACCAATAAGTATAATAATGATTGTATGACTGTTATATTGAATCATCCTTTTCTTACAGGTTGGTGAAATAATGACAGGCACGGTAATATTATGCCTGGCGTACAGAGCCCTCGTCGAGATCGTGGGTGCCGCGGTGCTACCCGGGGGGAACCTCTTCTCCCTCCTGGTCCTCTTCTTGGTGGCGGGGGCAGCCGTGACACCACTACGATTACCACCACTCCTGGGCATGTTGGTGGCGGGGATAGTACTCAATAGTGTCCCCCGCTTGGACTACATCGGCAACAATATTGACAAACATTGGTCTGCCACTCTTAGGTAACTTTTATTCATTAGTTTATTCAAGTACATTGGGGTTTGTATCTATCTATCTATCTATTGCCTGACGCCGTGATCCCCGAAGGGGTGGCCACGAACGAACCGCCCCCATGCACCTCTGTCCCCAGTCAATCGACGCCCCTCCCCCCAACCAGCACCGCCTTCGTTCATATACTTCCTCACTCCATCTTTCCATTGATGATTAATGTTAAGAACGGGGTGTTACTTATTTCCAAAAATTTAGAGAGTTTAATGGGGGCTTATAACATTACCTCCTTTAAACTTATATTTCTTTAGATCGTTATTGTGGATTGTGTTTTTTATTTCATAAATTATATTTTAGTAAGCGTCGTTTCCACATAGCGATTTTGATAAGTTATTTTACCTTGATCTTGTATCGTCCCAGTTTTGGTTTGTTTAGTTTGCAAGTTTTACATTTTAATTTTTTTAATAATTCCCTTTAGGGAGTTTTTTTGTATTCTAATTTACTCCCTAAACCTCCATCAAGCTTAAACAAATACAGTACCCTCTTTGAAATAAATGTGTAAATTTTTTGGCAAGAATGTTAAGTGCGGGCGTACCGCCAGCCTTGTTTACACTACGCGTAGTGGCGTCGGACCTTTGCCATCATGTTCCCGTCTAATTTGAATGCCTTTGGATACAATAATATGTTGAGGGGGGCTTTGCCCCCCCTCGCCCCCCTCCATGACATATTGTCATCATCATATATATTGCCAGCAGGGGGCAAATTACCGAAAAAATCGCCGTCAAAATAGACGCAAACTTAACCACGGCGATCGACAAATGTAAACATGATGGCGGCGGGGGAGGCGTCGGACCTTTGCAATCATGTTCCCATCTATTTTGAATGCCATTTATAGAAGCCTTATTGAGGTCTTGATAGCGTAATGCATAAGTGCGCGGAATTTCGATATGAGTATCCTAGGTTCGAGTCCTCGGAGTGCCACATGTATTTGTTGATTTCATTAATTGAGTTTAGATGTGAAGTTGGTTGGTGTTAAAAACATAATAATTAATTTACTTATTTACACAGCGGTTTTGATAAGTTATTTTACCTTTATCTTGTATCATCCCAGTTTTGGTTTGTTTAGTTTGCAAGTTTTACATTTTAATTTATACATTTACACATTGAAATAGTCCATGTGAATATATAATTATAACAACACTTATGTCTTTGTTGCAGGACGTAACTAAACCTACAAGGCTCGTCTCTGATGCGCGCAAAGTGAAGCGGATGATAGTAAGTATATTCTTTTTATCTCCATAAATATGCGTTTTCACAGCAACCGTATGTCCGACATTATTTATCTGATTCATATGATTGTGGGAAGCGAGAGAATGACTAAGAGGGTATACGAGAGTGAGGTGGAAGGACAGAGAATGAGAGGTGGAAGGATGGAGTGAAGAAGTATATGAGTGAAGGCGGTGCTGGATGGGAGGAGGGGCGTCGACTGACTGGGGACAGAGGTGCATGGGGCCATTTCGTTCGTGGCCACCCCTTCGGGGATCACGGCGTCCGGCAATAGATAGATAGATAGATTTTGCTAAAGCGTTATTTCCACATAGCGATTTTGATAAGTTAATTTGACTTTATATTGTCTTTGTCCCAGTTTTGGTTTGTTTAGTTTGCAAGTTTTACATTTTAATTGATTAGTTCCTTTGCTTTTATATTGTCTTGTCATAGTTTTGGTTTGTTTATTTTGCAAGTTTTACATTATTATTATTTCTTCCCAGACCGGTGTGGCTGCTGTGGATGCTGTAGTGGACTGTTCCGCTGCCCCCGACTGGATCGAGGATCCCCCCAGCGGCGCCACCCCCTCTTGCGTCCCCCGTCCCCACAACCTGCACATCACACGCAGCGTCGGAGTGGACGGAGTGGTCATCGCCTGAGACCCTCTCGAACATGACTGTGTTGCGGGATTCCAGGTATTTTGGTATTTCTTCTTTAACCTCTTCTGTACCAGCTACGTCTTTTTTATTTGATTATAGTTATATTTAGATGATTTTATGCAGTTTAAGAAAGACCTGTGGTAGTAAAAAGGGTTAAGTGAGATAGTTTGAGGCCTGTTGATTGCTGGAGGATCTTTTTAAACTGAATAATATCGTTTAATAGTAGCCAGAAAAAAAGTTGAAAAGACGTTGCGGTACAGAAAGGGTTAAATGTTGTTTCTGTTCGGGCTCTGTCTCGAGTCGGCCACCTCCAGCATTGGGGTATCTGCCTGAGTATAATGCATGCATGCATATATATAAATCTATTCTTGGTTTTTATCATTCAATTCATGGTGTTTATCTATAGCCTATGTGGAATAGTTTAAAACATGGTGAAGATTAAGAATGCAAATACAGTAATGGGTAAAATATGAGTGTGAAAATACTTAGGATACAGGTCTCTCTCTCACTATCTGATGCCCCGATTTATGTTATTATTTATAGGTTTTAAGGTGTTTGAGTTTGGGTATTGACTGGTCCGAGAACGTATCCCCATTTACCCCTTTAATTTTAGGGTTCGCTTTACGATTTTTCTATTTAAGATCAGGTTTTCAGGAACATAACCCAATCGTATATCGAGGGAGACCTGTATATAATATTTCCAATCTATTAATTAGATATGCTTGGGAACCAGATTAACTTGCTCATGTAGTAATGTACACCCTATGTGGTGGATTGTGTTCTTTCATTTCATAAATTTTATTTTAGTAAGCGTTGTTTCCACATAGCGATTTTGATAAGTTGTTTTGACTTTATATTGTCTTTATCCCAGTTTTGGTTTGCTTTGTTTGCAAGTTTTACATTTTAATAGCTCACAGTAATCAATAATACTTAACATTCGCAGGTGCTTGTAGGAGGTCGTGTGGTGCAGCATGTTAGGTCACCCCACCGCACCAAGGCCCTGGTGACCGCGCTGCTCTTGGCCGGCTCCTTCACCGTGGGACTGGTGGCGGTCTCCGGGGACGGCCGCAGCTCCACCCCCGCACTGGTCACGCAGGATCGCTCCAGAGTTTACCCCGGCAGAACCACAGCCGCGCAGAGACCACACCGAAGGGCTGTCCCCACGGCACTCTAGCGGAACACACAACTTAACAGAGTATAATGTATAGATTAAGCATATACCGGTAAAATGGCGTAACTTTGGACGGGGAGATAATTTTGGACATTCTGGAATATGGGATAAATACATGATGTGGAAAAACCAGTATGTCTGCGGTGATGTTCCCATTTTTACGTAACTGTAGCTTATATACTTTTATCCAGAAATAAGTAACACCCCGTTCTTAACACCAATCATCAATCACAAACCCCAACGCACCTGAACAAACTAACGAAAGCATATCCAGAAATGTCCGAAGTATAGCCTCCTTGTCTGAAGTTGGCCATTTGACGGTATTCCCAGTGCCTCACTCCGCTATAGAGTGCCACATCCTACAGTCTTGGTGCTGAGATGCAGTGTAAGCAGTCACTGTATTGGTGGTGTTTTAGGTGCGAGAAAAACCGTGGCCGTACTTTTATTTCATCAGTCGGATATTAACTAATTCATATATTTGTAATGTATTTATTGTGCTACTACACACAACTACCTTTCACTGAATTGTTTTGTTGAATTTTGATTGATTATTAGGGAAAGTTTATCATACGTATTCATAGGTATTTGAAATCATAATACTATACCAAATATTTTCCTGAGAGTCGTGATGAAAGCTTCAGAAAAACCCTGCCTTATAATAGACCATTAAAATGGTTTCTATATATTAACCTGTGGCCTTTAATTTGCCTTTAATGTATCTGACGAGGATTGTTGGTCACATCATACCAAGGGAAGCCCGTTTCAAAATCTAATTCACATCAGCGTTTTTTCAGCACGGCACTTGATTATTGTTAACCTAAACTGTACCAGAGGGTATTAGCTACCTATACCATAAATGTCCCCTCTTCGTGGCACAATGCATAAGTGTGTGGATTTTCAGTGTGAGCGTCCTGGGTTCGAATCCCCGGACTGCTGCATGTGTTTGTTAATTTCATTAATCGAGTTTAGGAGTAAAGTTTGTTGGTGGAGAGAACATAATAATTGTGGCCAAAATGGCTTCTGAGTCAAGAGAGAACACCTTCCCACCTCATAAGTTGGAGGAGCACTGACCCAGCTAGTCTGTCGGAGCTTGGACCCAAGCTGAGAAGTGTTGCCAATGTCTCAGAGCAGTGCGTACAAGTCATGGTGCCAGGTACCGCTCGATACTGGCAGTTACAAGGACCGCATATTATGGACGTACGTTGTCCGTCGCTGGTACTGACAAGTGACTTTTTGACTGTCGGCCAACGTACGTCGCTGGGACAGTAGGTGTTAAGAAGGATCTGTGGTAGTTGAAAAGGTTTGGTTGAGATATACTAAAGCCTTATTATTATTGCTAGAGGTCCTTCCTAAGCTGAATACAATTGTCTGACAAAAAGGACGTCCCCGGTATAGTAAGGGTTAACTAATCTCCATAACACAATATATTGGTCCTGATGTGGCGGCGTCTACGCCGTGGGGCCACCTCCCGAGGCTGCCAACCGCGGATGGCTGCCGACCCTCCACAGCCGAAGACAAAATCAACGACCAGTGGAGGAAAACCGGATGCCGGCCGCGGGGAGCAGTTTCGGGAGCCAAACCGTCACAAGCATCCCCTGCCCCCTCCCTGGGGGCACGGGTCCTTGGAGCGGCTTCGGTCGCGCCGGGAATTTCCACACCTCTCACACCACACACATCACACAGTTTTTCCTACACCGATAATGACTCTCCGGCTGTCATTTCTCGAAGACTTCTTCTAGCCGGAGACATTGAGAGCAACCCAGGACCCACGTTCACATACATATGTCCAACTTGCTCAAAACCCATCACTTCGAGTCGCCATACTAAGGGTTCAGTTCTCTGCAATTCATGCGGGAACTGGACCCACTTCACCTGCACAACACTTGCCTCCAAGAAACACTACACAAACACCCACACCACAAACATTAAAAAGAAACTGACACCCAGACTTAATGCCCTCAGGTCACTTGCTCACACAAAATTTGGACACAACAAAGAAACTACCACCACAGTATATAAACAATACATAAGATCAGTGATGGAATACGCAAGCCCAGCCTGGGCTTCTAACCTAGCTGAAACACATCATAAGACCTTACAGACTATTCAAAACAAAGCCCTGAAGATCATTACAGGCTGCACAGCTACTGCACCCACAGATCACCTACATCAAGAAACCAAAATCCTCAAAGTCAAAGACCATCTGGACATGAGAGGCACTCAATTCCTGGCAGCATCCACGAACCAAGACCACCCACTAAGTGGCACACACCCACAGACACCAAGAAATATCAAACAACACCCAGCGGTATCACACACAATTATTGTCCTCTCTCCCTCCCTGCCACCCAACTTCCAGAAGCACATCCATATCTCTCACCGATCCATCCACTCACTCACAGACAACACGCAGCTGCATGCACTCCCGAAATCCATCCTTCCGAATCCTCCCTTCCTCGCGAGGACAGAGTCCACCTGGCCAGGCTGAGATGCGGACACCATCCAGCTCTCCTGAGCTATCAGAAGAGACTGGATGACTCCGTTGTCGACACCTGCCCGGGATGTAACACAGCACCCCATACCATTAAACACATCATAGAAGACTGCACAACCACTTACGCCAACACAATCTACACTCAATGAGAGCTCTGTGGGAAAGCCCGATCGTGGCCATGGCCTTTCTCAGGGACTCGGGGCTGTTCGGCCAGGCAGCTTAGGGAACAACAACAACAACAACAACACAATATATTACATGACCATTTGCTCTTGTTTTGTGTGAAAAGGAGATTGCACTAAAGGGCTGACGGTTTGTGTGTTCGGCATGGTACCTTTAATTTTGTAATTTTATATAAAGTCCTGGATCTGCTTTCTCTGCAATGGTTAGTCTGATGTTAATGGTAGCGCCAACAATCTCGACCCCTGACCTCTTCGTAACTTAAAAGGACCTTGAGCAAACTGGCTGTAAATATCCACACCTATTTCCTGGTGGGATCTTCCTAAATGATAGAAATGTCAGCCCGATTGCTTTCATTCATTTTGAGTTATGAGAAGTTAAGGGGTCAAGATTATTGTCAAGTTCGTTGGTGCTACCTATAGTTGAGGAGCAAGTGATTATGTTGCTATTCCTGATTGGTATGTGTGTTCTCCAATGTATCAAAAGAAACATGATATATTTAACATCATTGAAAAGATAATGTTCTCTAGTATAAGAGATCGCCAGTTTTTGTGTGTTTTTAAAGAAATTTACTAGATCTGAAATAGAAATTGTTTTTTCTAAGATAAGTTTTTGATGTAGCATGGTTTTGTAAAGCTGTTTATCACCAGAGCTCTTCCCCAGGCAGTAAGAATCAGTGTTTTGAATAAGATCATGTGAACTCTCCCCTTTGTTAAACACCATCATGGAAAGCTAAAATATATTGGGCAATTAAAATATATAAATTGAAAACGAACTCAAAGGTTACCGTTCAAATTAATATTACAAACTCATTAAAATTTAAAACTATCGAAATGACAACACACTAAACAAAATCTATAGTGCTTATAAATTTATCGGAAATTACACTTTGAAAATAACAAACTTATAGTAAAGTCACTTTGACGAATACACAGAGAAGCCGATTTAGAAATGCAGATCATAATTATTTTCACAATCTGTAATAGAATATTAGACTATATTGTCTATATATTGTACTTTACTAGAAATATATGTACAGTACTGCTTCCTTTAACAACATTATGTTCTGGGCAAAAGTTACTGGCTTAATGAACGACTATGAATTTATAGTTCATTAATATTTAAAAGATAATTTCCCATCATAATGCATACTTAAAGTATATCACAAAGTTGATGATTTTAATTTTAACGTTATAAACTTTCCTTTCCCTAGTAGTAATATCGATAGTAAAATAACTTATAATTGTTTTTATTCCCAGTTAATAAGATTTTGTAAAATTTGCACTAAAGTAGATGACTTTTGGGCAAGAGCTAGGTTACTATACAGACTCTTAGTAGACAGAGGTTTTGAGGCAAGTAAATTGTTCCATAAATTTAATCTTTTTAGGGTCAATTATTGTGACTGTATTCTAAAATTTGACATTTTAATCAAGCATTTTTAACTTGAAGTTTCTTGTATAACTTCTGCTAACTTTTTGTCTGTATTTATTATTTTTTGTCTGTATTTATTGCTTATCTTTTTCTTCTTTTTCTATTATTAATATTAATATTGATGATTTTTTAAATTGATTGTTCTTGTTAAAAGAGTACTATTTGTTTAAATCTGTTGTTACTTCATATTTTGCAATTATTTGTCTTTATATTATATGTATTCATTTTCGATAGTATCAATTGCTTGCTTTTGCGATTTCCTTAGTTTATTTGTGCGATAAATGTAGGTTATTTGTAGGGTAGTTATTGATAGGGGTCACTTGAGGCATGCTATGCTTACAGGTACCTACCCGATAGCACTATCGTTAGTGAGTGCTGTACTGTATTTTATATATTATTTTGTAATCGTATAGATATCTTATCAATATTTGTATTTTGTACTATTGTTAATGTCTTGTCATGTTGCAAATTTGATTTTAAATAATATTTTGACATTTAACATGTAGTTTCTTTACTCATGCAGAGTTTAGTAAAAATTTACCAGAACGTCCCGGACTTCCCAAACTTGACTAATTCCTTTAACGTGACGATAGTGCGTTGTTATATGTGCGATTAGTTTGCTTGGGAAACAGATTAACTTGCTCATGTAGTAATGTACACCCGATGTGGTGGATTGTGTTCTTTTATTTAATAATTTTCATTTTAGTAAGTGTTGTTTCCACATAGCGATTTTGATCATTTAATTTGACTTTATATTGTCCTTGTCCCAATTTTGGTTTGTTTAGTTTGCAAGTTTTACATTTTAATTCAGAGTGTCAGTAGTACCCTTGTTATTATAAGTTTGAATTAACTTATCGTAAACATTAATATTGTCCGTTCATTCTAGGTTGGGCAGAAATCGTAACCACTAACCTCTCGTAACTCAAAAAGGACTAGAGTAATCGAGCTAATGTTTCTACCACATTGGACGACTTGGCTAGGGAAAAGGTGTAGAAATTGACAGCTCATTTGCTCTAGCCCTTTTTGAGTTACAGAGGTTAGAGGTTACGATTTCTGCCTAACCTAGAATGAACAGACTATAGAATGGTCAGAGGCGATTCTTGGAACATCTTTCAAATATATTTACATTCACTTGCTTTCATTTTGTTTTGGTCAAATCAAATTAAACTATTAAAATTGTAAATAATCTGTATAGTGCCAAATAAAATGAAACAAACATATTTATACATACCAATAATTGGTAAAAATCTACCAGCAATGTTTACTTTTAATCAGTGAGTTGTAAATAGCGTATGGATTGGCTGATTATACTGAATTAACCCAGTAAAACCTAATAAAACATTGTCTTTTATTTACATAAATTTGTTAATAATAATAAATGTTCTGATTGTATTACCCCCAGTTGTGGGGTATGTGCCTAGTTTATACATGTACTGTATATACAGTATATATGTATGTGATTTTTTTTTTTTTTTTTCTATGTGATTGAGGGAGGCAAAAGGCAGAACTGCCTATAGCGAGTGCCTCCCCCATAGATGCTATAGTCTATTTTTTTCCAGCTGATGGTATATTGAATCCCTTATCAGCTGATTTCTCGATAATTAATGGAAAAAGATGAATCTACTCTATATGTGTGTCGTATTAATGCCAAGTTTTCGTAATTAACAACAAAAATCACTACAAAATCTACATAATAGCTGAGTAATCAAGATAATAACATGGCAATTTACCCCCAGCTGGAAAAAAGTAGACTATAGTGAATAGATCAGTCTAAATGCGGTTGTTTGGGAGAGAGGGTCATGCGCCAGTTGGACTAGATAATAGTCCGTCGGATGCCTGGCCCGGGGAGTCGGTAATAATGAAGGGTACGCCTGGAAGCATGGTGGACGGGCTTGTGGTGGCGTCTCCGCTGCATGTCTGCCTGCTGAAATCGGAGCCTCTCCGGGGGATCTGGGACCTGGGAATCTAGCTGGGGACCTCAAATAGGCCTGGGTCTCTGCGTATTTCTCCTAGACGACCTAGATGTGTGTAATTTTGTGTTTTGTTTTGCTTTTCTGCTGTGTTGTGATGTCCATGTTCGGGCTTTTGTCTCGAGTCGGTGAGAATGTGTTGAAAGGCAAGTGCTGACTACTCCATGTAAGGGAGGAGGTGTATACATTGAGAAAGCTCTGATGAACACTGATTATTGTAATAGCGGTAGAAGAGAGAGAGAGAGAGAGATGCAACATTGCGGTGTAAAAGAGAGCATGTAAAGAATTAGTAATGTGAGACAAGTTGATGAAACAAAATGGTTTTGACTCTATTCCTTTTCGAGAAGTGCGGTATGGGTGGAACCTCCCCACACATCCGAACAGTACTCGATACATGGGCGCACAGAGCAAGAAGTTGTGTACAGTAGGGGTAAAAATCCATGGAGACGGTTGAGCACACTTAACTTCTATGAAGCTGTTTTATCAACTGAGGGTACACTAGCGAGTCCAGCAGCTGAAATGGGTTGAGCAATGGAATTAATTGTGCCAGCTGGTATAGGAGTAAAGCCGGTATCACACGAGCGCTTTTTCCCTCAACACTGGTCTGGCAGCTTATGAGGTCAACATTTACAATATTTCGGTTACCTAAGTTCATCTACCAACAGTCTAGTTTCCAATACCAGTGCAAAATAGTTCAGAAATGTTGCCAGAAAAATGTTGATCATCAAATGTTGACTATAAAAGCTCTCTTGTGATACCAGTTTAACTCTATTGATACAGCAAGGGAACAACATAGGTCAGGTCCTGTCGTCCTCCGAAGCTGCTTAGAGGTGAGTGGACTGCCAAGTGGGTGCGAACTCCATAGTCTATTCGCTGTAAGTAGGCGAGAAATCATGACCTCTAACTTCTATGACTCAAAAACAACTAGAGTAATCGAGCTAATATGTCTACCATTTGGGAAGAGTCAGTCAAGGAATAGATGTGGAAATTTACAGCCAATTTGCTCCAACTCTTTTTGAGTTACAGAGGATAGACGTAATGATTTATCGCCTACTTGCAGCGAATAGACTATAGCTGCTTGCTCGTTCAGCCCGCTATGAAGGTGTTGCTTGCCGTAGAACAAATATATACTGGTTACTGGCAGCCTCTGATCCAGGCCGTTTTGAGGAGATTTTTACTTATTATATTGCTCACTCCACACTTGGACCCTGATCTGCTCGAACCACATAGTTAGGATAATATATATATATACAGCATAAATAATGTTTAGCCCTCAGCCAGGATTTGAACCGCAGATAGTCAGAATTATATCCCAAGTTTTAACTCACTGTCGGTGGTTCGAGCCCGCCTGAGAGTATAAAAACAAAGTAGGTCATGTGTGTATGTGATATATATATATATATATTTTTTTTTTTTTTTTTTTATTTTTTTTTTTTATTTTTTTTGTAGATGTTTAGGTGACAATCACCACGGTCGATCTGGGGATCCGCCGCTGATGAGCTCGTCCTGGAATCTTACGATTCTGAGGACACTGAACATGCCATTTTTATCGGCAATAGCTCAGAGAAGAGTGTTGAGAGGGGAGAAGGGGTGTTGGAGAGAGAGGAAGGTGTTGGAGTGGCTTTGTTATGTGTGTTTTGTCTGTATACGTCGTCAGGATGTCCCCTGACTGGGTGCAAGCATGTGAAACATGCTAGGACGTACTACCGCACCCACTAAATGTCCGCCGTGGCAGGGATTCGATCCCGGGTCTTTCAGATTCACACGCGAGCGTGCTCACCACTTGACCACCACGGCCCCTATATATATATATATATATATATATCCTATTCAGTAGGCTCTACAGTATGCTAAAGACTATAATTTATTCACAACCGTAACCATTCCAATAGACTTGAGGCTTTGTCACACATTATTTGTTTGTTAATTTTTACGGGAAATTGTAGCCTGGGAGCTTAAAAAAATAATTTTCATGTGAATTAAACAACCAAACATAATTTACCATCAATATAGTTTCCGATTTTAATGCAAAAGAGCCTCAAAATAGTAGGCTACGAGAAAAAACTTGCTTATCGAAAATTGCCGGAAAAACGCTCGTGTGACACCACTTTAATTTATTACACATAACCTAGGCTACACATAGGCTACCAAGTGCTATAGTGGGATCAAGAACGATAGAGCTTTAAGAAACAAATATATACAACATAATATACAGATATGGGTTGGGTGTGAGGGGGATCTGCCGGGTGTGGGCCAATCAGCGCTCTACAGACCCCCATTGTCTGACCTCTGACCGTTTTGCTGAGGTTGGTCATCATGGTATTAGTGAGCTGGGCCTATAGGCCTAATTAGGCCTTGTAATTGGGGTTGGGTGTGAGAGGGATCTGCCTTGTGTGGGCCAATTGGCTTTCTGCAGACTCCCATTTTCTTATGTTCTTATCATGTCATTGTCCGTGCGTTCTGAAGAAATAAATTAGTTATCCTTCTTTTTAAAGTTTTCTTTGATTACTACGTTTTCTTTCAGTATTACGTTTTCTGTAATTAATATTATGAACACATTTAATTTTATATAGGGAGTAGGATGAAACGCTCCAGCTCAAGACGTGCCATCCGACTTCAAATGCCAGAAAATCTGAGCCCAAATAGTCAACAGCAATTCATAAGAGAGGGTTGCTGCGTTGCTGTTTGGCGGACTAATCCGCATGTTGCTCCGTCAGTAAGTATGTACCGCTCAGTAGTAGCAGGTTAGTACAGCTCCGCACCCCAGTCTAATATGGAAGGGTACTAAATACAGCAGTCGTTTCTTATAATGCCTTGCAGATTGGACCGCACCGCAAATAAGCCTGGATCGAGTCTTACATAAATGCACAATAAATATATGGTTATGGCCTTGTGATTTGTGATCGTATAAAACTGTGTGTGTATGTGTGACTTAAATTAAGACGTCATTTAATTAGCAAAATAACAAACACTATAGGCCTATATTTAGCAAAATAATGAAATAATCTATTGATTAAATATTTCATATCTATAGCTATAGTTTTACCATAAATTATAGAAATAAATTATAAACAAACATTAAAGAATGTGTGCATTGACTAAATAATATCCTAAAGGAAATCAGTAGGGGGAGGTAGGATGAAACGCTCCAGCTCAAGATGCGCCATCCGACTTCAAATACCAGAAAATCGCGCCCAACTTGTCAACAGCAGTTGCGTTGCTGTTTGGCGGACTAATCCGCATGTATGCTCCGTCAGTAAGTACTGTACCGCTCAGTATTAGCAGGTTAGTACCGCTCCGCAAGGGTAATAAATACAGAGGTCATTAATTTCTTATACGTTACCTGCCATGCAGATTGGACCGCACCCGCAATAGTACGGGAGGGTAATAAATAAATTATAAAAAAACAATAAAGAATGTTTGCATTGACTAAATAATATCCTAAAGAGAATCAGTGGGGGGTAGGATGAAACGCTCCAGCTCAAGACGCGCCATCCGATTCAAATACCAGAAAATCGTGCCCAAATTGTCAATAGCAATTCATAAGAGGGGGTTGCTGCGTTGCTGTTTGGCGGACTAATCCGTATGTATGCTCCGGCAGTAAGTACTGTACCGCTCAGTGGTAGCAGGTTGGTACCGCTCCGCACCCCAGTCTAGTTCGGAAGGGTAATAAATACAGCAGTCCTTTATTATATGAGTCTGCTGAAAGCCGATTGGCCCACAAAAGGCAGATCCCTCTTACACCCAACCCTAATTATAGGCCCAGTTCACTAACACCATGTGGACTGACCCCACCAAAACTGTCAGATATGTCATAAAACTGTTAAAGCAGGGGTCTGCAGAGCGCCGATTGGCCACCACCCGGCAGATCCCCCTCACACCCAACCCATCTTGTCCATATGCCTATCTAATTGTATTGCATATTTTCAGGTAGGCTACACATGCAGTTATACACACACATAGGCCTACTTTTACACACACACACACACACATACAAGTTTTCAAATATACCTAGGCAAAATGTATAATAACAAAGTATTGTAATCGAGGTTACTGTAATATATTAATTGTAATGTATCACCTAACGTAAGAATGTGTATTGACTAAATAATAGCCTAAAGGGAATCAGTGATAGAGTAGGATGAAACGCTCCTGCTCAAGACGCACCATCTGACTCCTAATACCAGAAAATCAAGCCCAAATTGTCAATAACTGCGTTGCTGTTTGGCGATATAGTCCTACCATCTCTTGCAAATTAATTATCGAGTTATAAAACTCGATAATGGAATAGGTAGAGATCTTGGAAGATGGCTCCACAGTTTCATCACCAACAGAAAACAAAGAGTCACGGTTCAAGGAATTGCCTATCAGAAGCAGGTGGGGTCATCAGCGGTGTACCACAAGGATCAGTACTGGGACCTCTCCTATTCCTCATCATGATAGGAGACATCGACAGGGACCTGGAACACTCAACAGCCTCATCGTTCGCAGACGATACCAGACTCATGAAGAAAATCACCTCACAACATGATGCACAGCTACTACAACAAGACTTGGACAAAATCATGAAGTGGTCAGAAGAAAACAACATGGCCCTAAACGGAGACAAGTTCGAGCTTCTAAGGTACGGGAACAAGAGAGCACTACAAAACGCCACCAACTACAAAAGTGGACAGCAAGAAATTACTGCCAAGGACACAGTGAAGGACTTGGGAGTAAATATGAGCAGTGACGCCACTTTTTCCCAGCATATTACCAAAGGCACAACAACAGCAAAACAAATAGCAGGCTGGATCCTGAGAACCTTCCACACAAGAAATGAGAGGTGTATGTTAACACTGTGGAAGTCACTGGTCCTACCATGACTGGAGTACTGCTCTCAGCTCTGGTCTCCACAAAAAGTAGGAGAAATAACAGAAATTGAAGCCACCCAGAGGACATTCACCAGTAAAATCCATGGGTTTCAACACTTTAACTACTGGGAGAGACTCAAGGAGCTGCAGCTGTACTCACTTCAAAGACGTAGGGAGAGATACATCATCATCTACGTCTGGAAGATTTTGGAAAAAAAGGTACCAAATCCAAACATCCAAGAGACTCCACACCAAAGGCGAGGGAGGCTGTGCTATGTGAGGACTACGCCGGGATCAACACAAAAAATCAAATCCCTGATCCATCACAGCTTTACATACAATGGAACCAGACTGTTCAACTGTATACCAGCCCCTCTCAGGAACATGACCGGGGTGTCTCCAGACACCTTCAAGAAACACTTGGACATGTGGCTGGCCAAAATACCGGACCGGCCACCAACACCAGGATACCCCAGCGCCAACTCCAACCGACTTCTGGAATGGAGAGTGGAAGAAAGGGAGCTGCCTGGTCGCAGTGGAGCCCCAGATCAACTGTGTCGCTAACGGACGGAATACTACAAAGTGTAACAAAGTGTATATCAAATTAAACCTGCCTTTAAGCTCAATTATATTGATAAATATATCTCATTCGACGTATATAGGCCTACAGTATATATGAACAAAGATATTATTTGACAAATATGTAGGCATTTATATATTTTATACGATGTATAGTCACCTACAGGTGGCTGTGGGTTTAGTGCCTGTGAACTCGATGTCAAACCTGTTCAAAAATGATATAAACATGCACTTCAAGACAATAGTGGTGACTTAGATTGGATAAATGGTTCGTCAAGAAGTGAGTCAGTCACTGGGGAACAGTGTGTTGATCCTAACACTCTCATATGGAAGTGAGACATGGACAGGTGAAGGTATTGAGGGATAAGCCTTTACAATGGCACCTCGTATCTACATTCTACTTTTCCTATTTTTCTGAAGAGTGTAGAGAGGGGAGAAGGGGTGTTGGAGAGAGGAAGCTGTTGCAAGTGACGATCGAGGAACTCTCCAAACTGGGAGCTGTGGAGATGAATTCAGTGTAGCCTACTAGGCCTATCTCAGAATGGCAGCTGGTATGATGAATAGGCTAGATTATAAATGGGCCAAGTAATAGGGAAGTGTATGAGTCTTCTGGAATGGAAGAGCAAGCTTTGGGCATTAAATGTGGAGTGGTTGAGTGGACAAAGAGAAGTAGGCAGTAGCCTAAATGTGGTGGTGGTGCTATTTTAACTTGGCTTATAATCTCTGTAGGCTACATACCGTATCTTAAATACATAGCCTACTTTGTCCTCATCATCTGAAGAAAGCTATAGTTTGTAAATGACGATACGATGTGGATAGCCTTAATTAGACTAGGCCTAGGCCTATATGAGTGATACAAATCGGCTAGACAAATTATTTACTCTAGGTTATTTAAATTAGGCTATAGACATAGGCCTAAATTATTTACTCTAGGTTATTTTGCTAATTAACTGACATGCCTTATTTTAATCGTCACCCATACACACAAAGATAGATAGGCTACAATCCCGAATTACTAGGCTAGGCCTATAGCCATAAGGCCTATATATTTTGCATTTACGTAAGACTCGATTCATGCTCATTTGCGGTGCGGTCCAATCTGCATGGCAGGTAACGTATAAGAAAGAAATGCTGTGTTTATTACTCTTCCGTACTAGACTGGGGTGCGGAGCGGTACCAACCTGCTACTACTGAACAGTACATACGGGCGGCCATACATGCGGATTAATCCATAAGCCATTTATTTTGCGCTTGTGAAGACGCGAACATTTTATGCAATTTTATGCCGAGGTTGACTACTACAATGCAGATGTGAAGATAGGTATCTTGCTTGGATTGGTCGTGCTGTAGTTCAATTTATTTTGCTAATTACCGGTATTAGTAATGTTGGCGAAAATAAATAAAATACAGAAAGGTACTTACACCAAATTAAAAAACGTCAAATCTGTACCTGTCAGACCGCCAATGTTGCCAATTCAGCTACTTTCCCGCGAGATCTAGAGGTATTTACAGTATCATTTACTTTAATCTAGAGACTCATTTTTACATCTAGCAACATGAATTATAGTGGTAGTCTGGAGATGTGAGCCATTTTAGACTGATATTGCTTCGATATTGTAGAGATCGCGGCATTATTCAAGATATTATTCGACATTTTTTGTTACTATCTAGCGGACTTGATTTGGTAACACTGCAAGACCGCTACCTCGGAGTACCTGGCCTATCAGCTGTCTCTCTCTCAGTCGCTAAGGTGAAGGTTGAAAGGACGCTCATCACATTATACACCTTCAGAATGGGGAAAATTGCCTCCAAGTATATTAAATGACTCTTTATATGTATAGTTAAGGCATGGGCTAGTCCTGAGCCATAGGTAACTTCTTCGTTCGTTGATTCCACACATTATAGGCTAGGTCTAGGCTACTTTGATTCAGTAATTAAGGCTTATTTTCTCACCTAGCCTAGGCTATATGCTATGGATAATTTTCAAGGACACTACATCCGCCTTATTAGAAACAATTTATTAGGGAAAATAGGCACCAACAGATTCGCCATATTTTTCTCCATAGGCCTAAGTCATGGAGGAGTGAAGGGGGGCAAAGCCCCTCGTCAACCTATTATTTTATCCCACGGCAAGGTTCAAGGTAAATTCAAGGCAGGGTGTCAAACTGGAGCAATTTTGTTTTAGACTTAAATTAATATAGGCCTAAGAAGGAAAACAAGAAAATTAGGTACGATTTTAGTTACTGGACACCTATTTGACAGGTACCTCCTTCTTCTTCCACCGAGGATTTAATACATATTTGTTTTCGGTTTCCACGTATCCAACACCAAGCTACACCTTTTTCTGGTCCGGTAATAGCCTAGTATTGAAAACGATATAATAACTTTTTAAATATAGTTTTCGACGAGAATAAAACGGGGCGTTTGTGCCGAAAATCGGCGGCGGGGGGGAGTCCGTCGTCGCTTCGGATCGTCGCGGTTTGTTTACCCAGGACGCTCGAGGTTACTACGGCCAGCTGTTTTACTTGCCACATATATGACGATTATTATAATTCACGGGGGGGGGGGGGGTGAGGGGGGGCAGAGCCCCCCCTCAACCCTGTCCTGTATCCCACGGCCTATAACGCAAGTCTTTATAAAAAAATGGACCCAACAACTGGTTATAAGCTTAGCCATTTGAAGTCGACCGTCAAGGTGGGACCGGGAAGTCACTCCGAGCGTAAAGTAAACAAAGCGACGCTACTTCCACGAACGCAACCGAGTTGTCTTTATATTTCGTCTCATATTATCATTATTAAAGTGTCCCCATTGCTTTTTTAGTGTTTTGTACACCAGAAAAAGGTGTAGCCTAGCTTGGTGTTGGATGCGTGGAAACCGAAAACAAATATGTATTAAATCGTTGGCGGTACCTGTCAAATAGGTGTCCAGTAACTAAAATCGTACCGAAAATTAACCTGAAATAGCATTGTTTTGGTAATTTTATCACTTCCTAAGACATAATTTGGACTAGCCTATACTGTAAATCACATGTTTATCTTTGCATATACAATAATAGAGACTACAAAATAATGGATTGGTCAATATACAGGAGGCGCTACAATATAGGTAGCAAAATTATAATGGTAGTTTTGGGTTCCTATCATCATATGCTTCATTTCTATATACTTTTTATCCCCGGGAAAAAAAAAAAAAATCTTGGGATTTTTCATTTATTTTCTTGGGATTTTTTGTTTTGGTCATTAACCTAACCAAAAAACCTAACCTAACCTAACCTAATAGCCCCCAAATACATTTAGGTTAGGTTAGGTTAGGTTTTTTGGTTAGGTTAATAAAAAACATAAAAACAAAATCCAAGAAAAAAATAAAAAACCCAAGATTTTTTGTTTTTTTCCCGGGGATAAAAAGTATATAGAAATGAAGCATATGATGATAGGAACCCAAAACTACCATTATAATTTTGCTACCTATATTGTAGCGCCTCCTGTATATTGACCAATGGATTTAGCTTTCGTTTGACACCCTGATTCAAGGCAGTCAAAATAGACGGGAACATTCGCGAGTGTACAATAACAAGACTGGCGATACGCCCGAATATTACATTCTTACCCAATATATTTTTTTGACGAAGTCATCGATCCTATAGGCTACTATAACCTTTTAGGTTTGATCATTATTTAGAAGAGGGTGGCTCGCAGTGTTATTAGAAATAATTTAGGCAAGAGTTGTGTTATCGGACATATCACCTACCTCTGACCGGGTATATCCTAGTGTTTACAATACCCCTTTGAAAGTACATTAGCCTTACCTAACCTATCCAAGTATTATGGGTGGGGGCTGCCACCCCCACACCCCCGCTGTTTGACATCCAACTTACGTGTTCACACGACGTACGCCCGGTAACACAACTCATTCCATAATTTATTGGAGACATTGCAGGTCTATGGAATTCCTATACAGTACAGTACTGTACTTATGTATAATCCGTTATTGGACAATCATTTTGATAAATAATAATAATAATAATAATATTTATTCAAACGTCAGCAATTTACAGAGTTGGTACCACATAGTTTGTTACAAATATGACATGTACCAGCCTTGCATAATTCCAACTAAGGATAGCCCAATAAGGCCGTTAGGCGTATTTCCATTGGGGTCCTTGTGGGAATAGGTTAGCTGGGGAAAAGGGGAGGATAAAGAAATAGATACTTTAGAAAAAGTATTTCTAGGGGGTTATTTTAAGATACCTTACATCCTATAGTAAATATCAGTAATCCGTAATCATTTCAGTTTGGTTTGTCTATCTCTTATGTCGTATTTAGTAGTAGACATAAGCTTGGTGCTCCCTTCTCGCAGCTGTCCGGTTCAGGTGTTCCTTCAGGCGGTAAATTTCTATAATTGCACCTATACGAGCTAAAAAATATATTATTGTATTTAACAGGAAGGTACGACGAGGTAAGTGATGTGGCATAGGTGGCAATATGCGGAAATGAATTATAAGGGCATTCCGCCCCCTCTGACAAAAGTCTATTAATCTAGATGTGACATGGATTTTTACATTGTTTCAGAGACATTAGCCTAACCTAACAACCTTACCTAACCTAACCTAGTATTATGGGAGGGGGCTGCTGCCCCCACACCCCCGCTTGTTGGGTAAAACAGTAGAAATCCAGTTGGGTGGAGTGAGTAACCATAGATTTTTGTAAGGGGGTCAGAGGGGGTGGAATGCCCTTATAATCCATTTCCGCATATTGCCACCTATACCACATCACTTACCTCATCATACCTTCCTGTTAAATACAATAATAATTTGTTTAGCTGGTATAGGTGCAATTATAGAATAATACCCTTCGTGAAGGCTACGTCTGAAGGAACACCTGAACCGGACAGCTGCGAGAAGGGAGCACCAAGCTTATGTCTACTACTAAATACGACACCTTTATGAAACCTGATATTGTCAGAAAAAAACTAGATAATAATGATAATAGGCCTACTGTATGATAAACTAATGATAACAAAAATTTCAATTGCAGAGCGCTGGAGATTGGCGTCCAATTGACCCCAACGAAGACTCACCAGGACCGGCAGGGACTACGAGGCGACACACTTGACCCAACTACCTCAAGAAATTAAAGGTGATTATAAACGCTAACACTGAGTGAGGTGGATGGATGGAGTTGAGAGGTACACAGGTCTCCCTCGATTTACGATAGGGTTACGTTCCTGAAAACCCGATCTTAAATAGAAAAATAATATAGCCACCCTAAAATTAATGGGGTAAATGGGGATGATAATAATAATAATAATAATAGTTCTTAAAGCTAGCGCATGCTAAGCTAGCTAAGGATAGCTCAATAAGGTCGATTAGGCGTATTTTCATTGGGGTCCTGTACTACTACCCCATCCCTTTGCTCATGAGGGATGGTAACGACTCAGTGCTTGTGAAAAATCTTTAATGCGCCGAGCGTGGGCGCGAACCCGGGCCTTCTGGGTGGAAGTCCGAGACGCTAGTCACTACACCAAGCGAGCCAAGCGTTCTCGGACCAGCCAAAACCCAAACTTCGGATAGTGAGGGAGATCTGTATATGAGTGAGTGTGTTGGGTGGGAGGAGGAATCCTGGCTAACTGATGGTAGAGATGGGCAAGAATGTAGTTACCGGGTTTACCGCCCGTCTTGTTTACACTACGCGGACGCTCAACATCATGTTCCTGTCTATTTTGACTGCCTTTGGATACAAGAATACATTACCCTAACCAAACAACGTAACCTAACTTAACCTAGTATTATAGATTTATAAGTATTTATAGATGATTTACGTTGTATGTCGGTAGTGGTACACCCGGTAACTACATCCATCCCCAGAGATGCATGAAGGCGATCCATTTGTGGCCACCCCCTCGAGGATGACGGCATTTGGATGGCTAACAAGAGATGTTTTCTAAACTGAATGACATTTTTAACCTTTGTGTATTTGAGGATGCATTTCAAACTTTATTCTTGCTATCATTAGATAATTTTAGGCTGTTAGGCAGTTTATTTAGAATCTGTCAGACTTAAAAGGTGTATTATGTTAGTTTGTACCCTGTTAGCTTCAAAAGGCCCTCTTGAAACTGCATAAAATTGTCTAATCATCTAAGATACTTACAGATAGGGATCTGTATCTTGTGTTTGTAGACCTGGAGAAGACCTTTGATAAGGTGTTCTGGACAGGACCTACATAAGAAGTACAGTATGATACTGTATTATAATGTAAAAATTGCAAAATAAACAAACCAAAACTTGGACGAACACAGTAAAAAGACAAAAGAACTTATCAAAATCGCTATGTGGAAACAACACTTTAGCAAAAGAATAATTTATAAGTTAAAGAACATAATCCACCACATAGGGTGTACATTACTACATGAGCAAGTTAATTAAAATCATAATAGTCAAAGTTTAAGCTGGAGTCACACGAGCCGTTTTTCGAGCAATTTTTACGGGCAAATGTGGTCTGGCATCTTCAAAAATTACACTTTGTAAAAACTCAACAGCCTAACATACTTTACCTTCAGTCTAGTTACCGATATCAGTGCAAAAAGTCCTGAAATATAACGAGAAAAAAACTTGCTGATGGAAAATTGACGGAAAAATCGCTCGTGTGACAGCGGCTTTACTCTACTAATAATATTTGGTGTTTTGTACAAATTTTGTATACCGGTACTGTATCGATAGTGTAGGCACTGTAGGCACTGTTCAAAAGTCTCATGTGGTGTTTTTATCTTTCAGTTGGAGATGAAGTTACTGCCGCTACGATCTCTACCACCAATACCACTACCAACAACAACTACCACCATCACCCACATCACCAGTTAGTAAATTAAATAGTTAGTTGATTAGGTACTTAAGGGGAGACGGGCCCTTGTTTTTGGTCTATTTATTAATTTATTACTTTATATCTTAGTTTTCTTGCTAGACCTCCATCAAGATTAAAAGAACACCCACAAGACCCCCCTTCAAGATAGATTTGTACATTTTTTGGTAGAAATATGTCCCGGCCAAAGGCCGATTCCTCCTAAAATTACAGGCTCTCTATCGCTCGTCAGAAAAAAATTGACACCTAAATGGCTCGAAAGGTCTTAAAATTGACAACTAAATGGGGCAAAAGGTCTTAAAATCGTCAAACTAATGAGCCGAAGGTCTTATAATCTCAAAACAAATGGGGCTTAACACGAGGGAGAAAGAGGACCAGAAAAATGACCCACCTCCCCTTAACAGTAGTTAATGAACATTGGTAATTAGTTAGTTAGTTATGTAGAGCAGATTAACCAGACCACTGAGCTCCATACGGAACTCTCATAGGTCTGGCCCGAAGGATTGGATCAGATTACTGAAAGGAGCTTAAGGCGACGCAAAAAACGGACGATAGGGGGGAAGGAAAATGACGGAGAATCGGATAAAAGGTCAGTGAATGATTTAGTACCAAAACAAACCGTACGCAGACGGGCAGTATCTGGGCAGTCAAAGACGTGGCGAACAGTTAGAGGGGAATGACAGGAGGAGCAGGTAGGGGGCGGAGTGCGGGGAGTGGACATCAAATACATTGGTAATGAAAATGATAAAATGTCCAGCGGTACAAAAGACCAAACTGTAAACCATCTTTGTATACCGGTATCTTTGTGTAATTTTATAGCTACTGTTTTATCTGAGCATACCGTATTTATAATTTGTCAGATTATAGTTTAGTCTACAGGAAATTTAGCATGAAGGAGGGGAATGTAGTGTAGGGTGATAGGGCGGAAGACAGATTTAATTTGAGATAGCATAGATATTTGAAAAGATATGCAAGGTGATGAGCATACATATAGGGATCAAATTTAGACCTGTAGAGATAAGTTTATATACAAATAGTATCTGGTATAAATAAACTAGGTGGACTAAGCTATAAAAAAGTATACCAAGAGTGAGATGGAGGGATGGAGTTATATATGAGTGTAGGTGGTGTTGGGTGGGTTGAGGGACGCCGGCTTACGAATGACAGAGGGACTTGGAGGCGATTCATCTGTGGCATCTGGCAATAAATAGATAGATAGAGAGAGAGAGAGAGAGTGAGTGGGCGGGGGTGGGGGTAATACATTCTTGTTGTTGTTGTTGTTCCCCAAGCTGCCTGGCCGAACAGCCCCAAGGCCCCGAGCAAGGCCAAGGCCATAACCAAGCGCCCCAACAGAACCCTCCCTGCCGACCACAATAAAGCCTGGGTGACCGAAGCCACTCCATGGCGGGGAGCTGAGGAGGGTGCGGAAACGCCCAGGAAACCAAAGCC
Organism: Paralithodes platypus; assembly: GCA_032716605.1. Classification (NCBI taxonomy): domain Eukaryota; kingdom Metazoa; phylum Arthropoda; class Malacostraca; order Decapoda; family Lithodidae; genus Paralithodes; species Paralithodes platypus. Next base: position 32,694,022 of record CM064549.1, on the reverse strand, counting down.
CAACCCAGGGCCCTGTGCCCCTCAGCAATTATGAAGAGAAACTTGAGGGGCAAAGGAAAAATGTGATGCTTTAGCTTCCAATCTTGGTAGATTGGGAGGTCAATCCACGGAAGAGACGCCGTCACTTGAGATCTAGAAAATATATAAGTAAAAGGAACAGTCAGAGTAAGCTATGGGTATGGCAGAGATTTCTCAGCTCTCACTCTGATAGACCAGCCCATCACCACATGACTAGAACCCAATCATCTCGGCATCAGCTGGGAAAGGCCCTAGAAAGCCGCCTTTGGCGGGGGGATAGCTCCCCTATTTCAACCCCTTTCGGGATTGGGCACCCGCCCATACATTCTTGTTAATGTAGGTGCTTATGTTCTGGGTGTGGTGTCCCGAGTTCGAATCCCGGGAGGACCATATGCTTTCATTAGTTTGTTCAAGTACATTGGGGTTTGTAATTGATGATTAATGTTAAGAATGGGGTGTTACTTATTTGATATACTGTATTTGCTGCAAAGTATTCATATAAAATAAAGTATTTTATTTGATGCTCATTAAGTTTGATGAGGATTTAGCTACCGTACTTTAATTACACATTGATACTGTCTTATATCCACAAAAATCTGGTGATTACCTTATATTGATATCAATATTTTTGTAGAGACTTAACAGATGGTTTACAGGTTCTGGTATTGTGATCTATAGGGAGAGATGTTGCCTTTTATATATTTACATTGACCATGTTGTATACCTATTCTTTAAGGTGTTACAGTGTTTTAATTCATGAATCACATAGTGCTTGTTTAAAGGGATCTACCGGTAAAATCTTGGATTCTGAGGAAATTTCTTTAGGGGCTTCAAAGTCATCATGTCGCGAGTCGTGGCATAGTCAGTAGAGCATCGGCTGCTGATCAAAAGGTCGGTGGATTGAGCCCGCACTGTCAAAATGTTATTGGTAGATGTCAAGCCCGGGCAACTTGACCTAGCAATTCGTGACAAACGCCTAATGTACATGGCCACCCCATCTCGGGAATTACGCTGTCTGACAAAACAAAACAAACTTTGAAGTAGCGTCCATGTTTTTTAACATGGCAAATTCGCATTTGATCCCTTTGAGCTAGAAACTGTACTCCCCCACCAAAGGGGAAAGTCATGGAGGTCAGTGACTCGTCATCTCAGAGCTTAGTGTACGGCCCCAACTTTTCTAATGCGGGTCTAATTTTCTCTACAATTTAAATATTAATTAGTCTTGGGAATTTCAGGAACTTAGAATATACCACACTGGATCTTATACTTATAGTAAAAAGGATGAAGTGAGATAGTTTGTAGCCTGTTTATTGCTGGAGGTCCTTTTTAAACTGAATCAAATCGTCACATAGTAACCAGAATAAATGAAAAAGATGTTGCCGGTGCAGAAGGGGTTAAGACTCTTTTTCAACAACTGTGGTACAGTGGTTCATTACATTATACCCTGAGATGTTGGAAGTTACCTCCCTATCCGAAGTTAGTCTATTTTACAGGTAACTGTTGGTGGTGTAATGGTTTAGATGCTTATGTTCTGGGTGTGGTGTCCCGAGTTCGAATCCCGGGAGGACCATAATGCTTTCATTAGTTTATTCAAGTGCATTGGGGTTTGTAATTGATGATTAATGTTAAGAACGAGGTGTTACTTAACTAACCTAGAAGATTTTTTGTTTTTCTATGTGGATGAGGTAGACAAAAGGCAAAGCTGCCTGTGACGAGTGCCTCCCCCATATGCGAGAGAGTGACAGGGCCAAAATCAAGTAGCCTATTGTTTTATTCAAAATGTCTGGACGCACAGAGTTTGAAGTATGGTAATTTAAGTCATAGGATGAGGGAAAGATGGATGGTATACAACATGGTAACTAATGTATACTGTAATATAACAGGTGTAATTCTCATGATAATCTCCCGCTGAACTTTCTACCATGTTTCATTTACCAACAGATTCAGTAACCAACCCAACACTTCTCCAATCGGGGCTGTTCGGCCAGGCAGCTCGGGGCTGTTCGGCCAGGCAGCTTAGGGAACAACAACAACAACAACAACACTTCTCCAAGATCAAGGTTGATCAGTCAAGGTTAAGTCACAGTACCACTTTTAACAGTAAATTTTTCTCTGAGTCACAGTGTCCGAGACAATAATATCCTGTTAGTGAAGTATAGTGTCCAATGTTTTTTAAAGTTTTCCTGTCCAGAGTTAGGTTTGGCATCCTCTACCCAACCTTAGCTGTTTCTGTCTGTCTCTTTTACTGTCCTACTTTTCCTTCTGGGGGCAGGGGACTAGGAATCCTCCTCCCCTTCTAAAATTCTCCTACTCATCGAGACAGAAAAAGGGGCGAGGGAACGCAAAAGTGGTCCCGGACCCTAGGTATTTGGAACTTTAAAGGTTTCAGTTCGGGCTCTGTCTCGAGTCGGCCATGCCCAGCAATGGGTTATGTGCCTGAGTATATACATACATACATACCGTACATATACCTATACTGTATACAGTACTATTCTTTTCATCTTTACTGGAGGAGAAATTTCAACGCTTAGCAGCCAATTTCTTGACATATAATTGTAGAATACAGAGTATATATATATATATTGCTTGATGGATTGATCCCCGAGGGGGTGACCACAAATGAATCGCCTTCATACTTGTTTGTCATCGTCAGCCACTTAAATAAGCTACAATTTTCCATTACCTGACCGTTCAACTCTCACCTCACATTCTGTGGCTTCATCCCTCTCACAATCTTATTTTGTTTACTACATTGACCTTCAGGTTCCATTTCTCACACAAAAGCACCAAACATATTTACCATACCCTGCAGCTCCCTCTTATTGTCAGTCATCGTAATTGTATCAGTGCACCTGCCTTTCAACACAGTCCCAACCCTAGAATTGGCAAATTTTCTCAGTCTCTCTTCTACTCAACAAGTGAAATCTGGAACTCTCTCCCTCATCTTATGACTTAAACTGCTTTAAACTTTGTGTGCCCAGGCATTTCGACCCCAACGTCCCTTGAATTTGGCCCTGTCACTCTTTCGGCTTTGGGGGAGACACTTGTTACAGGCAACCTGTCTTTTGTTGCCTTCATTACACATAGAAACAAAAATCATCAACAAACAGTAGTACAGGCAACTTCCCTTCATTCCCTTCCCATACCAGGAGTACTCCGTCATCCACTGCTCTTGTATTTCTTTCATGCCTCCATTCCTATATGTACGATAGCGCTAATAAGTCATGTCTCAACGTTCATTACGTTTGGCTAGCTCTATGCTGTAGTAATTATCTGTCAAATGTTGAATAGGGTGCATTTCTGTAGGAACATGTGTGTATATCTCACTCTAACTGAATACCGTAAATCAATTTTAGATATTACTGATACCAATTATTGATCAAAACATACTTGATACTGAGACATCACTTATTAGGGCCACTGTACTGAACAACCACAGGGACATTATCATAATAAATACTTCAACTCAGTATATTTTCTCTGATATGTTATAGCGGACACCAGACTCGGACACAAATTCACTGTTAAATTTGTGTATGTGATTTGATCTTGAGAATCCTTGGAAATATTACCTTAAGCACAAGACAGGCAGGATGTGTAACACCTTCGGTACGATGGCATTGTTTTATTTTATTCTGGCTAAAACTAGACACTTTTTTCAACTTAGGAAGGACCTTTAGATGTTAGAGGGACAGGCTGAGTAATATGTCTTTTTTTTAACTGTGTTGGTGGTTTAATGGTTTAGATGCTTATGTTCTGGGTGTGGTTTCCCGAGTTCGAATCCCGGGAGAACCATATGCTTTCATTAGTTTATTCAAGTGCATTGGGGTTTGTAATTGATGATTAATGTTAAGAACGGGGTGTTACTTAATACATTAAATTAACATAATAAGGATATGTGGGGTTAAACTGAAAGATGTATGTATGTACAGTATGTACTCTATATACTCAGGCACATACCCCATTACTGGGGGTGGCAGACTCGAGACAAAGCCCAAACAGAAACCTTTAAAGTTCCAATTCTTAGGGTCTGGGACCACTTTCGTGTTCTCTCGCCCCTTTCTCTGTTTCGTTGAGTAGGAGAATTTTAGAAACTGAAAGATAAAGTAACAAATGTGGAGCTGAGGAGGTAGTTAGGTATTAAGAGTATCAGTGAAGAGATGCACAAGCAGGTAGAGATATACAGTATAAGTCAGTGAACGTAGAGGGAGTAGCGTGGAGGGGTAGACCTAGAAAGACGCGTGATCAGGTTCTACGATCGGATATCCAATGCAAAAACTTGACAAGTGAGGCAGCCCAGAAGAGGGCTACCTGGCATTCCTCCCGGGAAGATCACGTGCTTTCATTAATTTCATTGGGAGGTGTTTGGTGTCGGCAGTGAAATATATAACTTAGATTATTACTACATGAAACTGAAACTGTGCCTCTTATAGATCACTCAATCTTTAAAACCGTCTTTGTGGTGTAATAGTTAAGGTGTCTAAAAATCTCTGTGTGTGATAACCCAGGTTCGAATCCCGGTGGATCACATATATGCTTTCATTAATTTCATTGGAGGGGTTTGGTGGTGTGGTGAAATTAATAAAAAATAGATGTATACATGTAGTGGGAGTGGCTGAGGGTAGGGTGGAAAGAGAAGTGTATCTATAGAGTATGTTGAGATGAATTCTGCTACTTAGGGGTGGTGCAGAGACTAACTAGCTCTTCACGATGATCTGTTTTGCTTAGCTGGCAGGAGCTTGTCATGTGGAGAGAATAGGCTGAATAATATATCCTACCGATAGCCAGAATAAAAGCCAATGCTATACTGAAGGTGTTAATTAATCATCCTGTTAATTATAGTGTATTCATTTTATATAGGCCAAAAATCATGACCCGTATCCTCTGTAACTCAAAAGGGGCTAGAGCAAATGGGGACCTGAATGATGCAATGTCCTAAATGCCACTTTGGTCGAGACATTTTTTTCCACCGAAAAATGTACAAATTTATCTCAAAGGGGGGTCTTGGGGGTATTTTTTGTAAGCTTCATAGCGGAATTGCATTTCAGACCCGATGTCGCAGCGCCTTTCGCAATTTGTGGCAAGACTATAGGTTACATAATAATGACATTCGAACACAATGTTATTGATACCCCTCCGTAAATTATGGTGTTATAAAGGTTTGTCAAATTATTATAGTTACGATGCTACCTCTTAGGGTAGCCAAAGGGAACGCAAAAACATGAGCAAGCGATCGGACACCAGACAGACCATACTGTCCCTCCCCCACCAATCCCACCAACCAAGCGCCCCCACCAACCCTACACTCATACACTCATATAGTATGTCGTCGTATTGACGCTCTCCGCGCACTCCAGCATCATCGGCAGGAAGGAAGTCAGGTGGTGTATGTGGATGAAACGTGGTTCACAACAAGGATGTCACACAACAGGGAGTGGGTGGACAGAACACAACCTGAAACAAGTGCCAACTACAGCCGTCAGGTGCCACCTGGTGAAGGAGAGCGATTTGTGGTGGTAGCAGGTGGCACAGTCGAGGGTTTTGTGGATGGCTCCTTTGTATGTTTCCCTGCAAAGAACAAAACAGGTGACTACCACGGGGAAATGAACAGCAGCTTTTTTGTTCACTGGCTCACAGCACAACTTTTACCAGCATTGGCAGAGCCATCAGTAGTTGTGTTGGACAATGCACCCTACCACAGCCAGTTTACGGAGGAAAGTCGCTGTCCCACTACTACCACCAAAAAAGCTGACCTTGTGAAATGGTTGGAGGAAAGGAAACTCCCCTTCTCACCTCACGCTACTCATCCTGAACTCCTTCGTATATGCAAAGAAAATCGACCAAAGCCACGGTACAAAGTGGATAATATAATCCGAGAATGGGGTCACGAAGTTGTCCGACTTCCACCGGCGCATCCTGAGCTGAACGCCATCGAGCAGGTGTGGGGGTGTATGAAGAGATACGTACGCACCTCGTTACAACGATTCACTCGTGCCAGCCTGAAGGCCAGGTTAGAGGAAGCAAAGTTACGCGCAACCAAAGACATTTGGGCAGGTGCCGTAAGAAGAGCTATGGCGTTTGAAGAGGATTATTGGTCATCTGACAATATTCATGACATTGTGGAACCTGTCGTTATAAGCTTTGACAGCGATGATGAGGATGAGCTCTTCCTTGACAGTGACGAAGACTAAAATAAAATATATGTACAGTACATTTGCCTGTTTAATTATCCATTAATTCTCGTTAATATTTATTTATTCTGTAATTATACAAACCTCTTCCAATTCTTTAGAATATTATGGCCAATCATGTCATCACATCATACGGATAACCGAACAACAGGTCCATATAGCCTTAAACGACCATACCCAACCATAAATTATAGGGTTATAATTATAACTACCCGCCAAACTTGCTAGCAAAGACAGTATACTGTTGTTGTTGTTGTTGTTGTTCCCTAAGCTGCCTGGCCGAACAGCCCCGAGTCCCTGAGAAAGGCCATGGCCACGATCGGGCTTTCCCACAGAGCTCTCATTGAGTGTAGATTGTGTTGTTGGCGTAAGTGGTTGTGTGAAATGCAGTCTTCTATGTGTTTAATGGTATGGGGTGCTGTGTTACATCCCGGGCAGGCGTCGACAACGGAGTCATCCAGTCTCTTCTGATAGCTCAGGAGAGCTGGATGGTGTCCGCATCTCAGCCTGGCCAGGTGGACTCTGTCCTCGCGAGGAAGGGAGGATTCGGAAGGATGGATTTCGGGAGGTCGTGCATGCAGCTGGGTGTTGTCTGTGAGTGAGTGGATGGATCGGTGAGAGATATGAGTATGGATGTGCTTCTGGATGTTGGTTCGGGGTGGGCAGGGAGGGAGAGAGGACAATAATTGTGTGTGATACCGTGTGCTGGGTGTTGTTTTGATATTTCTTGGTGTCTGTGGGTGTGTTGCCATGTAGTTTAGTGGGTGGTCTTGGTTCGTGGAGGCTGCTGCCAGGAATTGAGTGCCTCTCATGTCCAGATGGTCTTTGACTTTGAGGATTTTGGTTTCTTGATGTAGGTGATCTAATGTGATTAACCAACTTATGGGTCATGTTCATTTGCAAAAGCTGCCCAACTCATTGTTGCTGTATATACTTTAGTTCTATTGTAAACCCAATGTCGCGTAATACCACGGTATATTAATGTACAAAGTACTGAATGTCTTTATAATTATTATCCAATATGCTATGTGTGTGGTGTGAGAGAGAGAGAGAGAGAGAGAGGTGGGGAGGGGGTATAGAAGGATGAGTGTAGGTGGGGGTTGGTGGGGGAGGGACAGTATGACTGTAGGGGACTGTCTGTCTGGTGTCCGATCGCTTGCTCATGTTTTTGCGTTCCCTTTGGCTATCCTAAGAGGTAGCATCGTAACTATATTAATTTGACAAACCTTTATAACACCATAATTTACGGCGGGGTATCAATAACATTGTGTTCGAATGTCATTATTATGTAACCTATAGTCTTGCCACAAATTGCGAAAGGCGATGCGACATCGGGTCTGAAATACACAGTAGGTTAGAGTCCTTGGAGTGCCACATGTATTTGTTGATTTCATTAGTTGAGTTTAGAAGTGAAGTTGGTTGGTGAAAAAAATATAATAATAAGTCTATTCCTTCATCAAGCTAAATCGAGATAAATTTGTATATTTTTCAATATAAAAGTGGCATTTAGGAAATTGCATTACTCAGGTCCTCAAATGGGCTAGAATATTCGCTTGATTATAGTCTGTTTCATTTCATCTGACGGTAAATTGCAAAGTTCCCATTAACATTTCTCAGTTACTTTGAAGATTTTATAGTGAAATATGGTGCTGATTATATAAACTCTTAGTGTGCGGAATTTCGGTGCGAGTATCCTAGGTTCGAGTCCTTGGAGTACCACATGTATTCATTACTTTCAATGATTTAATTAGTTAAAATTAATTGGTGAGTTGGTGAAAACAAATATGAATTTAATATGATGCAGAGACATGGTGGTTTCATATTTTTCCATTAAGTAACGAGAAATCCGCTGCTAAGGGATTCAATTTATCGTCAGATGAAATGAAACCGAGTATAATCGATTTTGAGTTATAGAATTTAGTGGTTCAAGATTTTTGGCCCGATTGTAATGGATAGACTATAGTGTTTTTGTGTGAGGTAATATGAGGATTCATAAGGCAGTGTGACAGGGCAAGTTTATTTAGTGTTTTTTATATAATTATATCTATTATCGATTCTGGCTGTCAAAGTGTTTACAGATTTTTGCTCATGATCAGATTCATAAATAATTATCATACTTTTCAACTGATTTTGCTTTCTTACCAGATTTATATAAAATCATAATTTTCACTTGTTTTGCTTGCATTACTAGATTTATATATAATTTATCAACTCCAGATATTAAAGATAAATTACTAGAGTAAATTGATCGACCTTTTTTGTATACGGTAATTTGAATTTAAATTGTCATCAACTTCAGATACTAAATTAATAGTAGAGTAAATTAATCGACCTTTGTGATAGAATTTGGAATTAAAATGATCATCAACTCCAGATAATAAGTTAATACTAGAGTAAATTAATCTACCTTTATGATTAAATGTGGAATTAAAATGATCAACTCATGATAAGGTTAATGTTAGAGTATGTTAATCAACCTTTCTGAGTGAATTTGAAATTAATATCAGACTAAGTTAATACTAGAGTAAATTAATCGACCTTTGTGATTGAATTTGGAATTATTTTTATTCAAGAATGACATGTCAGAATCGGTTATAGCTTAGTATAAAACACTAACCCCTTACTGTACCGGTGACGTATTTAACCCCTTACTGTACCGGTGACGTATTTAACCCCTTACTGTACCGGTGACGTATTTAACCCCTTACTGTACCGGTGACGTATTTAACCCCTTACTGTACCGGTGACGTATTTAACCCCTTACTGTACCGGTGACGTATTTAACCCCTTACTGTACCGGTGACGTATTTAACCCCTTACTGTACCGGTGACGTATTTAACCCCTTACTGTACCGGTGACGTATTTAACCCCTTACTGTACCGGTGACGTATTTAACCCCTTACTGTACCGGTGGCGTATTTAACCCCTTACTGTACCGGTGGCGTATTTAACCCCTTACTGTACCGGTGACGTATTTAACCCCTTACTGTACCGGTGACGTATTTAACCCCTTACTGTACCGGTGACGTATTTAACCCCTTACTGTACCGGTGACGTATTTAACCCCTTACTGTACCGGTGACGTATTTAACCCCTTACTGTACCGGTGACGTATTTAACCCCTTACTGTACCGGTGACGTATTTAACCCCTTACTGTACCGGTGACGTATTTTTAGTTTTATTCTTGCTAATTTTAGACGATTTTGTGTAGCTTAGGAAGGATATATGGGTAGCTAAGAGGAGTAATCGAGATAGTCTATAGCTTTGAAGGATATGTGATAGTCTATAGCTTTGAAGGATATGTGATAGTCTATAGCTTTTTAATGGGTAGATGTCATTCCTAAGCTGAACAGAATAGTAGCCAAAATAAGCGGCTCCTTTTAGACTATTTTATGTAGCTTAGGAAGGATCTGTGGGTAGCTAAAAGGATTAATTGAGATAGTCGGTAGACGCCCTTCTTAAGCTGAACAGAATTGTCTAATAGTAGCCATAATAAGCGGCTTCTTTTAGGCGATTTTTTGTAGCTTAGGAAGGATATATGGGTAGCTAAGAGGAGTAATTGAGATAGTCTATAGCTTTTTAATGGGTAGATATCCTTCCTAAGCTGAACAAAATCGTCTAATAAGTAGCAAGAATAAAATAAAAAATACGTCGGCGGTACACAATGCCCATGTTACACTGCTTTTTCCATTAACATATATCCTCAACACTGGTCTGGCAGCTTATGAGGTCACCATTTAATATATTTCGGTTATCTACCATCAGTCTAGTTTATGATACCAGTGCAAAAATACTCCAGAAATGTTTATTATAAAAGCTCTCCCTGTCATACCGTCTTTAGGAGGACTGGGCCTGTATTCATAACATTCTTAGAACTATTTCTATAATTTGTCCTGATCTAAGGAAGTTGGAGCTGTATAGACATTATTTAGCAGATGGAATACGAATGTAGTGCATAGATACACATAAAATTAATTTAGCAATGAATATGTTTAGTGTTGGATTTTCGATAGTTTTTAAATGAGTTAGTTATATTAATTTGAACAGTAACTTTTGAGTTCATTTTCAAGTTTTGCTAAATATCTAAGTCTAACAAACTTCCTTATAGTTCTAAGTTTTGGTCCCTGAAGTGTAGACTACATTAACTTATATACTTTAGAGAGTCTTTTAAAAAAAAATTGGGCATAGGTCCTTTGTTAAATGATTCTTCTTGGGTAATAAAATTTGAAAAATCATGGTAGCTTAGTTTATTTTTGTACTTCAAAGAGCGTCCCTTTAAAAAAAAAAAAAAAAAAAAAATATATATATATATAAACATATATATATATGCTATATATATATATATAAACATATATATATATATATATAATATATATCTATATATATATAATATAAAATATATATATTATATATATATAAAAATATATATATATATATAAAATATATATATATATATATAAAATATATAAATATATAAAAAAAAATATATATATATAAAAAATTATAAAAAAAATAATATATATATAAAAAATATATATACAGTATATAAAAAAATATATATATAAATATATATATAAAAATATATATATATAAATATATATATAAAAATATATATATATAAATATATATATATATATATAAAATATATATATATATAAAAAAATATATATATAGAAAATATATATATAAAAAAATATATATATATAAAAAAATATATATATATAAAAATATATATATATATATAAATATATAAAATAAATAAAAATATATATATATAAAATAAATAAAAATATATATATATAAAATAAATAAATAAAAATATATATATATAAAATAAATAAAAATATATATATATATAAAATATATATAAATATATATATAAAAAAATATATAAAAATATATAAAAATATATATATAAAAATATATATATACAAAAATATATATACAAAAATATATATACAAAAATATATATACAAAAATATATAAAAATATATATAAAATATATATATAAATATATATATATAAATATATATCTAAATATATATAAATATATAGAATAAATATATA
>CM064549.1:32575244-32677744 GCA_032716605.1 Paralithodes platypus | reverse complement strand
AAGAGATGTTGGTAGTTTTTCTAGAAATGCCTTTGTATTCTTTGAGTGCATTTAACTTGGTTCTGGTGAATATCTGCAGTCCATTTTGCTCTCCCGTAATCGGTCTGTCTTGCTCTAGCCCGTAATCGGTCTGTCTTGCTCTCGCCCGTAATCGATCAGTTTTGCTTGCTCTCTTCTCGCCCTCGATCAGTTTTGCTTGCTCTCTTCTCGCCCTCGATCAGTTTTGCTTGCTCTCTTCTCGCCCTCGATCAGTTTTGCTTGCCCTCTTCTCGCCCTCGATCAGTTTTGCTTACTCTCTCCCTTGATCAGTTTTGCTTGCGCTCACCCTCAATCTGTTTGCTTGCTCGGTCTCTCCCTCAATCGGTCTTCCATCCAAGTCTGCTTCCCATCTTCTATCATGACACCAGCCAGGATAGTGTCTCAGTGGTGTTTGGCTATCAGCCCGAGAACACTGCAGCCTATTTTGGGGTTCCTCTCGTTGGCTTCAATTCTTCCGTCAAAGCACTCCTGACCATCAGCCCTTGTGAGGTTTGGTTCCCTCATCCTCGTCTCTATCATTGCCTCGCTTTGTCAGTCTGCTGGGAGTTATTGGTTGGTTTGTTAGTTGGTGGTGGTTCTGAGAGTTGTTCCCTCACCTCTCCATCGAGTTCCGCGAGTCTTGCTGGGTAGTGCGGTCCCTATTCCTAAAGTCCTGTGGTAATGTAGTCCCGTATTGACCCTCAATTTCAGCCCTCCACAAGTCAGGGTATATGATGAATTCTTCAACTTCAACAAGTCAGGGTGTATGATGCATGCTGAATTCTTCAACCAATGTAGTCTTCTAGGTTCATCACCCCAAGAACAAATCTGTAAAGAAAAGAAAAAAAAAAATTAGCTACTATTTTCTGTAATTGTCCAAGGCTTTTAACTTCATTCCCGCCATTAGATTATGTTATTAATTTTAAAAATTGAACCTCCAGCATTAGACAGGCTTTGAACGATCTCTCAACAATTTGTACTACCACATATCCTTCTTAAACTGCACAAAATCATCTAAATATAACTAGACTATTAAAAAGACGTCACCGGTACCGAAGGGATTAATAGACCTATCAATACTTTTCAAATCGGTTATTCAACCTTTAACTCTGTTGGTGGTGTAATGGTTTAGAGGTTTATGTTCTGGGTGTGGTGTCCCGAGTTCGAATCCCGGGAGGACCATATTCTTTCATTAGTTTATTAAAGTTTATTGGAGTTTGTAATTGATGATTTAATGTTAAGAACGGGGTGTTACTTAATTAAATTATTCATAAAATAGGAAACTAATACAATTTAGTTTATAATTCCTAATTAAGTTTTATATGGGAGAGTAATGGTTAAACCACAGAACAAATTAAGAGTCAAACCAACTTAAATTAAATTTCCTCTATGGTTAGTGCACTGAATTTCTGTGTGAGTATCCTAGGTTCGAATCCTTTGAGTACCACATTTAATCATTAGTTTCATAAATGTCATTAATTAGGTAAATTTGAAAGTTAATTAGTGATAATGAACCAAATAAATTTTAGCATATAATTCCGTATTAACCCTTTTGTATGTACCGACGACTATTCTGGATACTAATACTTTTATTCAGTTTAGGAACGACCTCTAACCATTAAACGGCTACTAAATATCTATTAATCCTTTTAGCTACCATAGATCCTTTTTAAGCTGCACACATTCTTTTAAATATAGCTAGAATATAATTAAATAGACATCGCCGGTACAGAAGGAGTTAAGGCTATTAATTTACTTTTAACTTAACCATCTCAGTAGTCTAGCTTATTTAATTACATTCCGGCCACCATTATGCGATTTTATTCAGCTAATGCGGACAGTGGCTGTTTGTTTGGTCTATTAATTAAATTATTCATATATGTGTTTAGTTTCCTCCCTAGACCTCCATCAAGCTTAGAAAAACACCCCTAGACCCCCCTTCAAAATAGATTTGTACATTTTTCGGTAGAAAAATTTCCCGGCCAAAGGCCGATTCCTCTTAAAATTACAGGCTCGCTATCGCTCGCCAGGAAGAAAACAAAAACACCTAAATGGCACGAAGGGTCCTAATATTGACAAAGAAATGGGGTGAAAGATTATAAAATCCCTAAACTAATGGAACCAACGTCTTAAAATCTCAAAACTAGTGGGGCTAAACATTCGGGAGAAGGGAGTCCAGAAAAATTGTCTGTCTCCTTAAGGGGCCTCTAGCAATCCAATTAATATATACTTTCATATCACCAACCCACCAATTTACTTGCAAATAAACTTAATGAAATCCATGAAACCGTGTGGTACTTAACCCGGCAAGCGCGATAGGCCTCACGGAAGGCTTCCTATAGGGAACTTAAAGGATTCGAACCTAGGATACTCACACCCCGATGCCTTACTAAACTTCTTAAAATTGTCTAATGACTATTGTTGGGTGTAATGGTTTAGGTGCTTATGTTCTGGGTGTGGTGTCCCGAGTTTGAATCCCGGGAGGACCATATGCTTTCATTAGTTTATCTAAGTACATTGAGTTTGTAATTGATTATTAATGTTAAATTGTTAAGAACGGGGTGCCACTTAATACCCATATTAGCCCCTTCTGTACCGGTGACTATCTTTCGTTTTATTCTGGCAACTATTAGACTTTTATTCAGTTTAAAAAGGGCCTCCAGCAATTAACAAGCTTCCAAACGATCTCACTTAACCCTTTTTTACTACCACAGACCCTTCTTAGGGGGGGGGGGGGGTAGTACTCCCTTTCTCTGGACCACCTTCTTCCTCGTGTCATGTTTGGCATATTAGTTTTAAGGGGAGGTTTTTAGTGTTTCCTAGACTTCCATCAAGCTTGAAATTACACCCCCTTGGCCCCCTTTAAAGATAAATTTGTACATTTTTCGGTAGAAATATCTTAAATTACAGGCTCGCTATCGCTCGCCAGGAAAAAATTGACACCTAAATGGGACGACAGGTCTTAAGTGACAAATGGGGTGAAAGTTCTTAAAATCGCCAAAATAATGGGGCGAACGTCTTAAAATCTCAAAAGCAATGGGGCTAAACATAGGGGTAAAGAAAAAAATCCCTCTAGTAGAAATCTCCCCTTAAGACGTTCCTTCCGTTAGTTTGGCGATTTTGAGACTTGTCGCCTCATTTTGTTGTCAATATTAAGACCTTTCGTGTCCTTTAAGTGTCTTTTCCTGGCGAGCAAAAGCGAGCCTCTAATTTTAGAAGGAACCGGCCTTAGGCAGAGAAATTTGCCTACCCAAAAATGTACAAATTTATCTTGAAAGGGGGTCTAGGGGGTGTTTGTCTAGGCTTGGAGATCTAGCGAGGAAACAAAAACATATATAAGACCAAAAAACCAAGCACTACCCCCTTAAATTGCACAACATGTTTTAAATACAACTAGAATATAATTAAAAACACGTCGCCGGTACAGAAAGGGATTACAATTGTCTAATAGCAATCTAATTAATTAATTTAACTCGACAACAAACACCACCCAATGTAATTAATGACCAAAACAAAAAATCCCAAGAAACCAAATGAAAAATCCAAAGATTTTTTTTTTTTTTTTTCCCGGGGATAAAAAGTATATATAAATGAAGCATATGATGATAGGAACCCAAAACTACCATTAGAAATATGCTAGGCCTACCTATGTTGTTACGTCTCCTGTATATTAACCAAATGAGCTAGCCCATCCATTGTCATGATACTGTGAGTTACTTGCATTCCCTCGGGGTCGGCCACCGTTGTAGTTCCTGGGGCGGGGGAGGAGCCGTGGTGGTCCAGTGGTGAGCACGCTCACGTGTGAATCTGCAAGACCCGGGATCGAATCCCTACCACGGCGGACATTTAGTGGGTGTGGCAGTACGTCCTAGCATGTTTCACATGCTCGCACCCAGTCAGGGGAACATCCTGACGACGTATACAGACTAAACACACATAACAAAGCCACTCCAACAGCTTCCTCTCTCCAACACCCCTTCTCCCCTCTCAACACTCTTCTCTGAGCTAGTGCCGATACAAATGGACACACTTACACTTAGTTACACTTAGTTGTATTCCGTCCGTTAGTGACACAGTTGAGCTGGGGCTCCACTGCGACCAGGCAGCTCCCTTTCTTCCACTCTCCATTCCAGAAGTCGGTTGGAGTTGGTGCTGGGGTATCCTGGTGTTGGTGGCCGGTCCGGTATTTTGGCCAGCCACATGTCCAAGTGTTTCTTGAAGGTGTCTGGAGACACCCCGGTCATGTTCCTGAGAGGGGCTGGTATACAGTTGAACAGTCTGGTTCCATTGTATGTAAAGCTGTGATGGATCAGGGATTTGATTTTTTGTGTTGATCCCGGCGTAGTCCTCACATAGCACAGCCTCCCTCGCCTTTGGTGCTGAGTCTCTTGGATGTTTGGGTTTGGTACCTTTTTTTCCAAAATCTTCCAGACGTAGATGATGATGTATCTCTCCCTACGTCTTTGAAGTGAGTACAGCTGCAGCTCCTTAAGTCTCTCCCAGTAGTTAAAGTGTTGAAACCCATGGATTTTACTGGTGAATGTCCTCTGGGTGGCTTCAATTTCTGTTATTTCTCCTACTTTTTGGGGAGACCAGAGCTGGGAGCAGTACTCCAGTCGTGGTAGGACCAGTGACTTCCACAATGTTAGCATACACCTCTCATTTCTTGTGTGGAAGGTTCTCAGGATCCAGCCTGCTATTTGTTTTGCTGTTGTTGTGGCTTTGGTAATATGCTGGGAAAAAGTGGCGTCACTGCTCCTATTTACTCCCAAGTCCTTCACTGTGTCCTTGGCGGTAATTTCTTGCTGTCCACTTTTGTAGTTGGTGTCGTTTTGTAGTGCTCTCTTGTTCCCGTACCTTAGAAGCTCGAACTTGTCTCCGTTTAGGGCCATGTTGTTTTCTTCTGCCCACTTCAGGATTTTGTCCAAGTCTTGTTGTAGTAGCTGAGCATCATGTTGTGAGGTGATTTTCTTCATGAGTCTGGTGTCGTCTGCAAACGATGTGGCTGTTGAGTGTTCTAGGTCCCTGTCGATGTCTCCTATCATGATGAGGAATAGGAGAGGTCCCAGTACTGATCCTTGTGGTACTCCGCTGATGACCCCACCTGCTTCTGATAGGCTTCCTTGAACCGTGACTCTTTGTTTTCTGTTGGTGATGAAGCTGTGGAGCCATCTTCCAAGGTCTCCCCCTATTCCCAGTGATTTGAGTTTATGTAGAAGGATCCCATGGTCCACCTTGTCAAAAGCTTTGGCGAAATCTAGATATATGACGTCTACATTTTCTCCGTCTTGAATATCCTGTAGGATTTTGTCGTAGTGTGATAGTAGTTGTGAGAGGCAGGAGCGGCCTTTTCTAAAGCCATGTTGCCCCTCGTTGAACGCCTCATTATCTTCCAGGAAGCTGACCATCTTAGCTCTTATTGTTCTTTCTATGATTTTAATAAGGTGTGACGTCAGCACCACTGGTCTGTAATTTTTGGCTATGCCTTTACTACCCCCTTTGTGTATTGGTGTGACATTACCTTCTTTTAGGGATTGTGGTACATATCCAGTTTGGAGGGACTTGCTCCACAGCAGTTTTAGAGGCAGGGCTAGCTGATGTTTGCAGTTTTTTAGCAGTTGGGCATGAAAGCCGTCTGGTCCTGCTGCAGAGTTTGGTCCAATCTTGTCGATGGCTGCTATTATGTCCTCTGTTGATACTGTTACCGAGGAGAGTTGATGTGGTGTCTCTGGAGCGTTGCCAAAGAAAGTCGTTGCATTCTCGATTTTCTTGTCTTCATTTGGCGGGCTGAAGACACTTTCATACTGCTGTTTGAGTATCTTGGCCATTTCGGTTGGGTCACTCTCAAGTTCGCCCGTAGGTTTTGCAAGTGGTCCTATTGTTGTGGTGTTCCTGAGTCTCCTTTTTGCATATGCATAGAAGAATTTGCTATTTACTCGTATGTTTGCAACTGCTTGTAGTTCTTCGCGTGTTCTTTGCTCTTGGTGTGACTGGATGAGTTTACGTTCAACTTCATCAAGCTCTTCTTGTAGTTTGGTGATATTGTGCGCATAGCTGGTCTTCCTTTGCTTGGCTCTCAAGTACGTCCTTTTCTTCATAAGTATTTTTCTATCTCTGGGAATCTGCTTGATCTGCTTCCTGCTTGATTTGGGTGGTATGGTGTTTTTACAGGTCTCCAGGCATTGTTGCTGGAGGATACTGAGAGTTTCGTCGACGTTTTTATCTTCGAATAGTGCCCTCCAATCAGTTCCTGCCAGTTCTGCTCTCAGTCTGTCCCAGTCTATATCTTTGCTGTAGAAGTTGAGATCTTTCAGAGAGGTGCAGGGTATTTGGCTTGATTCCTGTTGACATCTTCTTGGTGAACAGTCCTGTATACAGTCCTGTATAGAATCGTAAGATTCAGAGTCGTAAAGATTCCAGGACGAGCTCAATAGAAAATGAAAAATGAAATGAATGGGCCTTTCATTCCTTTCCCTGCTGCTACTCCGCCTTCCTCCACCTCTCATAGCGTCTCCGGGATGTTGTCCTTTCTCTAAGCTGGCTGAAAGTTGTATCTAGGCCTACTCTTCTTCCTTGTTTTTCTTCTTCTTTTCCACCTCTTCCACTCTCTCCACGTCCTCTTGATCTTGTTATATGCGACATATTCACACTATTTGTTCTAGGCACTGATAACACCGCACAAATCAGGCTATAATTATCAGAGGCGTCTTTGTTTCTTCTTCTTATTGTTTAAATGTGCAGTTTGCTTGGAGGGTTGTCTCCAGATCACTGCACAGGCGTTTAGATGGGACAGAATAAGAATAGAAGGGGAAAATCATAGAATGAGGAATGAAAAACTACTCAAAATTAGTCACTGAAGCCCCCCAACCGCGTCAAGGAGAGTAGTATAACTTTGTTCCGAATAGCCATTTAAAGCCCGCGGTCTCTAACATGACGTCACATGTAAACAAAACTTGAGGCGATTTCTTTTGAAGAGTGCCGACGGGCCCGCCAAAACAAGAAATTTAGCTGTATCACGTTTATTATTCGTGACTGTAACCTTCCACTGTTCCACAACTCAAAATAAGTCTACAATAATACAAGTGATGGAGGTTGAATGTCCAATATGTGACGCTTCATTCTCGGCTGACAAAATTGAGATTCATGCTGAAGAATGTGTCCAGGCAAGGTGAGCATTTAAAGTCACTTGCTTGAAGGGTAGCATTCAAGGAGACTACTGCAGGACTCTTCTTCCTCTTTACCTCTGATCGGGTATAGGCTATCCTAGTGTTTACTAGCCTATACCCGTTTGAAAAGCGCACTCCTTTGAAAGGACATTAGGCCTAGCCTAACCTAATAACCTTACCTAACCTATCCTAGTATTATAGGTGGGGGCTGCCGCCCCCACACCCCTGCTTTGACTTAGATTTTTGGTGTATTTGTCTGTGAAGTGGGTATTTTTCAATTTGTTGATAACGAAAATCCTCCATGCGGACTAGGCTAGCCTATCCTATAGGCTATAGGCCTAGAGAAAAATATGACGAATCTATTGGTGCCTATTTTCCCTAATAAATTGTTTCTCATAACGTCGCACTAGGCCTACTGTCCTTGAATATTATCGCTTGAAGTATTTGTTTTTAAATTGTTTACTTAGGCGTAGATCTTTTACATATCCTAGTTCATTAATTAGAGTGGTATTATTGAATATTGGATACAGTACGTTTCGTCACCAACCCGTTTCGTCACCACCTCTTAGACCCGTTTCCGATTTCGTCACCACGATTTCGGACGTTTCGTCACCATTATTAGCCACTACTATTTCAAGGCCATTGAACCTTGACTTGGTAAAAATTTACCTATGGTCCCGTTAAAATATCCTCAAGTAGGCCTAACCTAGGCTATTAAGAACTGGTCAGGGGACTGCCCAAAATGTACAAATATTATATTACCCTAGATCAGATTAACCTAACCTAACCTAACCCTAATGTAATATAATATAACATAACATAACATATACATTTTGAAAAACTCACAAATTGCGAGACGAGACTCTCATTCGTTCCATTTCGGAATGGAGTGACATGAAGCGAAATGGAACGATATATTTCGGTATATTTCGCTTCATTCCACTCTCTTTGACATACTGGGCAGGAATATACATTGAAGTGATTCATTAGGCTAGTTTCGAACCAATCTAATAATAAGGCTTTTTGGGCGAGAATATACATTAGACTGACTTACTAGTTTCGAACCAAGCTACTTTGGGCTACTAAACATAGTTGGTGACGAAACGGGTCGGAGTTTTGGTGACGAAACGTCCATACCCCGTATTATTGTAGGTAAACTGATACTAGGCCCATTTAAGCTAAGAAGACAGTGCATATTGGGCCTAGCACCGTACGGGTCCGTAACTGGCGTACGGTAATGTTCAAAAAGACTAGGCTACATCGGCCTTATTTACCATGTTTTTTGTTTTTTTCTTCAAGGAGTAGGCTAGGCCTAGGCCTATAGGCTAATGTTTCATAGTTGTTTTGCATGATTTGAGTGGAGGATTTGCATAGCTAAACTTACCCATTATCTATCAATCTGAAGATACAGCGTCAAATTACACCATTTATTGGGTGAATCGCGCTTTTACAGTATGTAGGCCTAAGGGTAAAGGGAAATTGAGGGCTAGGCTACATTGGATACAGTACACGATGGGTTGATGGGGGGCGTTGCCCTCCCTCACCCCCCCCCCCCCCTTGATTTATTGCCATCCTCATATATGTAGATCTGTAAGGTGGCAAAAACAGGTTGCCGGTATTTCGTTTTTGTGAATAACGCTCACTCCATTTATTGGGTGAATCGCACTCACTGCATCTTTCAAATCAAGAAGAAGAAGGAGTTAAAGTCTTAAGGATTCATTGAACGCAATGCTTTGTTTACGGTCGGGACTTATTATTTTTGTATTATTTTTCGGTGTAGCTTAATCGGGTTTTTTCAAATGTCGATAACGAAATTCCAAGGAGAAATATATGGCGAGTCTAGCCTATTGGTCCCTATTTTCCCTAATAAATTGTTTCTAATAGGGCAGACGTAGTGTCCTTGAAGATTATCCTCCGTACTATAGTCTTTCAATTTTACGAAAAGCCCTCACTGACCATAAATTGACAACACTGGTCTGCCCTTTTCCCAAGGCTTAACTTGATAGTACAGGTGATAGACCAGTGACACCTCTCTCTCTCTCTCTCTCTCTCTCTCTCTCTCTCTCTCTCTCTCTCTCTCTCGCTCTCTCTCTCTCTCTCTCTCTCTCTCTCTCTCTCTCTCTCTCTCTCTCTCTCTCTCTCTCTCTCTCTCTCTCTCTCTCTCTCTCTCTCTCTCTCTCTCTCTCTCTCTCTCTCTCTCTCTCTCTCTCTCTCTCTCTCTCTCTCTCTCTCTCTCTCTCTCTCTCTCTCTCTCTCTCTCTCTCTCTCTCAGGTCCTTCCTAATTTGAACAAAATGACCTGGCGGTCGTCACTATAAAAATAGTTGATAATGAGAAGTAAATGGAATAAAGGAAGAAAGAGAGAGCTAGGTCACTGGACTATCACCTGTACAGTACTGTACTATCAAATTACGTCTGATAACTCTTGGGAAAAGGGCAGGCCGCAGACCAGTGTTGTCAATTTGTGGTCAGTGAGAGCTTTTCGTAAATTTGAAAGACTAGCCTAGTCTAGAACGGTTGGTGCAGATTTATCACCTCCATATTTTTGCCGTGAATGCAATTTCCGGTAGGCTACTCCTACCTGTGAAACTAAATGTACATCCTTGGGCCCTTGCCACTAATCCATTACCAACCAATATACTGTACTTACTTACTTACTTACTTTGTAGAATTAGGCTAGCCTACGCCCTCTTAAAAGTGACAATGCAGCTAAGGTGGACCTCCGCAGCGACCAGTCACCAGGCAGCTCTCAGTGAGGAACACATGAGTAGATACTTGATAGGTTGAGGAAGTGAACGATAGCCGTCCACAACCGCAGCTATGGAACAACCAGAAAGGAAATTAGAGATAAATTATAAAGTCACAGATAGAAATCATAGCCTAGAGGGATAGAAACCGATGGAGGGTAGGCCTAGTTTAGAAATTAGAGATTTGTGCCAGACTCTATCACCGACCTTTAATATCTAGCACAATACAAAAGGTCTCGCCGAAATCACGAAATAAGGATGACCAAAAGTTAGTAAGATATGAAAGAAGATCACCAGTAGAGCGACCCCTAAGGAATCCATACTGGCGATCTGAGAGTAGATTATGGGAAGAGAGATGCTTAAGAATTGTTGAAGTTAGAATAGTTTCAACAACTTTGGAGATATAAGAAATGAGGGCAATTGGACGATAGCCTAGTTGGATGGTTGACCCGGTTGAGAGCGTTCACCCTTTGGGACAGGTTGAATGAGAGCAAACTTCCAGCAAGAAGGGAAGATTAGAGGATAGACAGAGACAGAAGAGTTTGCCTAGGAAGGGAGTCAACACGGAAGCACAGTTTTTAAGTACCGGTACCGTACAACAGGAGGAACACCATCCGGATTGTACGCCTTCTTAGTACTAAGCCGAGAGAGGGTAGAAAGTACATCTTTAGAAGGGATTAGGATATTAGCCTAGGCATGCCGCATGAGTAAGTGAGAGGGGGGTGGAGAGGAAGGAATAGCACCAGAATCATCCAAGGTGGAGTTTCTAGTGAAAGCTTGGGCAGTAGAAATTCCACCTTGGATATGTACAGTAGTCAGTACAGTACCGTACCTGATAAATCTGATTTACTGCTTTACTGACATATTACGGTATCCATTGATTTGTTTTAAGTTTAGGACTTAGATAAAGGTGCAACTTTTGTCCATGAAAGGACTATCGCTTCAGACCCCGTCAGGCCAACTAGATATACCCGGTACCGTACATCACCACTGTCCACCTTCGGTAAGATCCTGTGTAGCGGGTAGAATTGTTTTTCAAATGCCTACTTACTAAGAAACCTTGCACAATATCTTTAACCTAACCTAACCATAATGTAACCTAACCTAACCTAGTATATTAGTGGACTATTTATAAAAGTAAAATGTAAATACATATTTTTAACATTACCAAATTATTGAGATATTTGTACAGGTCTACCCGCTACACAGGATTATACTCCACCTTCCTCCACCCTTACATCCACTGACACTTTCCTGTTTTCTGATCATAAGCATCTTTTGTTATCCCCCTTCTTCTTTTTTATAATATACTTCTCCACACTATTTTTGTACTTGATATCCTTACATCAGTGGTGTGTATTTAAGACTTTCTCTGAAGCTTGAACATCCTGCAGGTTTGGTTCAAGTGTGAAAGGAAAGAGCGGCCTGAGCAGTGACAGCAAGAATTCTCCTCGCCAGGGCAAGAGAAAGACCTCCAACCCCTTGGGCTTAGAATCTACCCCTCAAGTTAGTTTCAAGCATTTCTGAGTTCAATTATGATCACTGTCATCTTACCAAGGAGGGTTTTACTCTACTCACAGCATCAATGGCTGTGAACAGGTAGAGGCCCAAGTCAAGTCTAGAGTACCGGTACTCCAGCCAAGCGTTCAGGTGCCATGGCATTCTTAACTTAATTGAAACATAGTGTGCTGGTAATCTGTATTCACATAGTAGTTTCAAACAGAATTTGGACAGTATACATACATACATACATAACATTTTAAGACCGAGTGCTCCACACATACGTGCAGTTTCAGTCTCTCCGGTTTCTCATAAATTACAGGCTCGCTATTGCTCGCCAGGAAGAAATTGACACAAAAAGTTTTAATATTGACAAATAAATGGGTGAAAAGTTTTAAAATCGCCAAACTAATGGGCCGAACGTCTTATAATCTGAAACCAATGGGGCTAAACATGAGGGAGAAAGGGTGCCAGAAAAACTAACCTTCCCCCCTTCAGTGAGAGGCAATACCAGAAAAATTGAATAAAGTTACATTATTTAGTGTTTTTTATTTCGTAGTATTGTTTTGCTATATCTTCAATGCGTTATTTCCACACATATATACCGGTAGTGATTTTGATCAGTTCTTTTTTGTCTTTATATTGTGCGGTTCCTGTTTTGTTTGTTTGTTTTGCAAGTTTTATGTTAATTTAATTACTTCCAGGGGTATAAAGGCAACTATAGAGTATAACTTGAACTTTGTATATCTAATAATTGAAGGGACTCTGTTTTTGGCCTATGAATAAATAGTCCTTATTGACATAGTGACAGCCTGACGGTATCTATTACAGGGCCTCAAACTGGAGCAATATTGTTTGAAGACTTGAATGAATATGAGAAGGAATACAAGAAAATCAATATAAAATACCTTGGTCATGGCCATTTTATCACTTCCAAAAACATAATTTGAACAATAAACCATAATTTTATCTTTACACATACAATAATAAAGACTAAGAATAATGGTGTACGAGAGCGAGGTGGAGGGACAGAGAGGGATAGGTAGACCGAATGAGAGGTGGAGGGATGGAGTGAGGAAGTACGGTACACGAACGAAGGCGGTGCTGGTTGGGGGGAGGGGCGTCGACTGACTGGGGACAGAGGTGCATGGGGGGGGGTTCGTTCGTGGCCACCCCTTCGGGGATCACAGCGTCAGGCAATAGATAGATAGATAGAATAATGGACTCGGCTTTCGTTTGACCCGTAACTGTACCTGCTCTGTTTTCTTCAGACAGACGTTGCAGGACCAAGTAAAGCCGCTTCCACTCCACCCAGCAGCAAGAAATCCCGCAAAGAACAGGTGCAGGCATGGAGCTTCTTGAGTAAATCTGGCAAGACTTCTGGACCAGGACATATTACCAGACTCACTGATGATGGAGGCAGTAGCAGCAACACAGAAAGAGGGACACAGGGACAAAGAGGTCCTCTCTCACAAGCCGCTAGTCGTCATGCTACTAGCACCGGTAAGAATTAGGCCAGTGTGTCACCCAGGCATTTTGCTTTTACTTGCTCTAATCCATTTTGACAGGTCTTTTTTTATCCCCTCCACTCCAGATGACACCCCAAGACACGTGCATTCTTTCCCCCCCTTTTTTTTTTTTTTTCTTCCTGATTTTGTGTGGTACAGTACTGTAGGCTACTGTATTTGGTGGCCCAGCAACTCTAATAAGATAAATACAGTTACTGATATGTTTTTCTTTGTGCATATTTACAACTAAAAGGAGGATCTTACTATAGGTAGC
The DNA here is from genome assembly GCA_032716605.1 of Paralithodes platypus. Lineage (NCBI taxonomy): Eukaryota > Metazoa > Arthropoda > Malacostraca > Decapoda > Lithodidae > Paralithodes > Paralithodes platypus. The sequence goes on along the minus strand of CM064549.1, from coordinate 32,664,532 downwards.
GCCAGTGAACTTGACAATAATCTTGACCCCTTAATTTCTCATAACTCGAAATGAATGAAAGCAATCGGGCTGACGTTTCTATCATTTGGGAAGAGTCCACCAGGAAATAGGTGTGGATATTTACAGCCAATTTGTTCTAGGCCCTTTTGAGTTACAGAGAGGTCAGGGATCAATATTATTGTCAAGTTCGTTGGTGCTACCTATAGTTATTGTTTCTCCCTTGCTCCTTCATTTACAGAGAAATATGGGTTAATGTTTACAACAAATTATGAAACTCCCTGTTCCAAGAGTTCAGAGATTTCTCGTGAGTTGAAGATATCTTTGGGTGCATAGATTTTGTGTGAATATATTGTTCATTCATTCATTCATTTATGAAAATAATTTTGTTTAATCAAAAATTAGTAACACAGGCAGAATATAATTACTTAGTAACTAACTGGTAACTGAATAGGATGATGATCATGTTTATTTCTGGTAATCACAAGCAAAATAAGATAAAGCGATGATGAAATGTAACATATCTGGCACCAAGCTTGGCAAAAAATCACTAAATATATGCCTTTCTGACGTCATCACGAGGTGCTACAGTATACGGTGCCAGCACTGTGGGAGTTCTTTTGGAGAACTTAGTGGTCTGGTTTAACTAATCTAGGGGGAAATTAATCATAGGAAGAATGACAAGGCATGAAAGATTGACAAAAATGAATACAGTACCTGTATGTTAATTGGATGTGAGTGAAGAAAGGAGGCACGATAGGTTGCAGAAGAATTGAAAAAAATCAAACACGACTTTGAATCTGAGGGGCTTCAACTTCCAGAAAGGAGAAAGGCTTACAAGCATGCTGTCATAGACGAAACTATTCAAACCAGTCTTGAATCAGTCACTTCTGCTTTGTCATTATTATTACACTTACTAGGTTGCATATTGCTTCACACTTCGTATTATGTCTTTGGATAGGATAAAATAGCAATTTAAGCAATGCAATTTCATCATTTATTTCTGTATTCCTTCTCATAATCATTCCAGTGTTGAAACCAAATTGTCCCGTTTTGACACCCTACTTGTAAAGCCGGTATCACACGAGAGCTTTTATAGTCAACATTCTATGATCAACATTTCTGGAATATTTTGCACTGTTATCGGTAACTAGACTGATGGTTGATGAAATTTGGTGGCATAAGTGTTTTAAATGTTGACCTCATAAGCTGCCAGACCAGTGTTGAGGATAAATATTGAGGGGAAAAAGTGCTCATGTGATACCGGCTTAAGGCATAGAGAGGAATGGGAAGTCTACAAGCAAGAAGAGAACACTTCTTATGAACATAGAGATATAATAAAAATAGAGCTAAGATATAGATTTTTTTTTTTTTTTTGTAGTCTTGCTACAAACATAATCAACTTACTAATCACGTGAAGTACACTGAAAATAAGACTCCCTTATAATTCTCACAGTACAGTACTGTAATTGGAAATGCTGAATTGTGATTTTAGGACTTAAACTGTGCCCGTTTTGCAGGTGACAGCGGGGTGCCCTTAGCAGAGAGGATGCGTCCCGTGTCCCTGGATAACTACATTGGGCAGGAGTCCATACTGAAGAGTCACGCCTTCCTCCGCACCTTACTCCAGCAGGACAACTTCACAAACATGATACTCTGGGGACCTCCGGGGTGTGGGAAGGTCAGAGTATTCGAGTTTCTTATGGGTCAAGTAATAGATGTATACTGTAGTCATTTTTAACCATTTCTCTGTACCGGTGACATCCTTTTCATTATATTCTGGCAACTATTAGACAATTTTATTCGGCTTAGGAAGGATGTCTACCAATTCAAAGGTAACAGACTATCAATTTTATTCTTTTTGCTGCCATATTTCCTTCGTAAGCTTCATAAAATCGTCTAAATGTAGCTGGAATATAATTGAAATACGTCGCCGGTACAAAAGGGGTTAATGCCTAATAATTTTTAGATGTGTGTAACTCTTATGATTTTATTGGGAAAAAAAACACTAATTCCTTCCAAATGGATCTTGGCATGCTGATTGGCAACTGGAAAAGCATCCAGACAAAATATTCTTCTTTTATTTCATAAATTATGTTTTAGTAAGCGTTGTTTCCACATAGCAATTTTGATAAGTTGTTTTGACTTTATATTGTCTTTGTCCCAGTTTTGGTTTGCTTTGTTTGCAAGTTTTACCTTTTAATTAATTGTGCCATAGGACTACTCCAGGCCACCAGTACAGGGGAGTTTCTCATAGATCAAGCTCCCTGGAATGCCACTGTTAGCTCAATAAAAAAAATACTTCATGATTTAGGTATAGAACATTGTCTTCCAATGTATATACTGTAGCTGTACTGTATATACAGTATATGTCATTGGTCTGTGTAGACTACTATGCCTAATATTTAAAACAAAATCTTACAGACCTCCCTGGCCAACGTAATCCGGGAGCGTTGCCGAGGGTCTGATCGATGGCGTTACACCAGTCTCTCGGCCTGCACCTCTGGGGTTGCTGATGTAAAGGCTGCCGTCACCGAGGCTCGAAGTGCACAACAGCTGAGGGGAAAGCGCACCATATTGTTCATGGACGAGGTGCACAGGTTCAACAAAGCTCAACAGGTAATGCATCAAAGCTCTTATCATCACTACCACCAACAACGTTCAATAGATAGTATATCACACTGCCTGATCACTACCACCAACAATATTCATCATTACTACAACCACTATCAATGCTCAACTCGTGACACTAATCATACCCCTGGAGATTAGGGGCCTTTTTTCTGAAGTAGACTTCAAAATTACCCCCATGGGGAAAGAGGGCCTTCATCTTAAGGTGGAGGAAAATTAGAATGTGCTTCATGCATCCTACTGCATGGCGTACAAGGCGACTAATAGGGGGGATGCTAAAAGACTTGGACCAACAGCCATTACAGTACTATACACAGGTGATGGGCTGGTCTATCAGAATGAGAACTGAGCAATCTCTGCCATACCCATAGCTTACTCTGACTGTTTCTTTTACTTATAGATTTTCTAGATCTCAAATGACGGCGTCTCTTCCGTGGATTGACCTCCTTACTGCCAACCTAGAGGTTGGCTGGGAGCCAAAGCGTCACATTTTTCCTTTGCCCCTCAACTTTCCCTTCTTAATTGCTGAGGGGCACAGGGCCTTGGGTGGGGCTATGGTTTCCCGGGCGTTTCCGCACCCTCCTCAGCTCCCCGCCTTTGAGTGGCTTCGGTCACCTGGGCTTTATTAGTGGTAAGCAGGGAGGGTTCTGTGGGGGCGCTCAGTTATGGCCTTGGCCTTGCTCGGGACCTTGAGGCTGCACGGCCAGATGGGGAACAGCAACAACAATAAAGCCTTGCTATCGGCGCTCTCTTGGTATGGCACTGCTGAAGCTGATTGGGTGTGGATAGGTGCCACAAGAGACTCTACTAGAGTTTTACCTGAGCGCTATTTGGCACCACAGTGTTTACATGGTGGGGCAGTGTTGTGGCAGTACTTCATTGTTCTAGGCCTATAGTCCAAGTTGCCTAAATGCAGCCCGCTGGCACCGAATGTTACCCTCCCAAACCTGGTAAAGTAGTTGCGCCTTGGGGCCAACCTGGCCAAAGGGATCCAGAGGATACAATGCATAGTGTATATCCCAGTGCATGATGCAAGAGGTGACTGAAATGTAGGGTTGTGGAGTCGGTAAATAATAGGTCCAACATTGACTCCTACGAGTCCTATCCACCCAAAAATAGCCGTCATCGACTCCCTTGGAGTAGGTGAAATAAATATCCAACCCCAACCCACCTAAATATATCAGATTATCGACTCCACAACCCTGGCGTCAGAGAAGTCATTAGGTCTTGAATAATACCTTACTTTTGCCTCATAGTAACTCTGGATCACTATTATGTTGTCTCTCTCCTTCTGATCTATGTCTCTTCCCCCTGGATAACTGTCATGTAGTAACTTACACCCTGGCTGAGCCATGCTATCATAGATGTACCGAATCCTTCAAGTAGCACTGATTTTGGGACTACTATAGGAGATTAAACCACAGCAATCATTACCACACCTAGGTGTGTTTTTTTTTTTTTTTTTTTTTTTCTGTTTGGGTTTTGTCTCGAGTCAGCCACCCCAGCTATGGGGTATGTGCCTGAGTATATACATAGATACATACATACCACCAATAAGGTTCAACAGAAATAATGCATCATCACTATTATCATTACTGTATATTCATTATCACTACTTATCTTCTTTTTCACTGTCATCATTACTTACTACTGTATTACAACTGGCATTATCATTGTTATGCATATGAGTTAAGGATTGTATTAGATTTAATTGTATCTGCTTCTTCCATTGAGAATGTATAGTAGTTGTGCAAAAAAATAATGAATTATGATACAGGTAAAGTAAGCTACAGTACAGGGTAGTTTTTCTGTTATGTATGAGTGATACTGTACAGGTATATTGTACACTCGACCAAAAAACAAATCTTTACACTAACGCTCTAAGCATTCTGGAAGTGGGTCGATGTCTTGTGATAATACAGACGTATGTTTCACCCGGTTCATTCCGTTCACACAAATATAATGCTCACCAGTGTAAAGATTGTTTTTTGGTCGAGTGTACATTACAGTACTGTATTTATAAGATATCACCGAGTTACAAAATACATAAGTAAAGGGTCTTTCTATCTTGCAGGATATATTTCTGCCTCACGTTGAGAGTGGTGTGCTGACTCTGATTGGAGCAACAACAGAGAATCCATCTTTCACACTCAACTCTGCTCTTCTCTCAAGGTAATGCACCAAGTTTTGTTTGTAGAGATATTTGTATGAAAGCCCAAAGATGGTCCAATTATATCAATGATTATTTACATTCAGTAATTAAGGCATGTGATCTTAAAAGAAGGGGGAAGGGAGTGAAGAGAACAGCAGGTGGACTGAGGAGGTGAAACAAGCAGTTGAAGATAAAACAAATGTACAGGGGGTGTGGTTGGGTACTAGAGGGAATGAAGCTTCGGAAAGACAGAACAGGGAAATGTATGTGGAGAAATAGAGAGTAGTGAGGGAAAGTAATAATAATAATAAGCATGTCACTTATTCCTCACAAGCGCCAATTTTTCCGCAGAATTCACTGGCGCTCGAAAGTAAGGAAGAGTGGATTAGAAATTAAGTGTAAAATGGAGGGAGCGTAAGAAATTGTTTTGGAAGGAGATCAAGAAAGGGAGGTTGACACAGGACGTAGTAAGGGTGTGAAAGATAAAAATTGGCGAGTGCTAATGCAGAAGGAAGAGAAAGTCGAGAGATGGAGAGAGCACTTTAACCCACGAAATCCGGGGGGCTTCCTATGATCTCGATCGCTGTGTCCGGGGGCATTTGGGTACAGGCAAACTTCCTAATTCAGTAGCTGTAATGATATTTCTATAACAACAGTGTCCCAAGTTAAATATCTCGGACTAAAGCTGGACTCGACTCTGTCAGGTGAAACAATTTTGGAATCTATCCTGAGTAAATGTAGAGCACGTATAAAATACTTGTATAGACAGATGGGATGCTTGCCAGCGGCAACCAAAAAGACCCTATGCCAAGCGCTTGTTCAATGACATTTTGACTATTCTGTGTCATCCTGGTACTGTACTCTGCATCATCTAAATCGGCACAGCACAAACTTCAGGTCGCTCAAAATAAAATGGTTAGGTTCATGCTGAACCTAGGACCCAGATCGCATGTTGGTCAGGAACAACTTCAGTCACTAGGTATGCTCAATGTCTCTGACAGGGCCAAACAAATCAGGCTCACTAATGCCTTCAAGATATTCTATGACAGAGCTCCAGAGTATCTAAAGAGTAATTTTGTTAAAGCAAATGAGAGGAGTGGACATAATACAAGAAATAGGGTGTTTAATTTTACGGTCCCGAGAATCCAAGGACAGGGGAAGCTAACATTCTTCTTCACTGCCATCAAAGACTGGAATGACCTACCCCAGTCAGTCCGTGAAAAGAGAACACTGTATTCCTTAAGACGTAGTCTGAAGGAGCACCTGAACCGGACAGCTGCGAGAAGGGAGCACCAAGCTTATGTCTACTACTAAATACGACAGGGCGGGTGCCCAACCCCGAAAGGAGTTGAAATAGGGGAGGTATCCCCCCGCCAAAGGCGGCTTTCTAGGGCCTTTCCTAGCTGATGCTGAGAGGATTGGGTTCTAGTCATGTGGTGATGGGCTGGTCTATCCGAGTGAGAACTGAGCGATCTCTGCCATACCCATAGCTTACTCTGACTGTTCCTTTTACTTATCATCTAGATCTCAAGTGGCGGCATCTTTTCCGTGGATTGACCTCCCTACTGCCAACCTAGAAGTTGGCAGATTGGGAGCCAAAGCGTCACATTTTTCCCTTACCCCTCAACTTTCCCTTCATAATTGCTGAGGGGCACAGGGCCTTGGGTGGGGCTTTGGTTTCCCGGGCGTTTCCGCACCTTCCTCAGCTCCCTGCCTTGGAGTGGCTTCGGTCACCCGGGCTTTGTTAGTGGTAAGCAGGGAGGATTTTGTGGGGCCGCTCGTTTGTGGCCTTGGCCTTGCTCGAGACCTTGGGGCTGTTCGGCCAGACAGCCTGGGGAACAACAACAACAACAACTAAATACGACATAAGAGATAGGCAAAACAAACTGAAATTATTACTGATTACGAATTACTGATATTTACTATAGGATGTAAGGTATCTTAAAATAACCCCCAAGAAATACTTTCTCTAAAGTATCTACTTCTTTTATCCTCCCCTCTTTCCCCAGTTAACCTAATCCCACAAGGACCCCAATGGAAATACGCCTAACGGCCTTATTGGGCTATCCTTAGTTGGAATTATGCAAGGTTGGTACATGTCATATTTGTAACATATTATGTGGTACTATCACTGTAAAATGCTAACTGAATAAATATTATTATTATTATTATTATTATTATTAACTGTTTTCCAAATTGTAGACATTTTTGTTGTCTGTAGAATGCCGTTAAGATGACATCGCTACGACGCGTGGTTGCTGTGTTACGATGATTTTAGCGGCAATTTTTAGCCGCGTATTTTGCCTCATATGAGGCCTCCCGGATTCCTGACAATTTATTTATATATATATATTATTTTATTTTTTGCCTCATATGAGGCCTCCTGGATTCCGTGGGTTAACCAATTCAGTACCGATGATGTCCTTTTCATTATATTCTGGCAACTATTAGACAATTTCTTTCAGCTTGGGAAGGATTTCTACCCATGAGGATGAGGATAAATGTCTTAAAACAGTACAGTAGGCTGAATGGCGTCATATTACTACCCAGAAAAAAATAAAAAAACGTGTCGGTCCCCTTAAGACCTTTCGTGCTATTTGGGTGTTGAATTTTTCCTGGCGATCGATAGCAAGCCCATAATCATAAGAGAAATCGGCCTTCAGCCAGGACATTTTTCTACAAAAATTTACAAATTTATCTCGATGGGGGGGTCTAGGTATTTTTTAAGCTTGATGGAGGTTTTGGGAGAAAAATAGAATAAGAACAAAAATATAAATAAATAATAAAATAAATTCGGCCATCCTCCCTTCACCAGTGTCATATACTAACCCTCTCCATCCAGACAGCAACCCCTTACTTTGAGTTTTTTATCTATGTATCTATTGCCAGACGCCTTGATCCTTGATGGGATAGCTATGAATTAATCGCCTCCATGCACCTCTGTCATCAGTTGGCTGGTGCCCCTCTTCCCACCAATACTAGTTTTACTATATATCTATAATAATACTCAGGCACATACTTTTTTTTTTTTTTTTTTTTTTTTTTACCCCGTACTGTACCGGAGGATACAGTAATAAAAGTCCCCCCCCCCCAGTCCCAAGCAATGTGGCCAAAATGATAAGATAGAACAACCTTCCACCTCAAGAGATGAAGGAATACTGGCTCTCCCAGCCTTCAGAGGGTTGGATATATGCTGAGAAGTGTTGCCATATCAAGAGCAGTGCTCAAACAGTCGTAGTTGTTGTTGTTGTTGTTTTCCCCAAGCTGCCTGGCCGAACAGCCCCAAGGCCCCGAGCAAGGCCAAGGCCGTAACTGAGCGCCCCACAGAACCCTCCCTGCCGACCACAATAAAGCCTGGGTGACCGAAGCCACTCCATGGCGGGGAGCTGAGGAGGGTGCGGAAACGCCCGGGAAACCAAAGCCCCACCCAGGGCCCTGTGCCCCTCAGCAATTATGAAGAGAAAGTTGAGGGGCAAGGGAAAGATGTGACGCTTTGGCTTCCAATCTTGGTAGATTAGGAGGTCAATCCACGCAAGAGACGCCGTCACTTGAGATCTAGAAAATATATAAGTAAAATGAACAGTCAGAGTAAGCTATGGGTATGGCAGAGATCGCTCAGTTCTCACTCTGATAGACCAGCCCATCACCACATGACTAGAACCCAATCCTCTCAGCATCAGCTAGGAAAGGCCCTAGAAAGCCGCCTTTGGCGGGGGGATAGCTCCCCTATTTCAACCCTTTTTGGTCGTAGTACCAGGCACTACCTGATACAGGCAGTTACAAGGAAAGTACAGTACATTACTGACGAGTCCCAGCCGTCGCTGGGACTGGGGAGTGACTTATCTACTGACAGCTCCCAGCCGTCGCTGGTATTGGAAGGGTTAAGCTGGGGGTGGCTCACTCGAGACAGCCCGAACAGGGACAACACAAAAAACAAAACACAAATTCACACATCTAGGTCGCCCAGGAGAAGACCCAGAGACCAGGGATCACTAAGGGTACTCCAGCGCTCCCCCGACCCACGACCTCCCACTTATACTAATACCGCTCAATTGCATCCCTCCACCTCACTCTGGGAATTTATACCTGTTTTTTTGTTTCCCCCCCCCCCCCCCCTTGTGCAGGTGTCGAGTGATCACCCTGGAGGCTCTCACCCCGAAGCACATAAGGATGATCTTGAGGCGAGCTCTGAGGCGACTGAGGGTACAGATCCACAAAGATGATGAGGAAGAAGAGGAAAAGTCCAGGGAAGTGGATAAAGAAGGAAACCCCACAAATGGAAAGCTGGATGATGATTCTAGCAGTAGTGAAGATGATGATGATGATAATGATGATGAAGAACTAGAGAAGGATGGTGAAAATGGTGCTCCTATTAAAAGGTAAGTTATATAAATTAATTCGTGTATATCACGGTTGCCACCACTGTAATCCTCATATGCAAATTTAGTCAATGATCCTTGTGATTGTGAGCGTTAAGGGGGGATGGGCCTGTTTTCTGGACCACTTTCCGTGCTTAGCCCCATTAGTTTTGAGATTTTAAGACATTCCGCTCATTAGTTTGACAATTTTAACCGCTTTCGCCCCATTTCATTGTCAAATTTAAGATCTTTAGTGCCATTTAGGTGTCGATTTTTTCCTGGCGAGCGATAGCAAGCCTGTAATTTTAAGAGGAACCAGCCAAATTTTTCTACCAAAAAATGTACAAATTTATCTTGAAGGGGGTCTAGGGGGTGTTTTTTTTAAGCTTGATGGAGGTCTAGCAAGGAAACTAAAAAATTATATGAATAACTGAATATATAGACCAAACAAATAGCCACTATCCCCTTAACCCTGTCACGTACATATGACGCAGAGGTTGCCAAATTAGCAATGAGAAATAGAGTTCTCTCACTTATAATTAGCTCTCCAAAATTAGTTTTCTGCCCACAGCTAACTCAAAGACAACTGCAGAGGTTGAAGTAACTAAACTAAAGGTTTCTAAATACCCCTGATGGTAACAAAGGCTTTAAAGTATCCCTAATAGGCTCAAAATCGCGTCATATGTCGGAGAGGACTAAGTGCAATGTTTAAAATCAGAGGCAGCTAAAGGGTGGAGAGAGGTGAATGCACACACTTTCTATGTAGGGAATATAGTAATGACATGGTTTGAAGCGGAACCCGTACTGAGCACCACTTCTGTTGTTTGTTTTGGTTATTACACAATAACCACTACTGTACTGTATTTCTTCATACTGTACTGGTGGTGTAATGGTTAAGGTGGAAAAACTCTGTGTGTGATAACCCAGGTTCGAATCCCGGTGGATCACATATATACTTTAATTGATTTCATTGGGGGTGTTTGGTGTTGTGGTGATAGTAAGAAAATATAGAATATATAAATTACCGGTACCGATATGTCATAAGGTAGAATCGGAACTGGTGAGTAATATTATGTAAACTAAAATGCTATAAAATGATATAACAGTATGTAAAAGTATGTAGCCTGTAATGCAATTATCTCAAGGTTGTGGGAAAATGCACAGCCTCCATTTATGTTTTAAATATTGTCTGTACGGTCTGTGTTTTGCATTCTAACAAGAACTCTATCTTTTTCTGAATCTTCATAATCAAAAACATTGTATGGTACAGTATATGGGGATGCTCATTATCTATACACTTCTATACAGCACTTTATAGAAGTGTATCTCATTATAGTATCAAGTAAATACAGTTTTCACTGCTCTGGTAGCTGTTTGACCAAGCCAGGTGGTAGTCATATGGGTGTATGGTATGTAATAGCACACTAACTAACAGTGCCATCGTTAATGGTGCTTCAAACTACCTAGAAATAAAGAGTTATATTGGTGCCGGAATTTCCAATTAATGCAGTTGAGAATTCCCCTCTCTGATTCCGCCATCAAGAGTGCCACCTTTGGGTGAATAAGACTTACATGTGCACTCCAATCCCTGCTTTTAGAAAACATTTGTTATTATGCACCTACATATATTAGCTTTAACATCAAAGCCATTCACTCACTTTATGCAGTCCTACCCTGTAGACCAGTGCATCTCTATATAAGATGAAAGGCACAAACAGTTTGCAGTACCCCTTAACCCGTACTGTACCATAGGATACAGTAATAAAAGTCCCCAGCAATCCCAAGCAATGTGGCAAAAATGGCAGGAGAGACCACCTATCCACCTCCAAAGATGAGGCAAGACTGGCTCTGTCACCCTTCAGTGGGTCTCATATAAGCTGAGAAGTGTTGCCATCACGGGAGCAGTGCTCATAAGGTCGTGGTAACTGGTACAGCCTTGTACAGGCACTTACAAGGAAAGTACATTACTGACGACTATATCCGTCGCTGGGACTGGGGAGTTACTTATCTACTGACGACTATAATGGTCTCTGGGATTGGAGGGGTTAATAATTGTGCGTCATCAACTCAGTTTATAGTACCCCCTGTCAGAAGTGAGAGGCTAACCATGTTACCAGGATAGGTGAGGCTCATCAGCATATCCAGCAGCTTATTGTGTCCTTGCAAACGCAGATTGGCAACAAGAGTGGTATCCGGCCATAGAGTACAGTATATAAAAGCCATTCTCCTGCTTTATGACAACTCTAGGGTCTCGGTGTGCTGATGCTGTCCTTCCAAACATTGACTGTGCCTATTGGAGAAATTTTCTCGATTGCTCCACAGGCTAAGCAAGGTTTACATGGACATAAACTGTGTACAGTGAAGAGTATAAATGGTGACAAACTTATTTGAATCAGTATTGAACGCAAATGAGACAATACTGTACAATTATTTATAATATTTTATGCTTCAGAACTTGGCTTTAATAGTTCAAAGATTTGAATTGGTGTAACCTTGTATATCCTTACGACTACATACTGTACATGCATATATAATTTTTCCATATACTGTACTTTAACTGTTTTTACATCTTCCTGACAGCCGGTTAAAGATGAGTAGCGGAGCATTACGTTGGATCTCTGGGATGAGCGGTGGTGACGCCCGGTGTGCCCTCAGTACCCTCCAGATCCTCACTGACTCACGCACCACCGGGCTCATCACCAGGGAACATGCCAAGGAGGCTCTCCAGGTAAAGTATAGTCACCAGTAATAGGGCCATATTCTCAATCCACATACTACCCGACCGATTGGGAACACCGTTGTAAGGATGAATACATGTCCACGTAATAGAATTATAATGTATTGGATTTGCCAGTCTTCTATTTTGTACATGTTGGCAACCTTGCTAGGAGCTTCATGGCCGACCAATCAGAATGACACCCCTCCGTTATTATACTGTACAGTATTATGATCTCATAGGCATCGTAAATATAATGGATTGTAATCGCTTTTGTTTTCAGTGGGGGAACTAACAGATTCATCCCCAAGAAGGGCTTAAAAGGCCCTTCAGTTACAGTCACCATTCATATGGTCATACAGTATTATTAAACAATGGGATTAGGGCATATATTTTCTAACCTAGTGTTGTTTTCTGTGGATAAAATAGAAATGGTGTAATAGTGTGGTTGTGAAGACTGTTTAAGTAATGCAATGATTGAGAGACAAGTACATCAGGACTTGAATGAGCAAATACTGTAGATTTAAAGGGTGATTCACTTGATAATTTTTCCCAACAACTTTCTTGGCTAGTTACAAATTCAATCTTTCCTTTCCTATCCTTTCCTTGATACGGGTACTGGATAATATTATTACTTGAAAAAAATCAAATAAACTTTAAATATAATGACTATGGTGTATTGATTAGCCATCAGTTCATAACCAAGAGAACCAAGGTATGATTCCTAGGCAGGACGAGATTATTTGGACAAAGCTCCTATCACTCGATGCCTCCAACAGCAAAATAGGAACCTCTTGTGATGTCCCATTCAGTGAGGCAATCATTGATAACCTGGATAATATGCAGTAGCCCCTGTGTACCAAGCTGCATAACTCACCCGAATTACCCACCGCAGGCTCCAAAGGGCAATGATATGGAGGTTAGTGCTGTGGTCAAATGTAACCTAGCGAAAGCCCCTAAACTGTACTCACTTTACTTTTTCTCAGAGGAGCCATGTACTGTACGACCGGAAGGGAGACGAGCACTACAACTTTGCATCGGCCCTCCAAAAATCTATTAGGGGCGGTGATGACAACGCAGCGCTGTACTGGACCATGAGGATGGTTCGTGGCGGTGAGGACCCGCGCTTCATCGCTCGCCGCCTGCTCAGAACAGCCGCTGAGGACATTGGTTAGTGCTCAGTGTAGTTCATCCAGCTCCAACCTTTACATACAGTACATATGGATTTTAAAGTTCAACAACCTGTTTAGTTTGCAAGTTTTACATTTTAATCTATCAGTCTCCCTCGCACTGTGGCATATCCTCATAAATATCCAGTATCAATTATACTAGTGCACTATTTCTGTTACATTATTTATTGCAAATTTGATTTTAAATGAACATTTTGACATTTCACATATAGTTTCTTTATTCATGCAGAGTTTAGTAAAATTTACCAGAACGTCCCGGACTTCCCAAATTGACTAATTCCTTGAACGTGACGATAGTGCGTTGTTATGTGTGCGGTTAGTTTACTTGGGAAACAGATTAACTTGCTCATGTAGTAATGTACACCCTATGTGGTGGATTGTGTTCTTTTATTTCATAAATTTTATTTTAGTAAGCGTTGTTTCCACATAGCGATTTTGATAAGTTAATTTGACTTTATATTGTCTTTGTCCCAGTTTTGGTTTGTTTAGTTTGCAAGTTTTGCATTTTAATTACAGACCTATTGTGAATTGGTATCTGTATCGGTTAAAATTGTGTTCCATGATTTACAAAGACATGTTTTCATCACCTGATGGCCGCTCTCCTTGCTGCACGGTTCCCTGTAGCGTCCCTGTCAGGTCCCCTAACGCAGAGATATTTTTTCACGACCTCATCCCAGGTCTTCCCCGTTCAACCGATTGTCGTCCTTCCCTCCACCTCCATACCTATGACACTTTCGACTAATCATTCTCATACAGGCTTCCAAAGTACACATCACTTTATTGATACATTCGATACCAAATAACTTTCTCAATTCAGCTCCTGCTAGTCCGTCTGTCAATGTGGCAATGTGTATTTCTTTTGTAATTTTTGTTACTAATTCAGCAACAAACACTTCTACTTGATATTTTGTGAATATTGAAATTGTCTGAATGTTTATAAACTCCCTTAAAATAGGGAACCAACTGGTTTCAGATGTGGTTTTGTTACTAATGACACTATGATGATGATGATGATGCAGATTTTACTGCCGTACACTTCATTGACAGGGCTAGGGCGTGCCCTTGTTACAGGGACTTAAGCTGCCCAAACTCTTGACATCTACCAATGGCACGGCCTGGGATCGAACTGCCGATCCTTTGATCATCAGCCAGACGCGCTACCGGACAATGACCATGACACTATATAAAAAATAAAAAAAATGGCCCTGTACTGTACCTTGTAAATTGTAATTAAGTCTATGTGTACCATCCAAGAGGGAAAATATTAAATTATTTTTAATTCTTCAAGACATTGATTTTATTGCTTTGGAGATGTTTTCTCAATATAACCTTTGCTATTAAATATCTACTGTATATCTCACCCAGTAGCTTGGGTAGTTTATTTTATGCTGAAAATTTCTCCTCTCAGATTGTACCAATTGCAGACATTTTAAGAGCTGTCCCATTAACAACTTGTAAACTTCCAACAGGTCTGGGTTGTCCTGAAGCTGTGACCCTGGCCACATCCACTATGCAGGCGGTACAGATGTTAGGGATGCCGGAGTCAGACGTTATCCTTGCCCAGTGTGCCGTCTATCTTGCCAGGTGGGTCCCGGTTCCTATCCATTGCCTCCAGTTTGTTTAGAAATCTACCCCTATATTCAACTGTATTTAACTACTGTACCATATTTTTCTTTTAGATAGATAGATAGATAGATAGATAGACTTCTTTTAGACAGGTATACCTTCTTATGCACAGAATCACTGCTTAACCCTTCCTGCCCGGGCAGCATTTTAAAAGGACGCAAGGCCCGGAGCCCGGGCGTTCATTTAAAATCTGTATGCTTGAAAGCGTCCTTTAGCGTGCTTAGAAAGCCGCGCGGAAAAACGTATGTAAACAAAACCGATCTGAGCGCCGCCAAGCCTCAAGAAGAAGAAGAAGAAGTCCGACCTTGTCCGCCATTGCCAGTTAGAGCGAAAATTAGTGTTCCAAAGTGTCCGATATGGCTAAATCCGCGGAAAAACTCTCTTCACGGAAATCGTCATCACACCTGAACCAGTTGCCCTAGAGAGCTCTACTCAATGCCACTCTACAGATACAAGTAAAGGCTACATTTTGAGATTTTTGTGAATTCTCTAGCAGTTAAAATAACAAAAATAGGCCTATGTTTACATACAACGTTTCTTGGCCAGATCGCCCGGATAGGACTATCGACATCTATAAATGCTGCCCGGGCAAGGAGGGTTAAGCTCATATCATACATTAGGAGCTTATGTTGGGAGATACGTTCTTTGCTCAAATTTAAGAACATGACAAGTGAGGCAGCTTTGATTTGAACTGCCTTATGTGGAACAGTCGGGCTTTAACCCATCAGACCCGGTTGGGCTCTGAGGCACCCATAACAAACGCGGCCCGCGGACCCCGGAAGGGCTCTGAGGCTCCGGCAGCTTGAAAGCCTGTAAGCTTGTTTTGAAAGCCGTCCGTCCGACGCATATAAACACAGCCGGTATGCCCGACGCCGCGCACCTCCGAACACAAGAAGGAGAGGCGTCGTTTGTTTGTGTGTGTTGTTGTTGTTGTTGTTGTTACCCAAGCTGCCTGGCCGAACAGCCCCAAGGCCCGGAGAAATTCCAAGGCCACAACCGAGCGCCTCCACAGAACCCTCCCCGCCGACCACAACAAAGCCTGGGTGACCGAAGCCACTCCATGGCGGGGAGCTGAGGAGGGTGCGGAAACGCCCGGGAAACCAAAGCCCCACCCAGGGCCCTGCGCCCCTCAGCAATCATGAAGAGAAAGTTGAGGGGCAAGGGAAAAATGTGACGCTTTGGCTTCCAATCTTGGTAGATTGGGAGGTCAATCCACGGAAGAGACCTAGATCTAGAAAATATATAAGTTAAAGGAACAGTCAGAGTAAGCTATGGGTATGGCAGAGATTGCTCAGCTCTCACTCTGATAGACCAGCCCATCACCAGTTTTGTTTGTGTGTAACTGTATGTTGTTTTAGTAGTGAAAAGTGGCTCATATGGCTGACATCGCCACAAAGTTCTCTCCACGGAAATCGTCATCACAACTGAACCAGTTGACTTAGAGAGCTCTACTTAACGCCATTCTACAGGTACAAAACACATCTACGCTTGGGGATGCGCGGGAATGCGGAAGCAGTCAAAATAACAAAGATACGGTAGCCTAGGCGAGACGTTTTTTTGGCCAAATCCCCGGGTTTCGGGGAATAATTATAGAATACATAGCCGAGGCTGGAGGGTTAAAATTATGCTTGTATGTATGTATTCAGATCAAAGAACTTGCTCTGTTCATCCTATATTTACACGGCTGCCCTTGCACCCTCAAACACGCTCTTCACCACTTTGAGGAACTTACTGTCTACTCCGTTTATTCTCAGTACTCTCCTCATACCTTCTCTATTTTCTCTATCGTAGGCTTGCTCCAAATCTATGAATGCATCAGACAACTTCCTTCCTTTCTCCAGGTATTTCATCACAACATAATTCAATGAAAAATTACTCTTTTTTTAATATTAATTGTCTGCTAGCATTCCTTGATTTCTATTCCAGCAGTTTTTAGGTGGCAACATTTTGTGGATGTATTTATTTATTTATTTATATAATTATTTATTTATTTGGTTTTTCCTGTCTAAAATAACTGTTCCATTATTTGTGTCCCCCTCAGAGCCAAACACAACCCTGAGGTGTACATGGCTATGGGTCGCATTAATCAACACATAGAGAACCACGCCGGACCGCTCCCACCAGTGCCACTTCATCTCAGGAACGCTTCCACCAAACTCATGAAGGACTTAGGTCAGTTTACAATGTTACGTTTATTTTAGTTACTGTATTTATATGTGTGATCTTGGAGTATAGGCGTATGTATATTATGAATCTCTCTCTCTCTCTCGCTCTCTCTCTCGCTCTCTCTCTCGCTCTCTCTCTCTCTCTCGCTCTCTCTCGCTCTCTCTCTCTCTCTCTCTCTCTCTCTCTCTCTCTCTCTCTCGCTCTCTCTCGCTCTCTCGCTCTCGCTCTCGCTCTCTCTCTCTCGCTCTCGCTCTCTCTCGCTCTCTCTCGCTCTCTCTCTCTCTCTCTCTCTCTCTCTCTCTCTCTCTCTCTCTCTCTCTCTCTCTCTCTCTCTCTCAGCGTAAATCATTACATTTAGCTATTATTTGCTTCCTCGAAAATACCTTAAGGCCAAAAACATTGAAGCAATGGGAAAATCCATATTGGGACTAAAGGCATCATTAACGTCCTTACCTGTTCATGATTATATACTGTATTGCTAAAATCAACTGATTATAAGAATATTAAGCTCATACTGTACTGTCATAAGACCTACTGATACCTTAGAAAGTGTATTGAGGTGTGTAAAGTGATGTTTGGCCTCCAAGGCTGGAGAATGCAAGCTGCTGATCGTCCTCATTGCCATTATTATTAAACTTTATCAATGTAGCCCGACACATTGGTGAACAAAGATAATAGAAATAAACTGCTATCTATTTATAAACTGAGGGGTATCATTTTTGTAAATCAAAACTCAGTTCCTTAGTATTTGTTCACCATAGTATAGTTAACTCGGCAGCTGCTAAGCTATGGTATTTGAAAGTGCCTGCCATGCGAAGGTATTCTGATTCATTCCTGACTAAAATCGTCAATTTACCATATATATTAATTAAAATGTAAAACTTGCAAACTAAACAAGCCTATCTCAACACTCTACATGGCTGGTGCAACATAAGATCAGTGATGGAACTAAACAAACCAAAATTGGGACAAGGACAATATAAAGTCAAATTAAATTATCAAAATCGCTATGTGGAAACAAATACAGAGTGTGAGGTGAAGTTGAACGGTCAGGCTATGCTCAGCTCCTTTAAGTATCTGGGTAGTATGTTGAGTAAAGATGGGACTATGGATGAAGAAGTGCGGGAGAAGGTGCAACAGGGGAAGAGGGTTGTAGGAACGTTGAAAGTAGTAACAAGAAATAGCGTGGTCAGTATGGAAGTGAAGAAGTCTTTGCATGACAGTGTGTTAATCCCGACACTAACTTACGGAAGCGAAGCATGGACGTTCGGGAAGAGACTCAGACCAAGAGTGAGAGCGGTGGAAATGTGTTACTTGAGAAGTGCGTGCGGAGTTACATGGAGGGATAGACAGACAAATGAGGAAGTAAGAAGGAGGTGTGGTGTGGAGGTAGATGTGCTGGAAAGTGTGAAAAGAAAAAACTTGAGATGGTTCGGCCATATGGAACGTATGGAAAGCGAGAGAATAACTAAGCGGGTGTACGAGAGCGAGGTGGAAGGACAGAGGGAGAGGTGCACCGAAGGAGAGCTGGAAGGATGGCGTGAGGAAGTATATGGATGAAGGCGGTGCTGGTTGGGAGGAGGGGCGTCGACTGACTAGGGACAGAGGTGCATGGGGGGCGGTTCGTTCGTGGCCACCCCTTCGGGGATCACGGCGTCAGGCAATAGATAGATAGATAGATAATTAATACTTATCCATATGCGCCTATTTTACTTTTAATATGAACATACAGTATGAACATTAGAAAGCAATAAAACAAGTGGTAACAGCAATTGGCTGGTGAAAATTTGTATATTTTAGCCTCGCGGTCGTAATCTGACCTCGAGTGGTGAGAGACAAACACCCTCCCTCTGTCTTGCTGAGAGACAAAGAGTGAACTCAGACTGGCTTGGAGGGTCGGAGATACACCCCTCCACCAGGCTTGGAGGGTCAGAGATACACCCCTCCCACCCGTCCTCCCATGAAAATACATGATAAATATCAGGAATAATAGAGAAAATACCTGATAATTGAAGAGGGTAGTAAAAAGGGGGGGGGGGGGGGGACACCTGTGTAGGAGTGGTAGAAAGTAATGGAGGGAATTATCTCACCTAAACACAATTTGCTTTTTTTTTAGTGCTGCTGGGGTGTTTTAACACCTTACGAGCGGCCTATGCGGTTTATTTATGTGTACCGCCCAGCGGGGTGTTTTTAGCCAAAATAGGGCTGTTTACGTGATCATTTTCATGTCTAAATAAGACCCAGAACGTAAAACAAGTATCTATCCCTGAAAGGGCATAAACAGAGCTTTCGAATGACACCATAACGATCCTTGTATGATGGATAGTTTTCTTGCAATAACCGTGCAACGCGAGTGCAAAAAGCAGGTAATTCGGTACTTTCGGTACATAATTGAGTATGTAGCGAGTGAGAGAGGGAGGAGGGAGCTGAGATTTGTGTCAGTAGGTTCGCCGCGGTGGTCTGGAGCAGTCATACGCTCGCTAGTCTCCTGCCACCACTTGTCTCTCTCTCTCAGCCACATTACGTGCTGAAATTGCCACTCGACCTATGTCGAGCGCCGCCACATAGTCCAGCTTTATTTAACTCGACTTAAGTGGTGAGCCGCTTTTTAAGGGTTAAAAGTGTTTTTTTAGGCCTTGGATCTTAAGTCTTCCCGCAGCCGCCCAGTAAAACCTCTTAAGAGTCTTCCAGCAGCTCCTGGGTTAATGCTTTTCCCACACATTTAAGAGTATGGTGCTCACACTCACCTGCATTCCTCACTCCATCCTTCATTTTTATCTTTATTTTTGTTGACTAATTCCTTGGATGTTCATAGCGTAGTGGACTTTGGGTCGTTTTTCTAGCTCATACTTTCACAGTTTCCACCCTGGATTTGGTAATTTTTATAATACCGGTAGATCTTTTCTGCCAAAGATAATTTTAACATACTTTCCCAACTTTATAGACACATTTTGTCTACTTCTTACCAAACAAGATTGAATCTCTTTGGTGTTTAGAGATCAATTATATATTTTCACCATCACCCCAATCCCCTCCTATGTGGAAGCCAGAACCGTTGAGAGATTTTCATCCAAGTATTAATTTGATCCTTAGAACAAAAAGGCCAGCCCAATGAGAGTCTCCCATTGTGATTCAGTGGTCTAGTTAAACTCATGAAGGAGAAAACAAAATAAAAAGACATATTCATATTAGTTTTCACCAACCCACCAATTAATTTACAAATAAACAAAACTAATGAAATCAATGAAAGTAATGAATACATGTGGTACTCCAAGGACTCGAACCTAGGATACTCACACCAAAATTCCGCACACTAAGCATTACGCTATCAAAACAGTTAAAGGTTTATGCACAAGCCTACGATGCATTTATCACAATTTGTGCTGGCAGACACATAGGGGAGGCAAGCTTGTTATAAATTGAACATTGGCAACTTTCAAAAACTACTGCAAGACAGAAATTTTAAACTTGTTAACTGATGTTCCAGGTTATTTTGTTATTGTAAGCGTTGTTTCCACATAGTGATTTTGATAAGTTAATTTGACTTTATATTGTCTTTGTACCAGTTTTGGTTTGTTTAGTTTGCAAGTTTTACATTTTAATTGTTGAATAGCCTCATTTTCTTATCTGTAAGAGTAGGGCTCCATTACATAGATAGCCAATTGAACACTCACAACAGATCACAGTGCAACTCACTTGAAATTTGGTTAATTATGGTCTTGGCCTTGCTCGGGACCTTGGGGCTACTCGGTCAGACAGCCTGGGGAACAACAACAATAACTTGAGATTTTGTGTTGCTGTTTTGTGTTATTTTTTTAAATTTCATAATATTGTTTTACTAAATCATCAAAGCGTTATTTCCACATGGTGATTTTAATAAGTTCTTTTGTCTTTTTATTGATCAGTTCCTGTTTTGGTATGTTTGTTACGCAAGTTTTACATTTTAATGATGTGAGTGAAGGACAGTGAGATCCTGCAGCAAAACAGATCAGGCATCTTTATATTTGGATTCTATTTTGGTTTCCTAATTAACAAACAACTGGGTGATATTTTATATTTGATCCTGTGGAATTTATATCCAAAGACAAAACTATAGCCAGCCCTATAAGAGTTGCGTTCTGTAGCTCAGTGGTCTGGTTAAACTACGATTAAAAAAAAAAAAAAAAAAAAAAATATATATATATATATATATATATATATATATACCGGTATATATATATATATATATATATATATATGTATTGTGTACCAGTGTTGCTGGATATTTAATCCGGGTATTGATATATTTGAGTGTCGTAATGACATCTGTGGCAGCAATATAGCGGAGGTTGGCTGACTTCCCAAATTGACTAATTCCTTGAACGTGACGATAGTGCGTTGTTATGTGTGCGATTAGTTTGCTTGGGAAACAGATTAACTTGTTCATGTAGTAATGTACACCCTATGTGATGGATTGTGTTCTTTTATTTATAAATTATTGTTTTGCTTAATCGTTGTTTCCACATAGCGATTTTTATATCACAATTTTATGGCCACAAATAAATCTGGCCCTGTAAAAGTCGGAAATGTTAGTACCATTCATGTGTACCGGTAGTCCTGGATACTTTAGGATTGTACTAATAGTTAAAAACTTAAAATCCGTAAACTTAGAGCCCTCCACCATAAAAAATTGTACCATGGTGAAGTACTGTACAGTATATAGGCCATTCATCTCAAAATTTTCAGTGTGTTATTAGATCCCAAAGAGGAAATAAGAGAATACAGTAAATTGCTATTGTAGTACTGTACTATGAATCAAAATAGGGTTTGGATTAGGTATAGCGTCATATTATACCTCTGACTAGTGATAGAATAGAGTTTAGGTTAGCTATTGAATCATATATGATATACTGGTATTAGCTTTGACTCATGATAGGTAGAGTTTGGGTTAGCTATTGAATTACAGTATATAAGGTATATTAGCTTTGACTCATGATAGGTAGAGTTTGGGTTAGCTATTGAATTATATGAGGTATATTAGTTGTGACTCATGATAGGTAGAGTTTGTATATATTCGCTATTATATTGTCTTTGTCCGAATTTTGGTTTATTTAGTTTGCAAGTTTTACATTTTAATTGAATCATGTAAGGTATAATATCTTTGATTCATGATAGGTAGAATTTGGGTTAGCTATAGAATCCTATAGTGTAAGGTATAATAGCTCTGACTTGTGAACAGTAGGGTGTGTGAATATGTAAGATATCTACTAATCTCAAGCCCATTTAACTCTCAATCTATTATAATATCCTCTCCACAGGGTACGGCCGAGGGTATTCACATGCACCAAATAAGGTCAGAAACATCGCCTACATGCCAGATGCTCTCAAAGGTGTTAATTTCTTTAGATAACAATCCTATTCAGCTGTTCCTTCCCAAACTGCATGTGGTACTGGGCAATGGATGAATACAGGTCTCTCTCGATATACGATTGGGTTACGTTCCTGAAAACTCGATCTTAAATTGAAAAATCGTATGGCGAACCCTAAAATTAATGGGGTAAATGGGGATGCGTTATCGGACCAGCCAAAACCCAATCACGAACACCTGAAAACCTATAATAATATCGTATATCGGGGCAACGGATAGTGAGGGAGACCTGTATTGGATGCAGCCCTCCCTATTTTGTCAGTATGATAGTTCTGTAAAAAGGGAAAACTAATATAAATGAAGAACAATGTGGTTGTGTTCAAATACAGAATGAAGTGATTCCCAAGTGTTGAATTAAGGGGAGATGGGTCATTTTTCTGATCTCTCTTCTCCCTCATGCTTAGCCCCATTGGTTTCAGATTTTAAGATGCTTTGCCCCATTAGTTTGTCGATTTTAAGACATTTCGACCCATTTCTTTGTCAATATTAAGACCTGTCGTGCTATTTAGGTGTTAAAAAAAAATCCTGGCGAACGATAGTTGTAAAAATTTGCCTCTAGATCAAAGTAAATAACCCTAGATCTAGCGGGAAAGTAGCTAAACAGTAAATTGGCAACACTGATTATAAGTATTCTCCCATTTTAACCTTTCAAGCCAAACTCTGACACTTTTGGGATATTATTTATTTTTGATCCTGTGGAATTGTTTATCTTACATTTGGAATCCCATTACACCATCAGACAGTACACTAGGACCATACAGCTGGGAAAGTGTAGGTAGCAGAGAAGGGGTGTTGTAGATAGAGGAAGCTGTTGGAATGGCTTTGTTGTGTGTGTTCATTGTCTTGTTTGGTTTGATACAGATATAAATGAGTGTATACTTATGGGTGTACGGTGGCACTAATAAGTCATGTCTCAGCTGTCATTACGTTTGGCTCGCTCTGTGCTGTATTAATGTCGGTCAGATGTTGAATAGGGTGGGTAAGTGTAGGAACATGTTTGTATATCTCACTCAAAAAGAAGAAATCATGTGTAAATAGCCTATTCCTGATACCAATTATTTATCAAAACATAATTGGTGCCGACACATCACTTATTAGCCCGATTGTACCTCTATTTCTATACAGTACTCATATAATACCTGCCCAGTACAATCTAGTATAATCTGAGACAAAAATCATGACTCAGTGTGAAGCCTTAAACAGCACAAACAAACCTCCGAAAAGTATACTGTATTAGGTAAAAAATGAATGACAAGATTAGATTCAGTTAGGAATAACTTAAACAAATAAAGGTCACAACTTTTGTCTTGATAGCGTAATGCATAAATGCGCGGAATTTCGGTGTGAGTATCCTAGCTTCGAGTCCTTGGAGTGCCACTTGTATTTGTGGATTTCATTAATTGAGTTTAGAAGTAAAGTTGGTTGGTGAAAAAAAATGAATTAGCTTGTGCATAATTTTTGTGATGGTAACAAAAACCTACACTTTTTCTGGATTTCATTTATCAGTACCAGTAAATTATTCATACATACATACATTACATACATACATACATACATACATTACATACTGTACATGCATACATCTATATACTGAAACACAAACTCCATATACTGTTTATGTATCAAGAATTTTATTTTATTCAATAGTTATTACAAAGTTTTAAGGCATTTTGTAGTCTCAAAGTTGAAATATATAATAATCAATTGTAATAAAATAGTTTATCTTGTACCTAAACTTCTCTAGTATAAGTCATAATCTTCCTTATAAAGATATGTAAAACAGTACAATTTTCATGAGGCACTTATTTTGTAAATTACATTGTCAATTACATTCTTAACCTTTATTTGGTCACCCTAATACATGTATATCTGGGAAAAAGCCCTGCTGGTTGTCAAAAATAGAGAGAGAGAATATATACAGTACAGTATAGCGATTTTGATTAGTTCTTTTGTTATATTGTTTTGTCCTCGTTTTGGTTTGTTTATTTTGAAAGTTTTACATTATAATATACAGTATATATATATTTGGCACTTTATTCATTATGTGGCACCACTATGTCCAATTTTGTACTTAGTCTTTGTGCCACAATTGTTTTAGAAATTCACATTAAACCAAACATAGCCTTCTTGGACTATGCTGCATCTGTGTGATTTGCATTATAATTTGTCACATAATATGACATGTTGGACCTCTGATCCATAAGTCTTTGACACATCATATGACCTTGTGGCCTACAAATATATTTGGATTATGTTTACAAATTTAGCTTTACAGTACAGTACTCCAATAATGTGCAAAAGATTATACTGTACTGTAGTGTTATATACTGTAGCCTACTTGTACTGCTTCCTTAGGGGTACATCATTATTATTTCCAGCACTTAGCATTCTCTGGAACCACCCCACAAAAGAATAGCCAGGTAACTGTATCTAGACATAATCCTTTTGCCTGCTTCATTATAATGTTTCTTTACTACTGTACCTGGAAGATTCTACTGATACATAAACAAGATTTGACTGTGTCCATAGAATATTTATGTAATCTATCAAAGTTTTATTTCCATGATTTTACCATATAAGTTCAGACAAGTCAACATTTTTGTAAATATAAATGCATAACTGTATTGTGGGATCGACTTGTAATATTGATAACGTAATGCATAAATGCGCGGAATTTTGATGTGAGTACCCTAGGTTCGAGTCCTTGGAGTGCCACATGTATTTGTTGATTTCATTAATTGAGTTTAGAAGTAAAGTTGGTTGGTGAAAAAATATGAATTTATAGAATAAAAAACACTTATGCCACAAAGTCTTTGGGGAGTAAGTCCATGCTGTGGCCACACTATCAAACACAACCCTTGATGATTTGGATGTTAAAAAAATACTCTTTTAGCAAGAACATATAAAGTACAGTACACAATTATGTGCATATTCCTTACTTCACTGTACAATCACAGCAATGGCCTACCCTTTGGCCAAATACTTAGTAATATGAATGTACATTTGTGCTCATATGTTGTGTTCTAACTCCATAGTTTCAGCTTTGATTATCTTTCAAGTAAAAAGAAGTAAATGGAAGTCTTTTACAGCTACGGATAAAGCCTTAATATTCAAGTAAAATTCTTATGGCACTATCCTGTTGTAGCACTGTTTAGGCTGGTGTGGTTGCAGAGATGCAGGGGACTTTGTTTGAGTCTATCTGTGGCAAGGTTAGCACTTATTCCAACATCCGCCCTTTGATGGGCGGGTGCCCAACCCTGAAAGGAGTTAAAACAGGGGAGCTATCCCCCCGCCAAAGGCGGCTTTCTAGGGCCTTTCCTAGCTGATGCTGAGAGGATTGGGTTCTAGTCATGCAGTGATGGGCTGGTCTATCAGAGTGAGAGCTGAGCGATCTCTGCCATACCCATAGCTTACTCTGACTGTTCCTTTTACTTATATATCTTCTAGATCTCAAGTGATGGCGTCTTTTCCGTGGATTGACCTCCCTACTGCCAACCTAGAAGGTGGCAGATTGGGAGCGAAAGCGTCACATTTTTCCCTTGCCCCTCAACTTTTCCTTCATAATTGCTGAGGGGCACAGGGCCTTGGGTGGGGGCTTTGGTTTCCCGGGCGTTTCCGCACCCTCCTCAGCTCCCTGCCTTGGAGTGGCTTCGGTCACCCGGGCTTTGTTAGTGGTAAGCAGGGAGGGTTTTGTGGGGGTGCTCGTCTATGGCCTTGGCCTTGCTCGAGACCTTGAGGCTGTTCGGCCAGACAGCCTGGGGAACAACAACAACAACAACAACATCTGCCACAGTGATGACATGTTGGAGCAGTGTTATGGCACAACTTTATTGTACTACACTCCAACTGTTGAAAGGCAAACCTGTCCGAGTCATTCCAATGTAATTAAAAAGGACAGTAAACCATTGTATGCATGTAGGTCAAGCAATGCCAACCCCAGTACAAAAAAATAAAAAATAAATGGATTAAAAAAAAATGGGGAATGGGCCTGAGCAAATAGATGGAATAGATAGTCAAGCAATGTTGAGCTAAGCTGAATTTCTTCTTAGATCAAGATAATACAACAAAGCTGAAGTTGCAAAGACAGGCCACAACTTCAGAGCAACGTTGTCCAGTAACTTGTTAGACACAAGAGGATTGGTATGTAGGTCCACCTCGTTATAGTAATATGTTAAGCTCGGCTATATAATACATGTGTGTTTATAAGTTGGTAAAGCATACTGTGCATTACTGAACATTAGAGAGACTGCAGTTATAGAGATAGGTCAACCTCCATCATATCAATTGGTGCCACTGGTGCTATTAGTCTCTCGTAACATTTGTATACGTCCATACTCATAATAGACATTCAGCAATTAGTTAGTTAGTTATGTAGAGCAGATTAACCAGACCACTGAGCTCCATACGGAACTCTCATAGGTCATAGGAACATTCAGCAATACTGGTATAAGATGTATTGATTGTTTTTTTTATCTAAATTCTACATGATCAAAGTTAAAATATTCCATTGTTGATGCTGCACCAAAATGACATCCAAAGACACTGATGGCTGCTTTCTCTTACCGCAGGATCTCTAGTGAACATTGGTTTGATTATGGTTGCTGCAGTTCGTTAAGCTCATCTATAGGCAGGTAGAGTAATTCGTTAGACGTGACAGGATGGGTGTG
This sequence comes from Paralithodes platypus, assembly GCA_032716605.1. Lineage (NCBI taxonomy): Eukaryota > Metazoa > Arthropoda > Malacostraca > Decapoda > Lithodidae > Paralithodes > Paralithodes platypus. The sequence continues at coordinate 32,637,622 of CM064549.1, read as the reverse complement.
TGACTCCACCTCATTAGAGTGTGTGTTGAGGTGATCAGGTGGTTCCGAGGTGATTGGGGGGAGGTACTGGCATAACGACGGAAGGAGGGTGTGGCAAGGGGAGGGTGCTGGGGTGGGGATGGAGGTAGGGGCAGGGGTGGAGGCAGAATGGATCACCCCTCCTCCGATGTTGACCACCAGACACTCCCCCTCTTCCCCACTAACTTCCCCACTGATGGTATCCTCCGTCACCCACTTCCACTCACTGTCCACCAGTCGACCACCTATCCAGTATGACGAGGGTGCGTTAGGTAGTGCTAGGGACAGTAACCGGAGGGTGTGTGGGGGTAGAGTAGCCAGGTCACCACCCCCTTGCCTACAGCGCTCCCTGGCCTCTTCCCAGGGGGCAGGGGGACCGGGTGACACGGTGATACAGGTGCCCCCCACTGGCTGGTAAGGTGAGGGACAGATGCCACTCACAGCTCTCACAGATGCCTCCACCTGAAATAACAATGCATTATTTGAGACTCCTGTGTATAATCCACTCAACTCTATAAATTTAAGTCACCGGTTATTTTGAGTAATGTAACACGGTCATGTTAGCCCTTTAAATTAGAACTGTTAATTTTCTGTTCAACTGAACAGGCATAAAAGTTTTGATTAAAAAAAAAGAACAGGGCAACAGTTTATCGGATCACATTTACTGTCCAAATTCAGAACCCTCATTCGGAAACCCTCCCCATAAACAAACCTGTTTTTCCTCGCCACATACAACCCACCCCTGACACTAGCTAACTGATGCCTCCCATTACTAGCTGACCTCATCATTTTATTAAACTTTAAGGAGTAGCTGGGGGTATCCCATGAGAATGAATGAGTGCAGCCGTGCCTTCAAATATAACACACCGACCTATATATCTATTGGAACCAGTGGAGAAAACTCAACCTTGGAATCACACCTCCAATACAAACGGTTGACAATCCCCATAGGAAGCATCCAGACTAATGGAATGAATATAGAATGGGCAAAGCAGCAACCATATTTTTTAAAGCATGGAGGAGTGTGATAATATAGATCACTTGTAGCTGTTAACTTGTCTAATTGTACAATGAATGAAATGTAAGCATCCTCATACTGATAACTGAAGAAAATTGAGCAAGATCGTTAAAATAATTCAAGTAGAAAGCAAAAGAGGACCATATGAAAATCCACACCCCCATCTGTTCTAATCTTGCATCAAGCGAAATTAAGAAAGATCGTTTAAATATATCCAAGTGTAAAATAAAACGATCATTACAAAAATCCAAAGCCTTACCTTCTCTAATCTTGCATCGAGCGTGGCGGTGACTTGCCGCAGCTCCTGCTTAAGTTGGTCAGCGGTGGATTGGGCTGAAGCAACGGCTGCGGAGGATATGCTGGTGACGGCAGCATCCAAGTAGCCCAAGGAGGAGCGCCGCAGCTTGTCTAGGGTGCGGGAGGTCTTGGCCAACATCTGTTGTACACTGTCATGGAGTCCAACCTCCACTGACGACATGCGCTCCTCCACCTTGTAATGTGAATGACAAAGCACTGTTAACCTACAGTACTGTATACTGAAGCAATTTAATAACCCATATAAAGTCCTTAAGCAAGAGTGTGCTACCCAGACAATCAGTACTGTTATTTACTAAGAAGTTATATACAGTATACATTATGTCGTGTTACTTTCAAGTCTTATTCATGACTATAGCCTATTGGCCTTTTATTTTAAAATTCTTTAAGCCTTTTAGACCAGTTTTGTTTTGAATTCTATTGAAATATTCAGCCTAGACTTATATTTCATGAAATATTTGCTGCATACCCCCTATGATTATTGCTTTTATAATTAGAGTGTGCCATTAGGCAGTCAATTGATGGTGCCAGTAGTTTTTGTATGATGGCGTCTTGTGTGTTTTTCACAATTCTATGACTAGTAGTTTCGTCATGTTGGCTGTTGTTGTCCCTGTAGACCATGTGGTATTGTTTGAGACTTTTGAATGCAGCTCCCGGACACCTTGTTTGACACAGGAGCCCCCTGGGCCTTTTGTTTCTTGCGAATTCAATGCCATATCCGCCCTATGGTACAAGGACAACAGGTATTGCCTTTATGCACTATCATGATTCTTCCCGTTACCTGAAGTACCCAGTTCCTTCAGTAAGATTGTCTCTTCAGTTGGACTATGGACGATCAGTGGTGGATTATCTTCCTCACTGTTCAAGATTAAATACCTATGATCCCAGGCTTCTCGAGTGGCGCAAGCATGATGCCTTCTCTATTTACAACCAGGATGACTCTTGGCCTCTCGAGTGCTATCAAGCTTGATGCCTCTTCAACTTTAGTCATCTAGTCATCTCCGTCTTTTGTGAAGAGATCAAAACCGAAATTTGTCCATTCATTGGTATAGTAACCAGATGGAAGTTGTTCAGTTGCTTCCACTGGTCTAAAAGTGTTTACTCTACATCCGACTGTTAATCAAGAGATCAAAAAGTGGAAGTTTCAACTAAATGATGGATACCCAGGCGGAAGTCGGTCAGTGCCTTCCTCGGGTGTAGAATTATTCTCTACATCCTGTTTTTATCAAGAGATCAAAAACCGGAATTTTCACTATGACGTTCTTGGCTCAGGCGAAAGTCAATTGTTTGTTTTTTTACAGTCAGGAGGTGAATTGGTGAGTGTGTATGTACAGTATATGTGTGTTAAAAAAAGATAATCAAAGAGATTCATTAAACTAACCTGTGTGGTATGGACGTGTAGACTGGTGGAGAGATATATCCTTAGACCTGCCAGCTGATCTTCCACCTCATTCAGCCTCCCCTCCACCACCACCTGTAGTGCGTTCACCTGCAAAGACAAACAATTACTGTAGTACGGTCATTCTTCTCACCTTTTCATGCACCTGACACATGTTAACCCTTTCAGTATACGATGATGCCATTTGAGTTTTACTCTGGCTAACATTAAACAGTTTTACTCAGCTTAGGAAGGCTCTCTGGGGTTTAAAGGGGTTATAGATACGCTAATGAACACTGACTTTCACAGATCCCTACTAAGCTGAATTCAATTGTCTAATGGTAGCCAGAGTAAAATAAAGAAAGGTATCACAATGTTTAAGCCGATACATGTCATCTGTCCAGCCTCTTAAACATCTCTCATGCTGCACAGTCTTCATACAGTCTTTCCTCATCAGTCTGGTGCATTGTCGCAGCTCTCTCGATCTTGTTTCTCCTCCTCATTCTTAAGCCGCTGTCACACGAGCACGTTTTCCGTCAATTTTCCATGAGCAACTTTTTTCTCGTATTTTGGGGGGACTTTTTCACACTGGTATCGGCAACTAGGCTGAAGGTAGATTATGTTAGGTGGCTGAATTCTGATAAAGTGGAATTTTTTAAGCTTCCAGACCATAATTGCCAGTAAAAGAAGGGCTTGTGTGACTCCGGCTAGTCTGCCTACTGGTCGTTTACCCTCCAGTATCCATTCATAGTATTTTCTTGCATATCTTGTCAAAATGTTAGTAGGTGGAAGGTGGCGATACCAATCATCCACATTCTTTGGCCAATGTTTTTGACAGAGAATGCATCATTGCTTAAAAGTGTATCAGGTAAACAGTTACACACCAGCAGCACATCAAAGTGGTCGACATTATAAAGCCGCTGTCACACGAGCGATTTTTCAGTCAAGTTTCCATGAGCAATTTTATTCTCGTTATATTTCGGGACTTTTTTGCATTGATATCAGTAGCTAGACTGAAGATAGAGTATGTTAGGTGGCTGAATTTTGATAAAGTGTAATTTTTTAGGCTGCCAGACCATAATTGCCCGTAAAAATTGCTCGAAAAAGGGCTCGTGTGACTCCGGCTTAACCTAAGGTGTAAGGTGTCAAACGAAAGCCGAGTTCATTCTTTTTAGTCTCTATTAGTGTATATGTTTAGCTACAATTATGGTTTATTGCTCAAATTATGTCTTTGAAAGTTATAAAATAGCCAAAACAATGATATACTGTATCATGTTATTTTCTTGTATTCCTTCTCACATTCATTCAAGACTTCAAACAATATTCCTCCGGTTTGACACCCAACAGCTCTCCCAACACGCCCAAATGGTTATAATCTAATCTATTAATTTCACTCCCAACACCAAACACCTCTCAATTAAATTAATGAAAGCATGTTAATTAGATGTTATTTTCTCTGTATTCGAACCTGGGTTACCACATACAGATCTTAAACACACTAACCATTACACCATCAAGACAGTTATTAAAGGGTTAGTACATGACTACGATTATGGGCCGTGGTGGTCAAGTGGTGAGCACGCTCGCGTGTGAATCTGAAAGACCCGGGATCGAATCCCTGCCACGGCGGACATTTAGTGGGTGCGGTAGTACGTCCTAGCATGTTTCACATGCTTGCACCCAGTCAGGGGACATCCTGATGACGTATACAGACAAAACACACATAACAAAGCCACTCCAACACCTTCCTCTCTCTCCAACACCCCTTCTCCCCTCTCAACACTCTTCTCTGAGCTATTGCCGATAAAAATGGCATGTTCAGTCCTGTACAGAATCGTAAGATTCAGAGTCGTAAAGATTCCAGGACGAGCTCATCAGCGGCGGATCCCCAGATCGACCGTGGTGATTGTCACCTAAACATAAAAAAAAAAAAAAAAAAAAAATCCATTTATCGAATACTGGATATCAATCTAATCGTATACTCACACCCAACTGCACACTGCATAGCCTAGAGGTAGCAAGGTGGTGCTGGGTCAGGGGGCTTCCAAATAACTGCTTTAACCCTATTAGGTGCAGGGCGGGCCAATTTAGACCCTCCCTGTTTTACTCCATTAACTTGGAGATTTTAAGAAGTTTCATCTCATTAGTTTGGCGATCATATGATGCTTTAACCCAATAAGGTGTCGATTTTTCCTGGGCGAGCGAAAGCGAGCCTGCAATTTTGGAGAAACCGGCCTTTGGCCGGAACATTTTTCTACCGAAAAATGTACACATTTAGCTTGAAGGGGGTTTGGAGGATGTTTATTTTTAGTTTGAAGGGGATTTGGAGAGGCGTTTTTCCAAGTCTCGGGGTAAACTAAAAACACATTGTTCGAAAATGGCAAAAACAATTAAACTCTATAATAATTAAGCAAAATACCATAAGGACCTCCAAACCGTTGTACCAGATCGTGTTAATGCAGTTTGGGATTTCACTCACTGTTTCCCTTACCACTTTTGGGTGACCAAGGTTGTTCACACATACAGTACTGTACATGCATATATATGTGTGACCGATTTTCCCAGGCTTTCTTCTAATACTCAACAAGTAAGCTTTGAAACTCTCTCCCTCAATCTGTCTTTCCCTCATCCTATGACTTATACAGCTTCAAGCTCCGTGTGTCCAGTCATTTAACTCCAACATACCTTGAATTTGGCTCTGTCACTTTCAAATTTGGGGGAGACACTAGTTACAGGCAGCTTTGCCTTTTGTCTCCTTCATACACAGAACAAAAATATGCCAGGTCATGCATGCATATGGTTAAGACGTTTTAGAAGAAATGGTTAATTTTTCTTGTGGATTTTAAGCAGATCCTCAGTTATAATAATAATAATAATAATAATAGTTCTTAAAGCTAGCGCATGCTAAGCTAGCTAAGGATAGCTCAATAAGGCCGATTAGGCGTATTTCCATTGGGGTCCTGTACTACTACCCCATCCCTTTGCTCATGAGGGATGGTAACGACTCAGTGCTTGTGAAAAATCTTTAATGCGCCGAGCGTGGGCGCGAACCCGGGCCTTCTGGGTGGAAGTCCGAGACGCTAGTCACTACACCAAGCGAGCCGTGATTCTCACCTGGTTAACTTTTCAGGTAATTTCTTGCCTTGGACATTTACTATGCGAAGATTACAATGGACAAAGTGCTAATCATTTGTATTAATACACCATATGTGCAGTAGCCTATGTATTAACAAATATTTCACAATTACACCTCTCTTGAACTATGGCATCCTTTTAATTTTAATGAATGTACTGTAAAGTAAAGGACTTACGGTTTCCTCCATGAGGTGAGGTTGGGTCATGAGGGGGTCAGGCACATCACTGTACTTGTAGAGGAGGGTGCCATTAATGCTAGTGCTGCTGTTCTGAAATAAGAAGGATCATTAATAGTAGTTTTGCTTCCGACTAGTCCATGATCCCAAAATGTAATGAATCCGTACCTTCCAAAGGGGGCGAATTTTCAGCTAAGCTCCATAAATTGTTGAATAATTAATGATAAAGATAATGTTGTTGTTGTTGTTGTTGTTGTTGTTGTAGTCCCCCAGACTGCAAAGCCTCTTAGTCCCGATCCTGGTAGATCGAAGCTGCTTCAGATACTCAGGCCCCCGAAGGGGTCAGGGTGAGATGAGATCTGTCTCCGAGAGGGCAGCGGGGGAGGGGATCATCAGCCCAAGGGCTTTTACCCCCGGGCCAATGCCCCCACCGTCCGCAGCCTCCCTTGCAGTGCCACCCAATCGGACGATCTCGCCAGCACCGAGAAGGAAAAGTAGTACAGTAAATGAGACAGACAGAATCAGCTAAGGTTGGGCAGAGGAAGGCAGGAAGCCAAACCTCACTCTAGATAGGACCAGATCTCACCAAGAAATGTGGTTGATAATAATAGTACCGGTATTATAGTATGGTGCTATTTATTGTGATTTAATGAGGGGTGGCGATCTATGTTGCAGATATCAGTTCTCCCATCCAGTATGACCTAGCCAGTAATTTTATATAAATCAGTATAGTGTAATTGCAATCGGAGAAGGTATATTTAGTGGTTATATAGCCTACAGATCAGTAGAGGTTCATCCATTCTACTGTGTTATAGAGATCAGTAGAGCTTTATCCATTCTAGTGTTATAGAGATCAGTAGAAACTCATCCATTCTACAGTGTTATAGAGATCATTAGAGGTTCATCCATCCAAAAATATTCTAGAGATCAGTAGAGGTTGATTAATCCAATATACTGTATGGTGTTATAGAGATCAGTAGAAATTCATCCATTCCACGGTATTATAGGGATCAATATAGGTTCATCCAACATATTCTAGAGATCAGTAGAAGGAATGTACTGTGCTATAGAGATCAGTAGAGGTTGACTCATTCCACAGTGTTGCAGAGAGTAGGCTAGAGGTTCTTCCATTCTTCTGTGTTAAAAAGATCAGTAGAAGTTCATCCATTCTTCTGTGTTATAGAGATAATTAAAAGTTCATCCATCCCAAAATATTCGAGAGTTGAGTGTAGGTTGAGTCATCCACAGTGTAGTAGAGTTCAGTGTGTGTGGAGGCGGACATCAGCAGCCACTTGAGGCAAACTAAACAGAGTGGTGGAGGCTATAAACACCTTCGGATCCTCTCCTTCCTAGTTCATGTTCACACTACCCCAAATTCATGATCTCCTCTTCCTAGTTCATGCCCACACTACCCCAGATTCATGACCCCCCTCCTCCTTCATGCTCACACTACTCCCGATTCATGACCCCCTCCTCCTTCATGCTCACACCTCCAACTCATGACCTCATGCTCACACCCCCAACTCATGACCCCCCCCCCTTCCTAGTTCATGCTCACACCACCAACTCATAACCTCCTCCTCCTGTCCCCTTCCTCCTTCTTATGCTCACACTCCCAACTCATGACCCCCTCCTCCTGTCCCCTTCCTCCTTCTTATGCTCACACCCTTACCCACCTTAACTCATGACCCCTCTCCTTCATGCTCACATCCTCAACTCATGACGCCCCACCTCATGCTCACACTATCAACTCATGACCAACCCCGCCTCTCCTTCATGCTCACACACAAACTCATGACCCCTTCTCTTGTTCATGAACCCCCCCCCCATTTTCTCACAACCCCAGCTCATGACCCTCATGCTTACACGCCCAATGTATGACCCTTCCTCATGCTCACAACCCCAACTCATAACCCTCCATTATACTCACTCCTCAACTTGTTACCCCCCATTATGCTCACCCTTCATCTCGTGACCCCTCCCCCTTCATGGTCACATCCGCAATTAATGATCCCCCATAAAGCTCACTCCCCCAACTTATGACCCCCCCCCCCCCCTTCTCTCATCATCATGTTCCCTCTCCTCACCGATTGTCTTTATGCTATCGTCTTCTCTTCTCCTCATACCTCCCTCCCCCCCCCCCCCCCCATCCTTCCTCGATCCCTCTCCATCCTCCCTCGCTCCTTCCCCTCTCCCCTGTCCCCATACGTCCCTCCTCCCCCATCAGGTCTCAGGTTGCAGGGACAAGGTATGTAGGGAAATCTTGAGTCTCCTCTCTCTCTCTCTTTGTTTTCTACCCCCCCCCCCCCCCCTCCCTCCCTCTCAACCACCACCCACCTTATCCTCCCCTTCCCCCGACCCCACCCTTTGTATCACACCCTGACCCCAACACACACACACACACACACACACACACACACCCACATGTAAGCGACGGTGTGTTTCTTGGTCCAGACGCAAATTATGCATGCTTACGAATCCCTCTCTTTATTTTTTTTTTTTTTTTTATTTTTTTTTTAAGCCTAACTAAAGCCACCCAGATCAGACTTAACCTAACTTAACCCTAATTTAACCTAACTATAGGTAGCGCCAACGAACTTGACAATAATCTTGACCCCCTTAACTTCTCATAACTCAAAAAGGCCTAGAGCAAACTACCTGTATATGTCCACACCTATTTCCTGATGGGCTCTTCCCAAATGATAGAAATGCAGCTCGATTACTTGCATTCATTTTGAGTTATGAGAAGTTAAGGGGTCCAGATTATTGTGTCAAGTTCCTCGGCGCTACCTATAGGACACTGTTTATATATATTTTAAATTAAACTATCTACATTTACACTTAAACGTACGAATATAATTAAATTTGTACCCATGAACCCACCAATGCTTGTAAACACACACACACACACACACACACACACACACACACACATCGTTTACTTCTAGTTTGTCTTTCACGTACAGCATTACCTTTCTAATTTGTACTTTTTTCCCCGAGTCAAATTCCCTGTTCTGTGTTAGATAAAGACAATTGTTCGTTTTGTTTTTTCGATTTTTTTTATTTTATTGTATTTGTTTGTTTGTGTTGTTGTTTATTGTTGTCAGAAGTAGGCTATGAATAGGACGATTCTGATATGTAGGCCCTTTTTTGGGATACCGTACTGAGTTTATTAGTTTAATTATTTATTTTGTTTGCAGATACAAATAACCCACCTACAGTCATGATATACTGTATGCTACCTGATTATATATTTGAACCTGTACCTTAAGGAGAGGGTTTTAGTTTGCTGTTTAGACCTCCATCAAGCTTTAACAAAATACCCTCAAGACCCCCCTTCGTATTTCGGTAGAAAAAACAAATCCGAGGCCGGTTCTTCCTTAATTACAGGCTTGTTATCGCTCCCCATGAAACAAAAAACGACACCTAAATGGAACGGAAGGTCATAAAATTGACAGAAATGGGGCAAAGCGTCATACAATCGCCAAACTAAAGGGGCGAACGTCTTAAAATCTCTAAATTGATGGGCTAAACATGAGGGAGAAGGGGGTCCAGAAAAAGCAACTACTTTCCTCTTAAAGCCCGGTTCACATAAGCAGGTTTCCGGTTCATATTTACAGGTCGTGTGACATCACACCGGGAAAACGGACCCAATTAAAGTTGCTGCCCGGAAACAGATAAATTGGTTGTAACTTAATTACTTGTGTATTTGTTATTTATTTATTTAACCAGACCAGACGGCTGGAGTAAAATAGGAAAGAAGAGTAATTGGACAGAGGAAGAACAAACTAAGAAGTGAGAAGTACAGTAGAAGACTGATAGTTCTCATTTACTTATTTATATATTTATATATTTATTTATTTATTTACTGGTACCCAAGGTTTTATGTTGTTGGAGTTATGTGACTATAACCTTTGTATGTTTGTTTTCATTAATATATGGTAGATTTCGCTTTACAATATACTCTGCGTGCATATGTTAAATGGAAACTAAAATATATGGGCATGATGATGTGGGCAAAATGGGTGTGTGGGGGTTATGAGTTGGGGTGTGAGCATGATGGTGTGTGGGGATTATGAGTTGGTGTGAGCATGATGGTGTGTGGGGGGTGTGAGCATGATGGTGTGTGGTGGTTATCAGTTGGGGTGTGAGCATGATGGTGTGTGGGAGTCATGAGTTGTGGGTGTGAGCATTAGTGTTGCGCGTGTATATTGGTGTATGTGTGTGTGTGTGCGTGTGCGTGTGCTTGTGTATTGGTGTGTGTGTATATTACTGTGTGCGTGTTTGTAGAGCCCTAAATATACACTACAGTTTCCCCTACCCCTTTTTTCAGACATCAGACAGACAGACACACACACAGACTTACCCCAGCTGGTTTCCAATTATTAGGGGACGCGCAGAGGGTTGTTCTCGGGCAGAATAATATCTGTATTATATATACCGTATATATATATATATATATATATATATATATATATATATACATACTGTATAATTATAGAATATATATACTATATATATATACTATATATATGGCCTACCTATGACGAATGGACTATAGTCTTGGTTATGGTTATGAGGGTGATAATGTTAACCCTTCGAAGATTATGGCTCGTTTTTTGACAGTTTATCCTGGCTAGTATTAGACGATTCTATACAGTTTAAGAAGGATCTCTATATTCTTGGTGTACAGTATCTTTATCATACGACCATTCTTGGAAAGATTATATTTTTGGAAAATTGCTACTCTTGATAAAACAGCTTTCCAGAAGGTACGTGTGCTCAACCGTGTCCGTGGGTTCTTTACCCCCTCACAGCTTCTTGCTCTGTAATGGGGCACAGTGCACCCATGTGTCGAGTATTGTACACATGTGTCAGAAGGTTCCACACATACTGCACTTCACGAAAAAGTAGAGTCAAAAGCATTTCACCTCATCAACTCGATTCTTCTTACTAGTTCTCTACAATATCTTTCTACTCGCCGCAATGTTGCATTGCTTTCAGTCTTCTATCGCTATTACAATAATCAGTGTTCTTCAGAGCTCTCTCAGTGCATACCCCCTCCCTTACGGCTAGTGCGAGGCACCCGCATTTCAACACAATCATAAGAACATAAGAAAATGGGAGTCTGCAGAAAGCCGATTGGCCCAAGCAAGGCAGATCCCTGTCCCACACAACCCCAATTCAATTACAAAGCCCAATTATAGGCTCAACACTCTAATACCCTGAGGATCATCAGAATCATCACCCTGAGAATCCGTATCTGTCCAGCACTCCAACCCAAGAATTAGCAAATTTTCTCAGTCTTTCTTCTACTCAACAAGTGAATTCTGAAACTCTCTCCCTCAATCAATTTTTCCTTCATCCTATAACTTAGACTGCTTTAAACTTCGTGTGTCTAGGCATTTTGACTCCAACGTCCTTTGAATTTGGCTCTCTGTCACTCCTTTGGCTTTGGGGGAGACACTCGTTACAGGCAACCTGCCTTTTGTCTCCTTCATACACATAGAGAAAAAAAAATCAATTAACCCTCTGACTTCCATATATACTTGCAAATCTGAATAAAATCTTCTAATAATAGCCAGAAAACAGAAAAGAAATGCGTAATCAGATCTTTGATGGGGTAATATTATAATGATAAGTAATATTATAATGGTATTGATGGAAAAACATTATCAGAAAGGTCTTAATATTAACAAAGAAATGGAGCGAAAGGTCATAAAATCGCAAAACTAATGGGGCGAACGTCTTAAAATTTCATAACGAATGGGGTTAATTATGAGGGAGAAGGGGTCCAGAAAGAAGTATAAACCGTTTACAAAATTAAATTGTAAAAGTTGGCTATATCAATCGTGTGTTTCCCTTACTTGTTTAATGCACATTTCTATATTTATATTAGATGGATATATCACCCATTCGAAGGGGTTATGTAACATTTTGTATTACCCCTGCAATATATTGTTAGTTTGTCCTATAAGCTACAAAACCCGCCTCCCCCCCAGACTCCCTTCAAGCAAAAATTACCAGGGAGTACAAAGCAAAACAAGCAACAACAGATATATTGATCCTTACGAGGCTGTTTGTATCTAACTTACCTACTCAATGTGAGAACAAATAATTATGTTGGGGTGCTATTCATTTGTAAAAGTAGAACAATCCCCTAAACTATTGATTGACAACAACGACATAAACAACACATAACACAAAGTTGATCATTCATAGGCCTTCGTCTTCAACATACAAACTCTTCTTACCTGGTTCTGTGCATCAGCCTGGGGATCATGAAAGAGGCAAATAGTCGGTGTTTCCTCCTGGTGCAACTCTGTGAAGTTGTCAAGGGCGAGGTGGAGGTCGGTGGAGGTGTTGTAGAGATGGTGGAGGGTGAGGGAGATGTCGGTGGAGGTGTTGTGTAGGTGGTGGAGGGTGTGGGAGAGCTTGGAGGCCAGAGAGGAGAGGGTTAGGTTGGCAGCCTCCAGTACTTGTCCAGCCAGGCCTTTCGTGTGCAGTTTCACTGTCGCCGCAAGAGTTGATTCCAGTTCCCCGATGCGCGCCTCCATTTTTCGGTAGACAGTCTGTGCTTGCACTTGTACCTGGCCATGAAGTGTCCCCACGGCAGACAGCAAGGTTTCCCTGAGCACGCGTTGACGTAGAGATGACGTGTGTAATAGTGCCGCTAAACGCTTGTCCATGGCTAGATTTGAGAAGCGGATCCTGTTAATGATGGCCGCTACTAGATGCTGCGTGGCATTAGTTACTGGTGCCATGAGTTTCTCCAGGCGCTCTTCACAACACAGACAACACATACTGTCGTTCAGGGCTGTTTCCATTTGAATAACTAAATGCCCTTGCAGGTTTTCCATTGCAGCTTCGCTCGTCAGGCTCAAGTTAAGATGGTGGGCCTCCAGCAGATTTCGAATGGCATCACTGACGTCACCCTCACACGCCTCCGTCTCGAATTTTGTGCTTTCATTTGTACCTCCCACTTCCACCGTGGCTTCTATCATCTCCTCCTGGCTTGATCTTCCACTTTGCACATCTCCCACCATCCGCTCTACTCTCGCCTCCAGCCTGTTCTCCACTTCCGCCATCTCTTCTACCTTCATGTCTAGTCTGTTTTCCATTTCTGCCATCTCCCCCATCTTTGCCTCTATTTTGCTCTCCACTTCAACTATCCCCACTTCCATCTTGTTTTCCACTTGCAACAGCCTGGCTTCCATGTCCCCAACCAAAGCGGAGACCTCAGTGGTTTGCTTGGCCTCCGTGCCCTCCAAATGAGCCTCCAGCAGGGCACTCCTCTCCTCCAGCCCCTGTAGGAGGTTGGTCACGTGATCCAGTTTGGCCTCCAGATCATCCACTTTGCCTACTTTAGCAATGAGGCCATCCAGCTTCCTCAGGGTGGCTTCCTGTCTCACGAAGAGTCCCGAAAGAGGGTCGGCACTGGTTTCGGAAACCTCGTCTGCACCCACAAAGCTACCCATCATCATCACCACCACCACAGACAACAAGAACCCCATATTTTTGCACTTGGAACTTTTATAATAACCCTTGTTGCTTTTGCCATCATCCTTGGGGCTTTTGCCATAGTCTCCGATCACTGTATCACTTCCCACGACCTGCCATGTCCCTTTAGCACTATCCACGACCTTTCCACAAGCACCCACGACTCCCTTAGCACCACCACGAGCACCCACGGCCCCAGCACTACCACAACCCCTTCTCCCCATGTCTGGTGCGCCACTAAAGAGTCGGTCTGTCTACCACCGGGGCGACATTGTTTACTAACATGAAGTCAACACAAGCCCGGCCATCTCATACGCAACCTCGTCACGTAGATACCATGAGCTCCACTTTTGTTTGCTCTCCCGATCAAGGATAACTCGTGCACAGATTCGGCTTACCGATCAAATAAACTTTATATACAGAACGCTCTCGCTTTTGTTATTTGTATTAGATTTTTCGTTCACTTATGTTTTCCCTCCCAATCTAGGACAGCTCGTGCAAGCAGAAACTCGGCTTACAAATAAAATAAACTGTGCAGTATTTTTTTGTTATCTTGTTGTCAGGGTTTATAATTTGTTGAAACAGAGATTCGGCTTACCAATCTCGTAAACTTTATATTGTATTTCTCTTTTATTATCAGTGTTTATAACTTGTTGAAACAGCAACTCCGCTTACCAATCATATAAACTTTATACCCGATTCTCTCACTATTGTTGTTTTTATTAAGGGGGGATGGTTCACTTTTTGGTCGATTTTTTCATTTATTAATTATTTTTCTAGTTGCCTCCCTAGACTTCCATCAAACTTACAAAAAAAAACATTAATTAGATTCCCCTTCTAGATTAATTTGTAATTTTTTCGGTAGAAAATGTTCTCGGCCAAAGGCCGATTCTTCCAAGTTTACAGGCTCATTGTCGTTCGCCAGGAAAAAATCTACACATGAATATATAGCACGAAAGGTCTTAATATTGACAAGGAAATGGGGCGGAAGGTCTTAAAATCGCCAAACTAATGGGTCGAACGTCATATAATCTGAACATTAATGGGGCTAAACACATGAAGAACAAAGGGGGCCATAAAAACAGCCCATCTTCCCTTATTAAATAGCTCGTACATCATAGCATATCCCTCAATCTGGGGTTCATGGAGGCAGAGATTCGGCTTGCCAATTAAGGGGGGTCACCTGCTTTTTACACCATTAAGGGGATCACCTGCTTTTTTCTCTTCTTTTCTCTCTTTCTCTGGCTTGTATCCATTCGGCCCAATTGAGCCTACTGTTTTAAGACGTTTATCCCCATCTAGGTGTCGATTTATTCCTGGCAAGCGATAGCGAGCCAGCATTGTATGGAGAAATCCGGCTTCGCCGGAAACATTGTTCTATCAAAAAATGTACAAATTTAGCCTGCTGACAAGAATATTATACAAAATATGCTGGCTCGCTACCGCTCGCTAGGAAAAAATCAACACCTGGATGGGGATAAATGTCTTAAAACAGTAGGCTGAATGGGGCCGAATGAATACAATCCAGAGGGAAAAGAACGAGGTGGGCCCCCTTAAATAAACTTATAGTATTGTTCGGTTCTCAGCTCCCAAATATAATATAAACTTTATATAATGATTGTCTCTCACTTTTGTTATCACTATCGCTCGTGCAAATTTATGTTCCCTCAATCTAGGATCACTCGGGCAAACAGAGACTCAGAGGATTAAGGGGGAGGTAATCGATTTTTCTGGACCTCCTTCTCCCTCATGTTAAGCATAATAGTTTTGAGGTTTTAAGACGTCCGCCCCATTAGTTTGTCGATTTTAAAACCTTTCATCCCATTTCTATATTAATATCAAGATCTTTCGTGCCATTTAGGTGTTGATTTCTTCTTGGCGAGCGATGTAGTTTTAAGAGAAACAAAATATGTACAAATATATCTTGAAGGGGAGCCTTGGGGGTGTTTTTTTAAGCTTGATGAAGGTCTAGCGAGGAAACTCAAAAACAAATAAATAAATGAATACATACGGTAGTCCACAAAACAAGCACTACCCCCTTACCAATCAAATATACGTTGTATTGTCTGTTGTCGGCTTGCTAATGATATATACTTTATAATAATTATAGTCTCCGCTTTTCGTATTAGTATTAAAAAGCCCGTTCAGTTTGTATTCCATCTATAAGAAAAAACACCCCCTCCACCTCTTTTTTTTATTTTTTTTTTGAAGCCCGTTTAGTTTGTATTCCATCTATAAGATTATTATTATTATTATTATTATTATTATTATTATTTTTTTTTTTTTTTTTTTTTTTTTTTTTTTTTAAAGCTCGTTCAGTTTGTATTCCATCTATCTAGGCAAACTCGTCGAGATTTAGCTTACCAATCGCATACACTTTTTTTATAGAGTTTTCCGTTTGTTTTCGGCATTTGTTCTATGGGTAATGAAGGAGACAAAAGGCTCAGCTGCCTTTAACAAGTGCCCCCCTTAAAGTTGAAAGAGAGCCAAATTCAAGGTAGTACGTTAGAATCAAAATATCTGAACACACGGATCGAGCTTGAAACAGGTTAAGTCATAGGATGAGGGAAAGACGGATTGAGGGAGAGAGTTCCAGAGCTTACTTGTTGAGTAGAATAAAGACTGGTTAAAAAGGTTAGATAGCTCGTTCAGTATACGTTTAGTTAATATAGGAACTCGTTAAGGGGAGATGAGCCGTTTTTTTTTTTTTGGGTCTATTAATTCATATATTCCTTTATTGCTTGGTTTTCTCGCTAGACTTCCATCAAGCTTATAAACACACTCCCGAGACCCCCCTTCAAGATAAATTTGCAAATTTTTCGGTAGATAAATGTTCCGGCCGAAGGCCGATTCCTCTTAAAATTTCAGTCTCGCCAGGAAAAAAATCGACACCTAAAAGGCACGAAAGGTCTTAAAATTGACAACGAAATGGGGCGAAAGGTGTTCAAATCGCCAAACTATTGGGCCCGAACGTCTTATAATCTCAAAACAAATAAGGCTTAACACGGGGAAGAAAGGGGAACCAGAAAAACGACCCCTCTCCCCTTATTTAAATAGATCGTTCATTCAATCTTATGAGTTTTGGTGGAGTGTTGATGTTTTCAGTCTCGCTTAAATAATATGCGTAGTTCTTCAAATAATATGCGTAGTTCTTCAAATAATATGCGTAGTTCTTCAAATAATATGCGTAGTTCTTCAAATAATATGCGTAGTTCTTCAAATAGTTTACCAATAAAACTTAATACGGTATTTTTGTTTTTCTTCAGTCACTGGAAAATTATAGGCTTCAAGTAAATACACTATACGTTATACTGTGTCACACGAGCCGTTCTTCGAGCAATTTTTACGGGCAATTATGGTCTGGCAAGCTTCAAAAATTACACTTGATCAAATTTCAGCCGCCCAACATAATCTACTTGCTGTCTAGTTACCGATAAAAGTGCAAAAATGTCCCGAAATAATATATGAGAAAAAACTTGCTCATGGAAAATTGACGAAACAATCGCTCGTGTGACAGCGGCTTTATACTGTGTCACACGAGCGCTTTTTCCGGCAAGTTTCTATGAGCAAAGATTTGTTCTCGTATTATTTTGAGGTTCTTTCGCATTGGAATCGGAAACTAGATCGACGGTAGAATAATTATGTTAGGCAGTTTTCTGGACCACTTTCTCCCTCATGTTTAGCCCCATTAGTTTTCAGATGTTAAGATGTTTGCCCCATTAGTTAGTCGATTTTAAGACCTTTCGCCCCATTTCGTCGTCAATATTTAGACCTTTCGTGCTATTTAGGTGTCGATTTTTTCCCTGGCGAACGATAGGGAGCCTGTAATGTTGTTGGAAGAACCGGCCTTCGGCCGGGAAAAATTTCTACCGAAAAATGTACTAATTAATCTAGAAGGGGAATCTAATTTTGTTTGTTTTTGTTTTGTTTTTATTGAGGTCTAGGGAGGAAACTAGTAAAATAACGAATACATGGAAAAATTGCCCAAAAAGTGAACCATCCCCCCTTAATGCTTATGGAACTGATTTATTGAAGCTGCCAGACAACAATTGCTTGTAAAAATTGCTGGAAAAGGCGCTCGTGTGACACCGCCTTTACACTGAACTTGTGCCCGCTTTGATCGTTCGTGAAGCCACTGTCACACGAGCGCTTTTTCCGTCAATTTTCCATGAGCAAGTTTTTTGTCGTATTATTTCGGGACATTTTCGCACTGGTATCGGCAACTAGACTGAAGGTAGATTATGTTAGGCGGCTGAATTCTGATAAAGTGTAATTTTTAATGCATCCTGACCACAATTGCCCCTAAAAATTGCTCGAAAAAAGGCTCGTGTGACTCTGGCTTTAGTTCGTGATATATTCAGAAGTCGTGAAGGTTAGTGGTTGACCCCTTCTGTACCGGCGACGTCTTTTGTATTCTATTCTAACTATGTTTAATCGATTTTGTGCAGTTTAAGAAGGATCTGTGGTAGTAAAAAGGGTGCATTGGGGTTGGCAATTGATGATTAATGTTAAGAATGGGGTGTTACTTAAGTCAGATAGTTCGAAGTCTGTTAAGAGCTGGAGGCCTTTTTTAGACTGAATAAAATCGTGTAATAGTAGCCAGAATAAAGTTAAAAGGACGTCACCGGTACAGAAGGGGTTAATGAGCGTCGAGGTTATCGAACAGGACGTCTGGATGCGCGGGATGGTAGGTAGCAACTAAAACTGAGTCAGGCATGCCAAGGGGGTAGAGAGAGAGAGGGAGAGTGTGAGTGAGGGGGCATGGAGGAGGGGAGTAGTAGGGGGAGCATGTGGAGAGTCGGGGGGGGGGGGGGGGGGGGGGTATAAGAAGAAGGACAAATTTAAATTTTGCCTCCGAAAGGGCCAGTTTATTGAGCAGCGCCCCCCATCCTGTGAGGGGACAACCACTAGTAAAGAGATACATACTGCTCAAAGAACATAATTCCAGTGAAACAACATCATCGTCGTCCGATTACATTCATATCAGTGACTAACATAAGGACAATACAATCTGGTTGCATTAATATTAGTGACAAAGCTAACATGGACAGAGAGAGAGAGTGTGTTTGTGTGAGAGAGAGAGAGAGATGGTGTGTGAGAGAGTGGGAGAGAGTGGGAGTGAGAGAGACATAGAGAGAGAGAGTGTGTGTGAGAGAGAGGGACTGTTTACAAAGTTGGGGTATATAACAGCTACGATGCACCACCACCACCACCACCAGAATATACCCATGGACTATACATACAGACTGGTTCAAAATGCGGGTGTCATGCTGTTAAGCGGGGGGGGGGGGGTGGTCGCTTTTCGGGACTTCCATCTCCCTCATGCTTAGCCCCATTAGTTTTGAGATGTTTAGACGTTCTCTCCATTAGTTTGTCTATTTTGAGACCTTTCGTCCCATTCCTTTGTCAATATTAGAACCTTTTATGCTAATTAGGTGTCGATTTTTTTGTCTGGCGAGCGAAAGCGAGCCTCTAATTTTTAGCAGGAACCGGACTTTGGCCGCTATCGCTCGCCAGCAAAAATAAATCGACACCTATATGGCACGAAAGGTCTTTATATTGACAAAGAAAAAGAGGCGAAAAGTCTTAAAATCGTTAAACTACTGGGGCGAACGTCTTAAAATCTCAAAACAAATGGAGCTAAACATGAAGGAAAAGGATTCATAAATGGCCTACCGAATTACCTGGGCCGCCTGAGATCCAAAACTGCACACCCGACTCTGAGAAACGCACGGTCAGCTGGGGATAGCACCATTTGTATTTTGTCGGTAATTGTATAATACTGAGCTGCCATGTGATAGCCGGAGAGAGAGTGAGAGAGTGTGTGTGTGTGTGTGAGCAAGTGAGATTGAGAGACAGAGTGAGAGAATTAAACACAGAGAGTGAGTGATAGATGAGAGAGAGATAAAGAGTGAGAGAGTGTGTGTGTGAGAGTGAGATTGAGAGACAGAGTGAGAGAATTAAACAGAGATGAGATAGAGAGGAAGGGTGAGTCTGAGTAAGAGAGAGAGAGATAGTGTGAGCGAATGAGGAGAGACAGTGATCATTAAACAGAGAGAGAGAAAAAGAGTGAGTGAGAGTGAGATTGAGAGATAGTAAGAAATTGAGAGGGAGAAGGCGTGAGTGTGTGTGTACGTGTATGGATATGGCCTCATTCACATTTTGCTGGTTGAGAAAACTGCACACACAACCCTACAAAAGTGGGAGACATAAGAAATTGGACTTGTTATTGATTTTGCTGATACTGAGAAAATGAGCTGAAATTGGAAGATATTGCGTTTTTAGCAGCTTTCAAATGAATAATAAGATTATTTGATCAACATACAGGGTTCGTTTGCATTGCTATCGACAAATAAACTGAATGTATGTATTCTATGTATGTATTATATAGTGTATAAATATATATATAGTATATGTATTGTATATAGTATGTGGCAGAAGTCTTACAGAACTTCCTTTCAGATCGTGCCTGACCAAAAAATTCCAAGAATATTTGCCAGAACAAGTGATAATAGAGTTACTTCGACAATATGAAATCTCTCTCTCTCTCTCTCTCTCTCTCTCTCTCTCTCTCTCTCTCTCTCTCTCTCACACACACACACACATACACAAACCTACCTACCTACCTCTCTCTCTTTACCTAACATTCCCCCCTCACTCTTTACCTAACATTCCCCCCTCACTCTCTTCTCTCTCAAACCTCTCTCTCTCTCTCTCTCTCTCTCTCTCTCTCTCTCTCTCTCTCTCTCTCTCTCTCTCTCTCATTAAATAATTCGGCCCTCATTCGGATTCGAACCCCCGCCAGTCCGGAGCCACAGCCATTGAATGCACCCCTGGCGGCAGCAACCATGAACTGCTGGTGTGTTTGTTTACATGTGGTGTGTTGACGGGAGAGCGCAGGGGGGGAGAGAGAGAGAGAGAGAGGGGGGGGGGGGATTGCTAGTTAAAGAGAAGAGAGAAAGAGAGGTACTGTAGGTAGGGTTGGGAGAGAGAGAAAGGGGGGGGGGGTTGCTAGTTAAATAGAGAGGGAGAGAGAGGGGGGGGGGGTGTTAGTTAAAGAGAGAGAGAGGGGGTGCTATTTAAAGAAAGTGAGGGGGGTTGCTAGTTAAAGAGATAGAAGGAAAGAGGGGGGGGGGTGTTAAAGAGAGAGAAGAGGGGTTAGTTAGTGAGAGGGGGATAGTAACAGAGAGGGGGAGGGTAGTTAGAGAACGGAGGGGTACATTAGTTACAGAGAGGGGCGAGGGGGCATTTCATAATCATAATAATAATAAACTATCTCTGTCTCTATCTCTATCTATATACTCAGGCACATACCCCTATTTTGTTATTGTTTTTATATTTTATTTTATTTTATTATTTATTTATTTTTATTTTTATGTATATATTTTTTTCATTTTTATTGGTATTATTTGATTTTATTTTTTAGCTGGGGGTGGCATCATAATAATAATGCAGAAATTATCCTTTTATATCTCCGGCGTGGTAAAGTAGGGAGACCACTATACCCTGTACAGATTCGAAGTTAGTTGGTTGTTAAAATAGGTATTCAGAGGCTGTTTTCTATACCATTTTTACCCCAGCTTTGATATTTAAGTTTTCCAATGTTTGTTCTTTTCATTACACTTATGTATAATATAACTAACCATTATATTTTTAGTCACATTGTTGCTCTTCATTATGTAATTTTGGCTGTCTTAATTATAGACCTGAAGATGAGAACAGTGATTCTCAAAACGCCGTAAAAGATGGTATTAATCAGTCCTGCATTGGTTCTTCTATTTATTATCAAGTTACGCTTTCCAAGTGACCAATCTATTGCGGATATAATATAAAAAAAAATATATATATACTGTATATATATATATATATATATATATATATATATATATATATATATATATATATATATAACTTAGCCTTCAAAACGCTTCACTTTCTTACCCACTGTTTATTACCATACAGGGTACAGGGTGGGGAGGGTACAGTACTTGTTGTAAACAGCAACCTCCTTGATTTATCGTGTGACAAACATGTAAAAATCTCCCTCCATGATACTGTACTTACATCACAAGGTTGAGTCACTCATCCGCTCACTCAACTACCCAGAAATATACCCTTTCTATCAGATGATGCCAAATTGTGTTTCATGCCTGGTACAGTCGTAAGCAGAATTTTCCTCTTCTATACCATTTTCATACTCTTGTTGTACTTTTTTTTTTTTTTTTTTAATGTACTATTTACTTTCCTCTCATACACCCTTTTTGTACTCTTATGTTTTACTGTGTACTCTATACTTTCCTCTCATACACCCTTTTTGTACTCATATTTTTAAATGTACTATATACCTTCCTCTCATACACCCTTTGTGTAGGCCTACTCTTATTTTATTTTAATGTACTATACACTTCCCTATCATACACCCTTTTTGTACTTTTAATTTGTGTAATGTACTATATACTTTCCTTTCATATCCGTCCATCTTTCAGCAAAAAACTCCAACCCCTGCGTGATCCAAATTTATACAATAGTTTACCATGTCACTGTCCACAAAGACTCCGTTTTCTGTAATGGCTTACGTTTAGCTAAGTTGGCCCTTTATTAGCTCTTGCACGATGACGCATTTTTACCTTGGATTCTGGCTGAAATTTGATGATTTTATGCAGTATAAGAAGGACCTATGTTATTAACCCCTTCAGCACGATGACGTAATTGTCATCGTTGCCATTAGACGATTTTCTTTAGCTCATGATCTAGCTCTAGAACTCAAAGGGGCAAATACAATCTCGCTAAACGCTCGGAATAACATAGGTCCTTCTTAAGCTGCATACAATCGTCTAACTTTAGCCAGAATAAAGGGGATGAAGTGGTTAATATGAAATGTAACTCGATTTTTTCACATTGTAATGTGTCTTGAAAAATATGTACATTCAACGAAATCGTTCCCTTTATCTTGACTTTGTTACATAAATACTTTCTGCATGTTTGTATTAAATTATGTTCTCTATATACCTGTCAGTGTAAGCTCCAATACTCCGAGGAACAGAGAGAGAGAGAGAGAGTGTGTACGGTGTGTGTGTGTGTGTGATTGACAGAGAGAGTATGATGTGTGTGTGTGTGAGAGAGTGAGTTAGTGAGAGAGAGTATGATGTGTGTGTGAGTGAGTGACAGAGAGAGTATGATGTGTGTGCGCGAGTGAGTGACAGAGTATGATGTGTGTGTGTGACAGAGAGAGTATGATGTGTGTGTGTAACTGTGTGTGTGTGAGTGAGTGACAGAGAGTATGATGTTTGTGTGTGTGTGACAGAGTATGATGTGTGTGTGTGTGTGTGTGTGTGTCTGTGTGTGTGTGTGAAGGTCATGCAGATACAAAAATACACCACAGAGTATTATTAAAGAAACAACAATATTGATGGTTTATGACAATTAGGGTATTGAAGATAAACTCATTAACCCTTTCAGCACCATGGCATATTTTCCCCCCTTCTCCCTTCTTCCTCATGTTTAGCCTCATTAGTTTTCATATTTTAGGACGTTCGACCCATTAGTTTGGCGACTTTAAGACCTTTCGCCCCATGTATTTGTCAATATTAAGACTTTTAGTGTTATTTAAGTGTAAAGTTTTACCTGGCGAGCGATAGCGAGCCTGTATTTTAAGAGGAACAGACCTTCGGCTGGGACAATTTTAATATCGAAAAACGTACTCATTTATCTTACAGGAGGGTCGTGGGGGGGGGGGTTAAGTTTGATGGAGGTCTTGGGAGAAAACTAAAATAGTAATATAAACATACATAGGCTACGTTAGCAAATAAATATGCTCATCGAAAATTGAGTAAAAAAAAACCGCTCGTGTGACACCATTAAAAAAAAAAAAAAAAAAAATCGCCCAGAATTGGCCAAATATGCTTACCTATCTTCGTGAAAATCCATCAGACCGCCTAGGGGAAGTTATCGACATGACATGCGGCAGACGGACAACCTAACAGGAACACCGCTGTATCTGGATAAACAAGCAGAGGTAGATAAACAACAAATACAAATATAGACAACGATTGTGTGTGTGTACAGTCTGTGTGAGGTGGTGTGCGTGTGTGGAGTAGTGTGTGTGTGTGTGTGTGTGGCATACAGTAAGGTGTGAATGGGAGGGCATGATTTGTGGTCGTGGCGGCAGTGATTGTTGTGGTGTGAGTGTGTGTAAGTGTGTGGTCGTGTGCGGCAGTGATTGTTGTGGTGTGAGTGTGTGTGTGGTCGTGGCGGCAGTGTTTGTTGTGGTGTGAGTGTGTGTGTGGTCGTGTGCGGCAGTGTGTGTTGTGGTAACATGGATCACTTGGTGTGAATGAGAGGGTTATGATACCGCGAACTCTGTGTGTGTGTATAGGTGTGTGTATGTGTGTGGGTAGCTGTGTCGGATCTTAAGTGGCGGTGTTGACATGGGGCGGTACTTGTGGTGTTATCCCTTTCAGTACCGATGCCGTCCTTTTAACTTCGTGCTGACTACATTACAAGATTTTATTCAGTTCCAGTAATTAACAAGCTTCGAACTATCTTACTTAACCCTTTTTACTACCACAGAACCGTCTTTAACAGCATATAATCGTCTAAATATAGCTAGAATAAAATATAACAAGTATTCGAAGGTGGTGATAGAGGTGGTGGTGGTGGTGGTGGTGGTGGTTGAGAGGTGGAGGATTTAGAAGGGTGGTGGTGGTAACTGGTATTTGAGGTGGTGGAGTGGTAGAGCGGTTGGTGGAGGGGGTACAGAACGTGGTAGAGATGCTTGGTGGAGGTGGTTAAGGTGGTGGTGGAGAATAGAAGTGGAGGGGAGGGAGGAGGTGGAGAAGCAAACTAAGGCAAGGGTACCGCAGCTCACTATTGCCAATTTAGCAACTTTTCGCTAAGTTTGAAGGTATTTACTTTCATCTAAAATTGTTATAATAGCTGCATGAAATGTAGCCTTAGACTGCTATACTATTTTATATTTCAACCATTTGTACTGAACCCAAGGTCTTTTTATCTCTTACAGACTTGCACACTTAAGTTCTTCCCTAAACCTTCATCAACGAAATAAGCAGAACATAATATAACGCTGTCTGAAACCGAATGATAGGCCTACTACACATTTGGACTCCTATTAGGCCTATTATCTTCGTTGATATAGGGTTAGGAAAGCACTTAAGGGATGAGTGGAGTGCTAAAGATAATTCAGTTTCAGAAAGGTAATTTTTTTTTTTTTTCATTCATGAAGGTTTATGGCAGCACTTAAGGTTATGGTTCACTTTTTGCTAGATATTTTCATTTATTTATTATTTTTTTAGTTTCCTCCCTAGGCCTCCATCAAACTTAAAACAAAAACATTCATCAGATCCCCCTTCTAGATTAAGTTGTACATTTTTCGGTAGAAAAATGTTCCGGGAGAAGGCCGGTTACTCTTAAGATTACAGGCTCGCTATCGCTCGCCAGGAAAAAATCTACACCTAAATGGCACGAAAGGTCTTAAAATTGATAACGAAATGGGGCAAAAGGTATTAAAATCGCCAAACTAATGGGTCGAACGTCATCAAATCTGAAAACAAATGGGGCTAAACATGAGGGAGAAGGGTGACCAGAAAAACAACCCATGTCCCCTTAAGTGTGGTTTTAGACTATGGGGTCATTGGCGCATGCGGCCTTCTTATGCTACTAAGCTCCTATTATCATCCCTCCACCTCACCTGCTGATCAAACTATAGTGCCCACTGCACAAGGGACTGGAGTTCTCGAAAAGGGGCTCCAGTCCTGTGAATGTACTTGACTTACAGTGTGCTGGCTTAATAATCCAGATGGGTTGATAGCCCCTGAAGTCCTATTTCAACTAACAAATATTGCCCAATGGTCGAAATAAGCGCCTTCACACATACGGATATTGTGTTCGTGACGTGTGATAAGTGGTTTGTTATTTCTCTCTCTCTCTCTCTCTCTCTCTCTCTCTCTCTCTCCCCCCCCCCCCCCCCCCCCCCGCCCCCCCCCCCTCCTTCTCCCTCGTGTTTATCTAGAAGGGGGATCTTGGGGATGTGTTCTTAAGGGGAGGCTGGCCGTTTGTTTGGTCTATTAATTCATTTATTCATATATTTTTTTTTAGGTTTCCTCCCTAGACCTCCATCAAGCTTAGAAAAACATTTTTCGGTAGAAAAATGTCCCGGCCGAAAGCCGGTTCCTCTTAAAATTGCAGGCTCGCTATCGCTCGCCAGGAAATAATCGACACCTAAATGGCACGAAAGGTCTTAAAATTGACAACGAAATGGGTCGAAAAGTTTTAAAATCGCCAAACCAATGGGCCGAACGTCTTATAATCTCAAAACTAGTGGGGGCTAAACATTACTGAGAAGGGGGTCCATAAAAACGGTCTGCCTCCCCTTAAGATTGATAGGAGGTCTAAGGAGGGGACTAAAAATAATAATGAATATATAAACAAAAGGACCCATTAATAACCCCCCCCCCCCTGAAAATGAGGCACGGATGCTTGTTGAGCTCATCCAAAAGCTTCCATTTGCTCGACGGCGCCATCCAAAATCAATCGGTAGAGTCCAGTCATTATAGGTAGGCCAGAAATCAAGGCCTCTATCCTCTGTAACTCAAAAGGGGCTAGAGCAAATGGGCTGTGCATTTTCACATCCATTCACTGGCTGACTCTTCCCAAATGCTGAAAATGTTTGCTCGGTTACTCTCGTCGTTTTTTGAGTTACAGAGGTTATTTTTTTTTTTTTTTTTTTTTTTTTTTTTAATTGTAATGGGCTATAGTAACAGTAAGACCCTTTGAACATTATGATAAAATCGTCTAATGTTAGCCAGAATAAAGGGTATATACGTAGGCTACTGTACTCTACCTATTCCAAGCTTATTTCCGGCTGACTAGACTCACCTCATAAATAGTTTACCTGATATTTGTATCCGGAGCTTCCTTTAAGGGGGGTGACCTGTTTTGGTTCTGTCCTTTTCTATCTTTCTCTGGCTTGTATCCATTTGGCCCCATTCAGCCTACTGTTTTAAGACGTTTATCCCCATCCAGGTGTCAATTTTTTACTGGTGAGCGGTAGCGAGCCAGCCTATTTTTAATTTGTGTTTGACAGCAGGCTAAATTTGTACATTTTTCGATAGAAAAATGTCTCCGGCGAAGCCGGATTTCTTCATATAATGCTGGCTCGCTATCGCTCGCCAGGAAGAAATCGACACCTAGATGGGGATAAACGTCTTAAAATAGTTGGCTGAATGGGGCCGAATGGATACAAGCCAGAGAAAGAGAAAAAGGAGAGAAATAACAAAAAGCAGGTCCCCCCCCCCCCCCCCCTCTTATGGGTCGTATATATATGTGGTCATTTATGTGTCTTTATATTAGCATACTAGAGTGTTCTCCCTAGACCTCTAGCAGGCTTATAAAACACCCGCCCAAGACCCTCCTTTAAGATAAATTTGTACATTTTTCGTTAGAGAAATGTTCCGGCAGAAGGCCGATTCTCTCAAGGGGAGATTTCCACCCGAGGGATATTTTTTTGGACCCCTTTCTCCCTCATGTTTAGCCCCATTGCTTTTGATATTATAAAATGTTTGCCCCATTAGTTTGACGATTTTAAGACCTTTCGACCCATTTATGTCAATTTTAAGACTTTGTGACATTTAGGTGACGATTTTTTCCTGGCGAGCGATAGCGAGCCTGTAATTTAAGAGGAACCGGCCTTCGGCCGGGACATTTTTCTACCGAAAAATGTACACATTTATTTTGAAAGGGGTACTAGGGGGTGTACATTTAAGTTTGATGGAGGTCTAAGGAAATAACTAAAAACCTCCCCTTAACCCCTTCAGCACCATGGCGTTGTTTTACCTTTGATTCTGGCTATAATTACATGATTTATGAAGACCTATGTTCCTATAGTCTATTTTGGTCCCGCTGAGGGTAAATTGCCATGTTACTTACTATCTTGGTTACTCAGCTATAAGGTATATTTGGTAGCGCAATGTGCTGTTAATCATGAACACTTAATTGGCATTTAATACGACACACAGCCATAGTAGTTTCATATATTACCATTAAGTATCGAGAAATCAGCTACTAAGAGATTCAATTTATGATCAGCTGGAAAACACAATAGAGTATAGGCCTAGGAGGGATTATTGAGATCGTGTTTACCCATTGGCGTCATATAGGTAGATTACAAACTAAAGAAAATCGTCCAATGGTAACCAGCATACGATGACAATTACGTAATGGTGGTGAAGGGGTTAAATTACAGGCTCGCTATCGCTCGCCAGGAAGAAAATCGACACCTAAATTACATGAAAGTTTTAATATTGACAAAGAAATAGAGCGAAATGTCTTCAAAATCGCCAAACTAATGGGCCAAGCGTCATCAAATTTGAAAACTAATGGGGCTAAACATGAGGAAGAAGGGGGACCAGAAAAACGACCCGTGTCCCCTTTTAATCAGTTCAAGGCTTCAACGTTTATCAGAATTTATGACCGCGACTCTGCTTGTTTGCGCGATAATACGATAATTAATCAGTATATGATTGGGTTTGAAAATCCCCCGTTTTCTATAGGTTCATATTTATCTAGCATCATCATATGTCTTTAATAAGGACTAATCTAGCACCATTTGTGATGTTTGTTATGGTAACCCTGCGCAGCTCCAGTATTGCACAGATGTTTTTTTTCGTCAGATCGAGAATGATTAAAATGATTTAGTGACCGAGTGACCGTTAGTCACATATGGCGATATCATTACTAGCTTTACGTTACATATTTGAGTCATTGATATTTCTACAGATTATATAATTTGTCTACCGATATTTTGCATTGTTTAAATATTTAGCGATTTTTAAATCCCAATCTAGCGGAATCTGTGATCTTGAGTTAGTAACCCTGCGCAGCCTCCCTCCCCCAGTCAGTGTGGTTGTGACAGTGATGGTGAAGGGACGTGCTTGCTCTCGCTGATGTCGGCCGCGCGCCACCACCGTCTCCCGCCCTGGCACCACCTGGCGGGGGTGCTGGCTCTCCTGCTGGTGCTGCCCCCATGCCCTAGCACAGCTCAGCACCACCTTAGCCAGCAGACGGTCCCGGGGGCGGCGGCGGGGGGTGCTTCAGGGGGCCGCCGCGCCCTGGTCACGCTGGCCGTCCCCATACAAGACCGCCACGGGAAATATACGGAAAAAGAGGTGACGGTTTGGGGGGCCTTCTCCCCCTTGGCCAATATACTACCGGCGGAGGGCAAGTTTCTACAGGTAAGACTAGTAAAAAACCCTTGGATAAATTAACCCTTCGAAACCCGGGCGCTCGTTTCTCGCTTCGTTCTGGCTCACTTCGACAATTTTCAGCTGTTTTGGTAGGACGACTGGGAATTAAAAAAAAAAAAGAGGTGAACATGACAGTCTCTATTATTCCCTCTGTATAGTTCCTGTTAGCCCTTCCTAAGCTAAATAACATTCGATGCGTATGACGACCCCTTTTTGCATTTTTTCTTTTGACAAGCCATGGCCTAGTTTATGCAGCTCAGGGTAGCAGAGGTTTAAGAACTATGCCTATCCCTCCCGACTCCCACAGCTCCTTCCTAAATTGCCTAAAATCGTGTAATGGTAGCCAGACGAGAGTAGAGATCTGTACCAACACTCTAGCAGCAGCAGTCAGTCAGGCGCTCTGTGGGGCCCAGTGCCAGGCTCTGTGTGTGTGTGTGTGTGTGTGTGTGTGTGTGTGTGTGTGTGTGTGTGTGTGTGTGTGTGTGTGTGTGTGTGTGTGTGTGTGTGTGTTTTGTTGTCGCTCTCGTTCTCTCTCTCTCTACCGTGACACTATCTATCTCACTGTACTCTTAAAAAATAACATACCATCCTTGTTTCCCTTCACCAGTCCACTGTTCTGCGCTCTCTCTCTCTCTCTCTCTCTCTCTCTCTCTCTCTCTCTCTCTCTCTCTCTCTCTCTCTCTCTCTCTCTCTCTCTCTCTCTCTCTCTCTCTCTCTCTCTCTCTCTCTCTCTCAAAACAACATAGGCTACCATCTATCTGCTTCCCCTCCAATCCACTCATTGTGTTGTGCTTCATCACTATTCATGTATCTGCCTTTCTTCACTAGTCTGCCCTCACTGCCTACTGTTTAGCCACTCACTACTCTCACCACACTACACCCTTATATCTCTGTCTACCCTCACCACACTCACTACTCTCACCACACTACACCCTTATATCTCTGTCTACCCTCACCACACTCACTACTCTCACCACACTACCCCCTTATATCTCTGTCTAGCCTAACCATCGTCACTACTCTCATCACAATACCCTCATATCTCTGTCTAGCCTCACCACACTACCCCTTATATCTCTGTCTACCCTCACCATCGTCACTACTCTCACCACACTACCCCCTTATATCTCTGTCTAGCCTAACCATCGTCACTACTCTCATCACAATACCCTCTTATATCTCTGTCTAGCCTCACCACACTACCCCTTATATCTGTCTACCCTCACCATCGTCACTACTCTCACCACACTACACCCTTATATCTCTGTCTAGCCTAACCATCGTCACTACTCTCATCACAATACCCCCTTATATCTCTGTCTAGCTTCACCACACTCACTACTCTCACCACACTACCCCTTATATCTGTCTATCCTCACCATCGTCACTACTCTCACCACACTACCCCTTATATCTCTGTCTACCCTCACCATCGTCACTACTCTCACCACACTACCCCCTTATATCTCTGTCTAGCCTCACCACACTCACTACTCTCACCACACTACAACCTTATATCTCTGTCTACCCTCACTACTCTCACCATACTACCCCTTATATCTCTGTCTACCCTCACCACACTCACTACTCTCACCACACTACACCCTTACATCTCTGTCTACCCTCACCACACTACCCCTTATATTTGTCTACCCTCACCACACTCACTACTCTCACCACACTACCCCTTATATCTGTCTAGCCTCACCACACTCACTACTCTCACCACACTACCCCGTATATCTCTGTCTAGCCTCACCACACTCACTACTCTCACCACACTACCCCTTATATCTCTGTCTAGCCTCACCACACTACCCCTTATATCTCTGTCTAGCCTCACCACACTCACTACTCTCATCACAATACCCAACTATATCTCTGTCTAGCCTCACCACACACACTACCCCTTATATCTCTGTCTAGCCTCACCACACTCACTACTCTCATCACAATACCAACTATATCTCTGTCTAGCCTCACCACACACACTACCCCTTATATCTCTGTCTAGCCTCACCACACTCACTACTCTCATCACAATACCCAACTATATCTCTGTCTAGCCTCACCACACACACTACCCCTTATATCTCTGTCTAGCCTCACCACACTCACTACTCTCATCACAATACCCAACTATATCTCTGTCTAGCCTCACCACACACACTACCCCTTATATCTCTGTCTAGCCTCACCACACTCACTACTCTCATCACAATACCCAACTATATCTCTGTCTAGCCTCACTACTTCACTGTTCTGTTTCATCTCGGCTCCTTGACTTGTATATGGTGTTCGTCCTAGTGTGTCCTGAGCTCACAAAAACAGTACTGTTCTCTATCACAACACAACCTAGCTCGACCTATTGTTATTATTACCTTTCTATTATTATTATTATTATTATAATTATAATTATAATTAGCTATTCTTGACGCAACCTGAACTCAAGTATTTGTCTCTTGATTCTCTCTCTCTCTCTCTCTCTCTCTCTCTCTCTCTCTCTCTCTCAGCCTACCCTCACTACCGCCATAAATTCACCACACTATACCTATCTTCTCTCATTCACCACTCTACACCACCCGGCGCTACTCTTTTCTTAAATGTTTATCATCACCACAATCACCAATCAGTTGTAGTTTATTCTCACCACAACAGTCACCACTCTTTTGTAGTCTATTCTCACCACCACAATCACCAGTCTATTGTACCGGTATATTTTCACCACCGTTCACTACTCTCTTATAGTCGGCTTCCCCGAGATGTTATAGACTGCAGCACCGTTGATTCATTTATACTTCGCCTAGACAAATATCTCGCATCAAACCCGCGACTGACTGCATTTGTAAATTAATAACTTTATTTTATCCTCCCCTCAGTTACTAACCCATCTGTCCCCTACTAACTTCCTAATCCTGCCACGGACATTAGTTCCAGCCTCCAGGGCAGTAGTTCCCTTTCCAATGTTCCCTTACCCACTCTAAACCACTGTTTGGACACTTGATCCTCAGTGTTTTGGAGGACAAGCAGCCTAGAAGGGTCACTAGATCTGTTGTTGCTTGATTTCCTTTGTACTCCTTTGTATATTTATTATGATATTATCTCTGCCTACCACGTTAGAGTGCATTCTCACCACCACTCACCACTCTGTTGAAGTGTATTATCTGTATTTCACCACAGCTCCGCATGTTATGATGTTAGGATCACGTTCAGTCCTTACGCATCACCATGGCAACCTAGTGTACAGTCACGCGCTAAAGTACACCTCACCCTCACTCCTACCACATCACCATGGCAACCTAGTGTACAGTCACATGCTAAAGTACCCCCCACCCTCACTCCTACCACATCACCATGGCAACCGAGTGTACAGTCACACGCTAAAGTACCCCCCACCCTCACTCCTACCACATCACCATGGCAACCGAGTGTACAGTCACACGCTAAAGTACCCCCCACCCTCACTCCTACCACATCACCATGGCAACCGAGTGTACAGTCACACGCTAAAGTACCCCCCACCCTCACTCCTACCACATCACCATGGCAACCGAGTGTACAGTCACACGCTAAAGTACCCCCACCCTCACTCCTAGCACATCACCATGGCAACCGAATGTACAGTCACACGCTAAAGTACCCCCACCTTCACAACTGATTTATTTTCCTCTCTTGATAGAATGTGCATACTCTTAAAAGACTTAGATTGCGGCCCAATAATATGAACCCTTGAACAGCAAAACCAGCCTCCGAAATGTAAATATTAGTCATTGAATTGATAGTGATTGTGTGTATTATGGTACAGTCACTCGTTAACATTTATAGACCGCCTTTGTTTTTCTTTTGTAAAAATACAGGCATCTGGATTGATGTATGCATGAAATTTGTAGGTAAGAAGATTTTTTGTTTTCAATGATGTGCAAACATAGGCTACAGATGCATTCATAACTCATCCTACGTACACTCGCGAGCCATCATACCTGCACACCCATTTGAATCTTTAAAACCAAGTTGTGAAGCCTGTGGGATATAACAGAACATTGGATTGTTTCGTTTGGGTTCGATACAGATACAATTGGGTGTGCAGGTATTATGGCTCATGACTGTACCTATATTTTCTTAGACCTAATACAGTAATACGAGGCAGGAATCAAAGTGGTAAAACCTACCTCAATTAACTGTACCTCCCACAAGTTCTTCCTTGACAGAATTAAACCTTCTAATAATAGCCAGAATAAACTGTCAAGACGCGTCAGAATCATCAAAGGGTTACTTCCCCCCCCCCCACTTCCCGTCGCCCCCTCCACCATCCCCCTTCCCGTCGCCCTCCCCCCCCCCCCCCCCCTCCCTCCTCCAGCTATTACCACCTCCATTATTAACAAACTGTCAAACTACCTGCTTGGCTATCTAATCACTCGTCATTGGTGTTCTCATTATTATCATCAAGGGCCTGGGGTTCTCGGAAAGGGGGCTCCCTCCAGTCCTGACGCTATTCTCGACTGACAACGAACGTGCTGGCTTAATAATCCAGGCTCTTAACATATTTCAAACACAAATATACATCAACATCTAACCAGACCAAGTCACAAGCTACATGTTCCCCCTAGCCAGAACTAATGTTATGAAGCGAACTTTTAGGCACAAAGGAGTGTTTATATGGAATTATAGGGAAGATTCTGTGTAGCGGGGAGAACTATTTTTTCCAGATGCCTATTTACTAAGAAACATTGAACAATATCTTTAAGGGGAGGTATTTAGTTTGTTCCCTAGACCTCCATCAAGCTTAAAATTACACCCCCTAGACCCCCTTTCAAGATAAATTTGTACATTTTTCGGTAGAAAAAATTCCCGGCCGGAGGCCTATTGCTCTTAAATTACAGGCTCGCTCTCGCTCGCCTGGAAAAAATCGACACCTTAATGGCACGAAAGGTCTTAAAATTGACAGAAATTGGGCAACATGTCTTAAAATGTCAAAACTACTAGGGCGAACGTCTTAAAATCTCAAAAGCAATGGGGCTAAACATGAGGGAGAAACGGGTCCAGCAAAAAATCCCTCAAGTGGATATCTCCCCTTAACCTATCTTAACCAAAAACTAACCTAACCTAGTATATTAGGCTAGTGGACTATTTATGAAATGTAAAATGTAAAAAATATATATTGAACATTACCAAATGATTGAGATATTAGAACAGGTCTCCACTCTCCGCTACATAGGATTATACCGAATTATATTATGGATAAAATATCAATCTAGACTAGTTTTTTTTTTTTTTTTTTTAAAGAACACTGACAGATTTACCGGTACTTGGTAAATAGGGACATAGATCATACTTAAATGGGAGGTAGTCGGGTTTTTTGGTCCCCCCCTTCTCCATCATGAATTGATTAGCATAGTTTTGAGGTTTTAAGACGTTCGTTCCGTTAGTTTGGCGATTTTGAGACCTTTCGCCTTTTTTTTTTTTTCAATATTAAGACCTGTCGTGCCATTTAGGTGTCGATTTTTTCATGTCGAGCGATAGTGAGCCTGTAATCTCAAAATGAAGCGGCCTTCGGCCGGGGAATGTTTCTACCGAAAAATGTACAAATTTAACTTGCTGTCAAAACAAAAATATATATATGCTGGCTCGCTACCGCTCGCCAGGAAAATATTGACACCTGGATGGGGGTAAACGTCTTAAAACAGTAGGCTGAATGGGGCCGAATGGATACAAGACAAAGAGAGAGGGAGAGAAAGAGAGAAAACAAAAAGCGAGGTGGGCTCCCTTAAGGAACTCTGGCACACTTGTTTCTAGTTACTTGAACCGAACCTGTATGTTTGATGCAAGCTTGGGTGTGGGAATAGTATGGATTGGTTTAGTATCTTTATGCTTTATTCCGGTACTAAATCTAACCTCAAAATTATAAACAAAATATGACGCTATGCCTCTAGATCATCTTCTTACCAAGTGTTCCTAATTAACAACTGATTTCGCTACACAATCTTCATACTAGCGAAGGTCTAGCGAAGAAGCTAAGAAATAAAGGAATAATTTAATGAATATACCCCAAAACACGGCCCATCTCCCCTTAATCAGTATAGTAGCCCATGACACGGTTTCTGATATATAATTGAGGGTGCCGTATGTCAAACGTAAATGGGTTTTTTTGTTTTATCTCTGATGAAACTGACTTATCGTAACATACCTGGGTGATCGAACTACGGTACCTTACTGCTCTCTCTCTCTCTCTTGAATTGGTAGGGTAGTAGTATGTGTGGTGGTGGTGACAGGTAGCATGGGTGGTGGTGGAATTGGTAGGGTAATAGTGGTAGCATGGGTGGTGGTGGAATTGGTAGGGTAATAGTGGTAACATGGGTGGTGGTGGAATTGGTAGGGTAATAGTGGTAACATGGGTGGTGGTGGAATTGGTAGGGTAATAGTGGTAGCATGGGTGGTGGTGGAATTGGTAGGGTAATAGTGGTAACATGGGTGGTGGTGGAATTGGTAGGGTAGTAGTGGTAACATGGGTGGTGGTGGAATTGGTAGGGTAATAGTGGTAGCATGGGTGGTGGTAGAATTGGTAGGGTAATAGTGGTAACATGGGTGGTGGTAGAATTGGTAGGGTAGTAGTGGTAACATGGGTGGCAGTAGAATTGGTAGGGTAATAGTGGTAGGATGGGTGGTGGTGGAATTGGTAGGGTAATAATGGTAACATGGGTGGTGGTGGAATTGGTAGGGTAATAGTGGTAGCATGGGTGGTGGTGGAATTGGTTGGGTAAGAGTGGTAACATGGGTGGTGGTGGAATTGGTAGGGTAATAGTGGTAACATGGGTGGTGGTAGAATAGGCTATAGTGCTGGTGGCAGGGCTAGGTTCTGGCTGGAGAGGTGGGTATGGATTGTGTTAGGTGATGATAGGGTCGGTGGCATGGACAAAGGTAAATGGTAAGGTACGGTACCGTCGAGGTACGGTAGTAATTATATCAGGGTATCAGGAAGGGGTGGCAGGGGTACTGATGATAGCAGGAGCAATGATGCCCCTGGAATAGTAGCGGCAGGGTGGCATTGGATAGTAGTAATAGTGATGGTAGTGGTATCCCTGTAGTACCGGTAGTAGAGGTGACAGGATAGTAATAGTAGTGGTGGTGGTGGTGGTGTCAGCAGGGTAGTAACAGGGATATATAGTGGTAATGGCAGATATAGCAGGGTAGTAGTGTACCGGTAGTAGTAATAGTAGTGGTAGCAGGGTATATAGTAGTAGTAGTGTTGGTGGCAGGGGTAGCAGGGTAGGGTTGGCAGCTGTGGGCAACATGTCAAGCAGTTTTTGTGCCCCACGCGTGCCTCACAGACATCAAAGGGAACGCCGCCCCCTCCCCCCCACCCCATGCCCTGCCCTTCTTCCTTACTCTACTCTACTCTTCTCTCTCTCTCTCTCTCTCTCTCTCTCTCCATTTTCTTTCAAATGTTCACATACCGTTTATCTTTTGTCTCTATTCCATTTAGCTGTTCATGTGGTTGCCCACTCCGCATCTTTATTTACCTCGCTTTGTTTCGGATGTTTGGCTACTATAATTCCCATTGACGTTTTCACTTGATCCTACCTAATAATTATGTATGTTTTCTTCGTCTATTTTGTTCGTGTGTGTGTGTGTTTGTGTTTGTGTGAGAGAGAGAGAGATTGTAGGTATTTTTTCATCCAAGCATTTTTTTTTTTTTTTTTTTTTCGGGCGGCCCTACCCAACAAAATCATTTAGGGTCCACTTATTTCCTATCGTTTCCTGTGCATCATTTAGAACCCCACCATTACAAATACCTGGTACCTCTATTTGATCTTACACGAATGATTGAAGGAATTCCAAGTGATATATTTTTTTGTTTAACTACCGGTAACCCAAATCAAGAAAATCGTTGCTTTGAAATATGTTTTTGCAAATACTAAAACGAAGGAAATGGCCACCCACTCCTGTCTTTCTTTTCTCTATTGCCCACTCTCACTAACTCTCACTCTCTCTCTCTCTCTCTCTCTCTCTCTCTCTCTCTCTCTCTCTCTCTCAAATGTCATTATTAGTATAATTATTTGTCATTGCCATTTTCACTATTTTCGTAACTCATCCATATCTGTATTTCTCCCTTTTTCTACTTTATTTCGTATTCTCTCCTTACCTCTCTTTATTACGTCCCCTTTGTGTCTCGTTTATTCTTGTTTATTCTTATCTTTTCCTATCTCATTCCCTTTCCCGTCTACGAGTTTATTTTTGTTTATTTGTTCTTGTTTTTTTGTTGTGTGCTCCGCTCTCTCCATAAGTACCGTAGTCTCTCCCCCCCCCCCCCCCCCCCCCTTCTCTGTTTCGCTTCTAATTTTGCTATCTCCCATTTGATCTCTCTTTCTCTCTCTCTCTCTCTCTCTCTCTCTCTCTCTCTCTCTCTCTCTCTCTCTCTCTCTCTCTCCAACACAGCCATGGGTGGTAGTTAGAATTCTCTCTCTCTCTCTCTCTCTCTCTCTCTCTCTCTCTCTCTCTCTCTCCAACACAGCCATGGGTGGTAGTTAGAATTTATGAAGCGCAGTACTATTTTATACGGAAACTTTTTCACATTTAAGATACCGTACGTTCTACCTGGAGCAAACTTCCCACGAAAGTTGTAAATAATTGTTAAGTGGAATAGTTCAATAAGAAAGTAGATAGTATACCGGTACTGTACACTTTGCAATGAGTGTAGTCCACATCACAATCTCTCTTTCTTTCCCCCTAGAGTATCTCCTTGAAATGGACCGCAAAGTCTTTAACTCTTTATGATAACTATTCCTTGTGCCTCTTCTCTTTCTCTCACATATATTTCTCCTCCTCTTCTTCTCTCTCTCTCTCTCTTCTCTTAGGATGAAGTCCTGGACACCTCGCAGGGATCGTAAGATCTGTGTGGCCAGTGTATCTATGTAAATCTATGTATATGTAAATCTCTTTCTCATACTCACTTTCACACACACGCACACATTTTCTCTCTCTCTCTCTCTCTCTCTCTCTCTCTCTCTCTCTCTCTCTCTCTCTCACCAATCAGTCAAACATATAGCCTATATACAGTACTGTAGTGTAGGTATACGCTGCCTGCCCCGTTAAAGAGACACTACACAAGCTAACCTACGCATCACACTACATGGCATTCATTGACTTGGTACACTCCCATGACCACATAATATATTATATATTCGGATATATATATAATATACCATAGATAGAATATACATATCTATCTGTGTAGGCATATATATATATATATATATATATATATATATATATATATATATATATATATATATATATATATATAGAGAGAGAGAGAGAGAGAGAGAGAGAGAGAGAGAGAGAGAGAGAGAGAGACAGACAGACAGACAGACAGACAGACAGACAGGTGTTCAGTTGTGTTTTTGAGTGTACCTTTGGTCTGCCTCTCCTTGTCACTCTGGAGGTATGTTCGGCTGCTACGGTACTTTATCTACTTACAAAATATACTAAAGTCTATATTTGTCCAACTGATGGTAAATTGAACCCCTGAGCAACTGATATCCCCAGACTAAATGGAACTACGCTATATGAAACTACCATGTTTTTTGCGTCATATAAATAGGCTACCAAACATTTATAAATACCGGTAGCAACGTATTTCTGTAGGCCTACATAATTTCTATAATAGCCGAGTAATCAAGATGAGGAAATGGCAATTTACCCTCAGCGGAAAATATATATACAGGCTATAAGTTTGTTTATGAAGTACGGTACACATGAACTATAAGTGTGTTTATGAAGTACGGTACACATGAACTATAAGTTTGTTTATGAAGTACGGTACACATGAACTATAAGTGTGTTTATGAAGTACGGTACACATGAACTATAAGTGTGTTTATGAAGTACGGTACACATGAACTCATCGGTGTGCAGACAAAAGGAACAAATATTGTTGTTTTGTTATATTTGTATGAAGGCGACAAAAGGCAAAAATGCCTGTAACAAGTGTCCCCCCCCCCCCCCCCACCTCCTCCAGGTTGAAAGAGTGATAGAGCCAAAATCAAGGTGATTAATGTTGGAAAGATGTGTGGTGTGTTTGTTA
Source organism: Paralithodes platypus (assembly GCA_032716605.1). Lineage (NCBI taxonomy): Eukaryota > Metazoa > Arthropoda > Malacostraca > Decapoda > Lithodidae > Paralithodes > Paralithodes platypus. The sequence continues at coordinate 32,598,741 of CM064549.1, read as the reverse complement.
AGTGTAGTGAAAGGAATAGGAAGAGGTGTTTGTGAGAGCTAGCTGAATGACTATCTGGGTAGGTGAGGCACACATAGAAACAGTGGTGGAAGCCAGGCAAATGAAACAGGAGTCCCAGCCACTCCTTATCATATACCTGTGTGGCCTCCCCTGGGTACTGACTGCCTTCCTCGATAGGTGCCTACAATCTCCCCACCAAATGTATAGCTTTACCCCAGAGATTAACCCTTTCAGTGGGAGAACACCATTTGGGGTTATGTTGTGGCTAACGTTAGGCGATTTGACTCCAATTAAGAAAGACCTTTTGAGGATCGAAGAGGTACCGTACCGTACTACCAATCTCAAGTCTTTCATACGACCTTGTTCACAGTGCCATTACGGTAGTTTAATTGATCACATACCGTACGTCTACTCTACTCTCTCTCTCTCTCTCTAAAACAAATAATAACCTTAACCCCTTCTAGATAAAGGTCTATCAGGCGGAACCTTTTGCAGCTGATAACAGGCGCAAGTGGGTGGGGGCAATCTCAGACCTGGGGGGGTGAGGGGGTGATATATACACCTTGCTTTCCCCCCCCCCCCACTCTCGCAAGCACTTGATGGCTGATTGGTTAGAGTGCGCTGTAGTCGTGCATGGGGGGTGAGCCTTAAGGGGTATTATAGTTTTCACTTCAGGGGGTACGGGTTGTTTTTTCTGGACCTCCTTCTCCCTCGTGCTTAGTCTCATTAGTTTTTTTTTTCAGATTGTAAGACGTTCGCTCCATTAGTTTGACTATTTCAGACCTTTCGTCCCATTTCTTTGTCAATTATATGACCTTTCGTGCCATTTAGGTGTCGGGTTTTTTTCCTGGCGAGCGATAGCCAGCCTATAACTGTAGAGGAACCGGCCTTCGGCCGTGACATTTTTTCTATCTAAAAAATTTACAAATTAATCTCGAAGGGGGATCTAATGGATGTTTTTGTAAGTTTGATGGAGGTCTAGGGAGGAAACTAAAACAAAAATAATAAATATATGACAAAATTGATACAAAAATTACCCTTCCCCCTTAACCCATTCAGTACCGGTACCGGTGGCATCCTTTTCAGTATATTCTACCAATTTAAGGGCTACAGACTCTTACAATTAACCCTTTTAGCTACTTTATATCCTTCCTAAGCTAATTCATAAAATCGTCTATTTGCAGCTGAAATCTAAACCCAAATACGTCGCCAGTACAGAAGGGGTTAACACACACACACACACACACACACACACACACACACACACACACACACACACACACACTGTCACCCTGTACCGGTACCGTACTTCAAGAAAAGAGAGTATCGTAACTAAACAAAATAACATTGAAAAACAAATGTTGGAATAAATAAATACTCGGCAATGAATATTTGTTTGACAATGGTGGTATTGTTGTAGAATTAGGCTACTATGCATGAGTGATAACGCGTGTCATTCAATATCTAGCAATACCGGATATAGTGTTGTTTATATTACAGTTACAGGGGGTGTATTATTAGTATTAGTATTATTAGTATTATTATTATTATTATTAGTATTATTAGTATGTGTATGTGCATTGAGAGAGAGAGAGGAGGGTGTGAGTGGGAGAGTGAGAGAAGGGTGTGTGTGTGTGTGTGTGAGAGAGAGAGAGAGATGCCTGAGAAAAAAGTATTTAATAGTTTTAATTGTCATGATACTCCTTTAATCACAAAAACAAAGCAAATGTCATGTACATGTTAAACAAAGAAGAAACACGACTGATCAGACTACACTTGTGCGTCTGTGTGAGTGCGTGCAGGTGTGTGTGTATGTGTGTTTGTGCGCTGTTTTTTGTAAATATCTGTGAAGGAGAATAGGAGTGAGAAAGAGCAATTTGATTGTGTATTGCATGTGAGAAAGATAAAGAGGTGTGTGTGTGTGTGTGTGTGTGTGTGTGTGTGTGTGTGTGTGTGTGTGTGTGTGTGTGTGTGTGTGTGTGCGTGTGTGTGTGCGTGTGTGTGCGCGCGCTAGAGAGAGCTACTTGATTGTGTATTGCATATGAAACAAGAAAGCTCTGTGCGTGTGTGTGTGTGTGTGTTAGAGAGAGAGAGAGAGCAAACAAACATGGACGAAGTGTGTAGTGGGGGAAGGAGGAAACTCTTTAATTTACTTCAAATAAACTCTTTACAACGCCGCCTCTCTCTCTCTCTCTCTCTCTCTCTCTCTCTCTCTCTCTCTCTCTCTCTCTCTCTCACCACACAGACAGACATACATGCATTCACTCACAATATATTTACACACACAGTCACATAACTCAAACAATCTATCACACACACACACACACACACACACACACACACACACACACACATACATAACATAGACCATAGCCTGTTTAGCGTACACAGATGGGTATGAGTGGATGTATGCAAGCATTGTGTGACTTCGCCATATTGCTCATGACGTCATAAGAATACTATCCACAGAGAATTAGTAGAGATAGACTACTATTATTGTATTATAGTTTATGTATCATATATGTTTTGACACTATTTAATTGTCCAACTTTTCTTTAATTGTATGTGTGTTATTTATTTGATATCGTGTACCGGTACTGTTGGACCTCTGCGTACGAATTGGCTAGTCGACCCTGTGTGTAGTACCAAATCTAGACTTATGTGTGTAGTTGTTTGTGTGTGTATATTAATGTTTGGCCTATGTAGTGTGATGTTGTTTGTGCGCGCGCGTGTGTGTGTGTGTGTGTATTATGTAGTGTGTGTTTTTTGTTTTTGTATGTGTGTAGGCTATGTGTACTTTGTAGTGTGGTGGTGTATGTGTGAGGGGTCTGTGAGTGTACAGTTTATGTGTGTGTGCGCGTGTGTGTGTGTGTGTGTACGTACTTAACCACTCTACTCTCGTGTCTGCTTTTATGCTTGTATGCCATGTTTTGCAAATGATCTGGTAGTCAAGGAAGAGACTGGATGCCATAGATGTGTATGCTGTATTATTATGTGTAGTATATTTCTCAAATACACGTTAGTTACATGAATTAATGTTTCCTGAATGTGTTGTGATTATATGTTGCGGTAGTACGGTACCCAGTCGTTACTATCTCTCTCTCTCTCTCTCTCTCTCTCTCTCTCTCTCTCTCTCTCTCTCTCTCTCTCTCTCTCTATATATATATATATATATATATATATATATATATATATATATATATATATATATATATATATATATATAATATATATAGGCTATACCTCAAATTAAGGTAGTGGTGCTGTGATTATGTCCCGCTCACTATATTCTCCAAGCCTATAACTATGACTCAGTTAATGCAGTGTGGTATTTCGGTACAGGTGCCCACATAAGTTATCTTCCTCGTCGTGAGTTTACGTATGGCAATATAATAGTATGAATGATTTGCAAGTGTGGTTTCCCATAGTTATCAGTTGACTAAATTAAATGAGTTAACCACTGAATAAGAAACTACATCCGTAATTCAATCGTGTACATTATAATATCCATGTATAAGATCACAGATACGAACAGAATTTATGTGGGCACCTGTACCTAACCAGAGTGACTGATAAGGGGGAGGTGTGGTGGTGGTGGTGGTAGCTTAAGTAGCTTAGGGTTGTGGTGTATTGTTGTTGAGGTAATGGATTGATTTGACAGTCATTAACGGAAGTACTGAGAGAGAGAGAGAGAGAGAGTGTGAGTGTGTGTGTGTGTGTGTGTGTGTGTGTGTGTGAGAGAGAGAGAGAGAGTAGGTATGTGTGTGTGTGTGAGAGAGAGAGATTGAGTAAGAGTGTGTGAGTGTGTGTGTGTCGTGAAAGAGTGAGTGAGTTGTAAAGTAATGTTAAATATCACCATGTCCTTGCGTTCATTCCAAAGAGATACGCTTAATGAAAGTGAGATAAATGCCGTGCAAGGCACTGCATACCTCGGAGAGAGAGAGAGAGTGTGTGTGTGTGTGTGTGTGTAAGTAAATCTCACTCAGTCCTTGCGTTTATTCCAAGTATATGTGCCAATTGAAAGGCAAAGCAATACAAAACGGGTTATATATATATATGTGTACAGAGAGAGAGTGAGAGAGACTTGCATGCTGTTTACTAGGGCCATTACCGCTTGTTTTATTGTTGTTCTGCCATTCCTGATGCCATTTGTTGGTATTTGAAGTGGCAAGCTATGTTTATATACTAGTGCATCTGGGTGGCCGGACACATCAACCGGTAGACCATAATATCAACCAGTAGACCATAATCACATTCAACCTGTCCCAAAGAAGGGTGACCGCTCTCAACCCTCCAACTATCGTCCAATTGTTCTCATTTCTTGTCTTTCTAAAGTTTTTGAAACTATTCTTGCTTCCAAATTTCTTAAGCATTTCTCTTCTCATAATCTGCTCTCAGATCGCCAGTATGGCTTCCTTAACCTGACAAGCGCGATATAGACCTAGGTGCTAGGGTAGTTATTTGTGCATTTCTAGCCCTGGATTCTGACAGAATTAGTTATATTTACAATATAAAGCATTATTTGTTTTCGGTATGAGTTTTATTTTACATATATGATGTATATATGAACCTTCAAGAGTGCTAAAATAAGTGGGAAAAGCATTTGGGTGGTGAAAAACGAAGATATTGGCCACCCGGTCATAATCTCAGGCGAGAGAGAGCCACAGGCAGCCCTCCCCTCTCGCTGTCTGGGAGTCAACTGAGACGAGCGGGGCGGTGTGTGCCGGTGTCTGGGTGTTGCATAACGATCTTTTATGCAACCCACTTGTGCTACATTATCGCGGGAGAGAAAAATAACCGATAAATGATGATAATAAGAGGAAAAATAGGTGATAATTGAGGAGGGGGGGAGGGGGGAATAAGGTGGGGAAGGAGGGAAGGGGGAGGGGTGAGAAACACATGGATGAGTACTAGAGGGGAATTATCTCACCTATAGACAAAATCCTTTGTTTTGATAGGCCCTTTTTTTTTATGGAAGGCTTTTTTTATGGTCCTTGCTTCCGTGAGGCCTATCGCGTTCCCTATAGGAAGCCTTCCGTGAGGCCTATCGCGCTTGCCGGGTTAAGGGTCGCTCTACTGGTGACCTTCTTTCGTATCTTACTAACTCTTGGTCATCCTCCTTTCGGGACTTTCGGTGAGACTTTTTTCTATTGCACTAGACATATCGAAAGCCTTCGATAGAGTCTGGCATAAATCTTTAATTTCTAAACTACCCTCCTTCGGTTTCTATCCCTCCATCTGTGCCTTTGTCTCTAATTTCCTTTCCGGCCGTTCCATAGCCGCGGTTGTGGACGGCCATTGTTCACTTCCTCACCCTATAAACTCCGGTGTTCCTCAGGGCTCTGTCCTATCTCCTATTCTCTTTCTAATTTTTATAAATGATCTCCTTAACTGTACCTAATTCCCATCCATTCATACGCAGACGACTCAACCTTACACTACTCCATTACTTTTTCAGAACGCCCCAGCCAGCAATCCCTCAAGGACAAACGTAATGAAACCATAGAACTCTTAAATTCTGATCTAAATACTATTTCCAATTGGGGCAGAGAAAACCTTGTTGTTGTTGTTGTTGTTCCTCAGGCTGTCTGGCCGAGCAGCCCCAAGGTCCCGAGCAAGGCCAAGGCCATAACCGAGCGCCCCCACAGAACCTTCCCAGCTTACCACTAATAATGCCCAGGTGACCGAAGCCACTCAAAGGCGGGGAGCTGAGGAGGGTGCGTAAACGCCCGGGAAACAAAAGCCCTACCCAAGGCCCTGTGCCCCTCAGCAATTATAAAGGGAAAGTTGAGGGGCAAAGGAAAAATGTGACGCTTTGGCTCCCAATCTGCCAGGGTTGGCAGTAGGGAGGTCAATCCACGGAAAAGACGCCGTCACTTGAGATCTAGAAAATATATAAGTAAAAGGAACAGTCAGAGTAAGCTATGGGTATGGCAGAGAATGCTCAACTCTCATTCTGATAGACCAGCCCATCACCAGAGAGAAAACCTTGTTAACTTTAATGCTTCCAAAACCCAATTTCTCCATCTATCTACCCGTCAGGATCTCCCAGCGGACTATCCCTTATTCTTCAACAATACAAAAATCAACCCTTCATCTTCTCTCAATATTCTTGGTGTCTTTTTTTCTTCTGCTCTCACTTGGAAGGACCATATTACCAGTCTTGCTAAGGCAGCCTCCCAGAAGCTGGGTGTGCTCAACCGCCTTAGGGGGTTCTTTTCCCCTGCACAGCTTCTTGCTCTGTACAGGGGCATAGTGCACCCTTGTATTGAGTATTGTTCACATGTGTGGGGAGGTTCCTCTCACACCGCTCTCCTAGACAAGGTTGAAAGGATTGGCCTTTCGTATCATTAACTCCCGTCCACTCACCAACTCTCTGCAATCTCTCTCTCTCCACCGCAATGTTGCATCTCTCTCGCTATTCTATCGCTACTATAATAATCAGTGTTCCTCAGAGCTATCCCAGTGCATACCACCTCCTTTACGTAGGGCACGTGGTACCCGTCTTGCAACTCAATCCCACCCCTACTCTGTGCAACTCTCCAACCCAAGAGTGAAATGTTACTCTCAAACTTTCTTCTACTCAACAGCTGAGCTCTGGAACTCTCTCCCAGAATCAGTCTTTCCCGCTTCCTATGACTTAAATTGCTTCAAACTCCGTGTGTCCAGGCATTTTGGCTCGAACGTCCCTTGATTTTGGCCCTGTCGCTCTTTCAACTATGGGGGAGGCACTCGCTATAGGCAGTTATGCCTTTTGCCTCAATCACATAGAAAAAAAAAAAAAAAATCATCAACCAGTAGACCATAATTATCAAGCGGTGGACCATAATTATCAAGCGGTGGACCATAATTATCAAGCGGTGGACCATAATTATCAACCGGTGGACCATAATTATCAACCGGTGGACCATAATTATCAACTGGTAGACCATAATTATGAAGCGGTGGCCCATAATTATCAACCGGTGGACCATAATTATCAACCGGTGGACCATAATTATCAACCGGTGAACCATAATTATCAACCGGTGGACCATAATTATCAAGCGGTGGACCATAATTATCAACCGGTGGACCATAATTATCAAGCGGTAGCCCATAATTATCAACCGGTGGACCATAATTATCAACCGGTGAACCATAATTATCAACCGGTGAACCATAATTATCAATGACCATAATTATCAAGCGGTGGACCATAATTATCAACCGGTGGACCATAATTATCAACCGGTGGACCATAATTATCAACCGGTAGCCCATAATTATCAACCGGTGGACCATAATTATCAACCGGTGGACCATAATTATCAAGCGGTAGCCCATAATTATCAACCGGTGGACCATAATTATCAACCGGTGAACCATAATTATCAAGCGGTGGACCATAATTATCAACCGGTGGACCATAATTATCAACCGGTGGACCATAATTATCAAGCGGTAGCCCATAATTATCAACCGGTGGACCATAATTATCAAGCGGTGAACCATAATTATCAAGCGGTGGACCATAATTATCAACCGGTGAACCATAATTATCAACCGGTGGACCATAATTATCAACCGGTGGACCATAATTATCAACCGGTGGACCATAATTATCAACCGGTGGACCATAATAATCAACCGGTGGACCATAATTATCAAGCGGTAGCCCATAATTATAATTATCAACCGGTAGCCCATAATTATCAACCGGTGAACCATAATTATCAACCGGTGGACCATAATTATCAAGCGGTAGCCCATAATTATAATTATCAACCGGTGGACCATAATTATCAAGCGGTGGACCATAATTATCAACCGGTAGACCATAATTATCAACCGGTGGACCATAATTATCAACCGGTGAACTATAATTATCAACCGGTAGACCATAATTATCAACCGGTGGACCATAATTATCAACCGGTGAACCATAATTATCAACCGGTAGACCATAATTATCAAACGGTGGACCATAATTATCAACCAGTGAACCATAATTATCAACCGGTGGACCATAATTACCAACCGGTAGACCATAATTATCAACCGGTAGACCATAATTATCAAGCGGTAGCCCATAATTATCAACCGGTGGACCATAATTATCAACCGGTAGACCATAATTATCAAGCGGTGGACCATAATTATCAACCGGTGAACCATAATTATCAACCGGTAGACCATAATAATCAACCGGTGGACCATAATTATCAAACGGTGAACCATAATTATCAACCGGTAGACCATAATTATCAATCGGTGGACCATAATTATCAACCGGTGAACCATAATATTATTATCAACCGGTGGACCATAATTATCAACCGGTAGACCATAATTATCAACCGGTAGACCATAATTATCAAGCGGTAGCCCATAATTATCAACCGGTGGACCATAATTATCAACCGGTAGCCCATAATTATCAACCGGTAGACCATAATTATCAAGCGGTAGACCATAATTATCAAGCGGTAGCCCATAATTATCAACCGGTGGACCATAATTATCAACCAGTAGACCATAATTATAATTATCAACCGGTAGCCCATAATTATCAACCGGTGAACCATAATTATCAACCGGTAGACCATAATTATCAAGCGGTAGCCCATAATTATCAACCGGTGGACCATAATTATCAACCGGTAGAGAATAGATAATTTAAGGGCCCAAATAATACAAAAAAAAAAAACATTATCCTCCACCCTCCACCTCAGTCTTTCTTTTCTTTCCTCCCTCCTACTTCCTCTCTTTCTTCCTTCTTTTATGTCTGTCCCTTCCTTCCTCCTCTCTCTTTATTTTCCTCGTACCCTCCTCCCCCCTCCCCTACTCCTACAGTATCTCCCAATTTTATTCTCTTTCGTCCCTCCACTCTATTTCTTTTCCTTCTACGTCCGTCCTTCTCCTCCTTCTCTCTCTCTCTCTCTCTCTCTCTCTCTCTCTCTCTCTCTCTCTCTCTCTCTCTCTCTCTCTCTCCACCAGCTGCCGTTGTTTCCTCTCCACTCCCCCCCCCCCCCCACACAACCCTTTCACAATTCTTCCTCCCCTCACCCCGTTTTTATCTCTCCTTGCCTCTTCCCATCTATTCTTCCTCTTTTCTCTTTTTTCTTCTCTTTATCCTCCTCCTCCTCCTCCTCCTCTTCCTCTTCTTTCACCCTCCGACCCCCCTCCCCGCCTATTGTTATTATCTCTCATTTGCCTCTTCCCATTTATTTTTCCTCTTCTCTCTCTTCTTCCTCCTCCTCTTTCACAGACCTTGCGATGTAAGCGAGGGGACCAAGACTTCGTGTCATTCTAGTAGACACTAAATCCTCAAACAGAGTAAAGTAGAAGAAAAGAATAGCAGAGAAGAGTGAGAGTGAAGGGAAGAGTGAGAAGAGGAGAGAGAGAGAGAGAGAGAGAGTAGAGGTAGAAAAGAAGAGAGAGAGAGAGAGAGGATGCCAGCACGAAATACGGCCCAGTGCCACCAAGGATGAAAGGGGGAGGAGGCGTTGGTAACACTGCTCAGACTACCCATGATAAAAACACTGGCACATCAAAAAGCCAAGCCGCTCGTGGTGGAAGAGAGAGAGAGAGAGAGAGATAATTAAAGTTAGAGTTAATTTTACTTTCAACAACATTCTAAATGAACACGGTTACATGTATGTTCTTTACAGAGAGAGAGAAGGTGGAGCGAGCGAGAAATTGGAGTGGGAAAGAATAAGTATTAGAACGAGAAAAGCGAGAGTTAAAACTGAAAGAGAGGGTAGAGTAGACAAGAGTCGAGTAGGAGAGAGAGAGAGCGAGCGAGAGAGAAAGAGAGAGAGTTAGTTTTACATACAGCAACACTATAAAAGAACACTGTTACATGTGTGTGTGTGTGTGTTAAAGTGGCGAAGAACTTCCTAGGTTGCTTCCCATTACCATCACCTCATCCATCTCCTTGTCTATATCTCCTCTCCATCATCACCACGACCACCACCATCACCACCACAGCTACCATCATCATCACCACCACCACAACTACCATCATCATCACCACCACTACAACTACCAACACCACAACCATCACCTTCCTCTTCTATACCTCATCATCATTATCATCACCACCACTACATCTACCAGCATGACTACTATCACTTTCCTCTTTTTAATTACTGTAGTTTGGCGATTTAAACCCCTTTTGTGCCATTTAGATGTCGATTTTTTCCTGGCGAGCAATAGCCAGCCTATAAATTAGGAGGAACCGGGACACATTTATCTCGATGGGGTGTCTTGGGGGCATTCTTTATATTTGATGGAAATCTTGGGAGGAAACTAAAGAAAGTAGGACTGATAATAAAAAAATAAAAAATAAACAAAACAAAATCTCCCCTTAAGCAACACCATTTATCTATCTCCACCACCACCATCATCACCATCTTCATCACTACTGTACCCTCTTCACCACCACCACTACCATCATCACCATCTTCATCACTACTATACCCTCTCCACCACCACCACTACCATCATCACCATCTTCATCACTACTATATCCTCTCCACCACCACCACCATCATCATCACTACACCCCTCACCACCACCATCATCACTACAGCCCTCACCACTACCACCACCATTCTCTCACCACTCTTTTACGGTTGAGGGACTGGTTGGTGTGTAAGCCTCTACCAAAGGGATGTGGAACCTCCTAAAGTGCTTCTCTTATGTTCATGTGGTGTTTGTTTCTTGTTACCATCACCACTATCACCACCTTTCTCTCCTCTCCTCCACCACCACTACCATCATCACCACCACAATCACCACCTTCCTCTCCTATCCTCCACTACTACCATCACCACCTTTCTCTCCTACCCTTCTCCACCACTACCATCATCACCACCTGTCTCTCCTTCCTCCACCATCACTACCTTTCTCTCCTCTCCTCCACCACTACCATCATCACCATCACCACCACAATCACTGCCTTTCTCTACTTCACTACCATCATCATCATCTTCGTCACTACCCCAATCACCACCACTCACCACCTTTCTCTCCTTCCTCCACCACCACTACAATCATCACCATCACCACCACCACCACCACTACAATCATCACCACCACCACCACCACTACCATCATCACCACCACCATACTCTCCCTGTCTTTCGTTTCCAAGTATCATTATGGTGTGAGAGAGAGAGAGAGAGAGAGAGAGAGAGAGAGAGAAAACAAAAAGAGAAAGAGAGAGAGAAAAGGAGAAAGAGAGAGAGAGAGAGAAAGCAAACAAAAGAGAGAGAGAGAGAGAGAGAGCTGCTACTAAAGTGCCGTAGAAGCTCCTATAAAGTGCTTCCGAGGTGCTTACGGCTTTTGTCTTGTTTGTTGTTTTCTTTTCTTTTGGCATTTGTTTTATGTGTGGTATTTACCTTTTGTTCGTGTTTTTTTTGTTTCTTGTTGACTCCACCATTGTCATCACCACCTGCATCATTATCATCATCATCACTGCTACCCTCTCCACCACCACCAACACCAACATCCTCTCCACCACCCACCATCACCACCACTATCGTCTCCTCCATTCTCCACCACCACCAACACCAACATCCTCTCTACCACCCATCACCACCACTATCGTCTCCACCAACCCCTCCATCACCGCCACTATCGTATCCACCATTTTCTCCCCCACCCACCACCATCACCACCACAATCGTCGCCTCCATTCTCTCCACCACCAACAATAACATCCTCTCCACCACCCACTATCGTCTCCTCCATTCTCTCCACCACCCACCACCACCAACAACATTCTCTCCACCACCACCATGTTGTTTATTTTTGTACCCTTCCCTCTTTATAATTTCCCTCCCTCACCCCTCCTCTCTCGTGTGTGTGTGTGTGAGAGAGAGAGAGAGAGAGAGAGAGTACTTGTTTGTCTGTCTATGTGTATGTGTGAGAGGGTTAATGCTTCTGTGTGTGAGTGTGTGTGTGTGTGTGAGAGAAAGAGAGAGATTACTTGTTTATCTATGTGTATGTGTGAGAGAGAGTTAGTGCTTCTGTGTGTGTGTGTGTGTATGTGTGTGAGAGAGTTAGTGCTTCTGTGTGTGTGTGTGTGAGAGAGAAAGATTACTTGTTTGTATGTCTATGTGTATGTGTGAGAGTACAAAGGAGTACAAAGGAAATCAAGCAACAACAGGTCTAGTGACCCTTCTAGGCTGCTTGTCCTCCAAAACCCTGAGGATCAAGTGTCCAAACAGTGGTTTAGAGTGGGTAAGGGAACATTGGAAAGGGAACTACTGCCCTGGAACTAATGTCCGTGGCAGGATTAGGAAGTTAGTAGGGGACAGATGGGTTAGTAACTGAGGGGGGGATACAATAAAGTTATTCATTTACAAACGCAGTCAGTCGCGGGTTTGATGCGAGGTATGTGTCTAAGCGGAGTTTAAATGAATCAACGGTGCTGCAGTCTATAACGTCTCGGGGAAGCCCATTCCACAAGTTGACAACTCGATTGAAGAAGAAATTCTTAGATTCGTGTGAGTTAAAAGATTTACCAATAATTTTGCAACCGTTTCCCCGCGTGTAATTAGATTGGTCGATAGTGAAGTATTTACTACAGTTCATATTGTCGATGCCTTTGATGATTTTGAGAGAGAGTTAGTGCTTCTGTGTGTGTGTGTGTGAGAGAGAGAGAGAGTACTTTGTTTGTCTATGTGTGGGTGTTTAGTGGGTACGTTTATGTGTGAGTGAGGTAGTGCTTCTGTGTGTGTGTGTGTGTGTTTATGTGTGTGTGTTCTGCAAGAGTTTGTGTGTATGTTGTATGTGATTATATACCTGTTTGTGTGTGTTTACTGTGTATGTGTGTGTGTGTGTGTGTGTGTTTTGCATCCTCTGTGTGTGAGTGTGTGTAGACTACCGTATATTGTCTGTCTGATTATATTTGTGTCTGCTTTCTGTTTCGTGTGTCTGTGGTGTGTTTGCGTGGGCGTATCGTATGTGTCTGTGTTATGTGTGTGTGTGTGTTTGTAGGCTACCGTACCTTATATCGTTTGTCTGATTATATGTGCGTGTCTGTTTTCTGTGTGGTGTGTGTGCGTGGGCGTATCTTATGTGTCGGTGTGTGTGTGTGTGTCTGTCTGTGTTCTGTGTGTGTGTGTCCGAGGGTTGCCAACTTTATCATTGTAGTGGTGTAGGTGGAGGCGTTTGTAGTGGTGGTTGTAGTGGTATTGTGGTGTTGTAGTTTTGTGTGATGGTTGTAGTGACGTTGTAGTGGTGGTCGTGTTTTTTTTTTTTTTTTTTTTTTTTTTCTCTCCCTAGACCTCCATCAAGCTTTAAAAACCCGTCCAAGACCCTCCTTCAAGATAATTTTTTACATTTTTCTATATAAAAATGTCCCGCCCGAAGGCCAGTTTCTCTTAAATCACAGGGTCGTTCTTGCTCGCCAGGAACAAAATTACAAGACAAGTCTTAAAAATTGACAAAGAAACGGGACGAAAGGTCTTAAAATCGCCAAATAAATGGGCTTATATTCTGACTACCGGTACCAATGGGGCTAAACGTGAGGAAGAAAGGGGACGTGACAAATTGGCCATCTCCCCTTAAATATGGTTGTAGTAACGTTGTTGTGGTATGTTATAGTGAGTATATATATGATTAGATTGATATCCAGTATTCGATAAATGGATATTAATCGTAGTCATGTACTTACTCTTTAACTGTCTTGGTGGTATAATGGTTAACGATATCCAGTATTCGATAAATGGATTTAATCGTAGTCATGTACTTACTCTTTAACTGTCTTGGTGGTATAATGGTTAACACGTATTCGATAAATGGATTTTCTGTCATGTACTTACTCTTTAACTGTCTGGGTTACGAATCCCCGAGGATTAATCGTATACTCTTTAAGGATCATATACTTTCATTCATTTCATTGGGTGTTATTAATGTTAAGAACGATCATAGTTAATACTAAGGTAGTTTAGAATAGGTAAACTTGGACTACATTTAGATAAGTTTGGTTGGGTTACACGGGGTTTGGTTGGAAAAGGTTAGGTTAAGTTAGGACTAAGTTTGATTGGGTTAGAACTTAGACGAGGCTTGCTTGGGAATAGATAAGGTTAAGTTAGATTGGATGTAAAATCTTGTTCTTCTGATTGGTGGTATAATATTGTCAATTAACTCTTTCCCGTGAACACAAACTCACGTGTGTGTGTGTGTTTTTTTTTTGTTTTTTTTTGTTTTTTTTCCTATGTGAATGAGGGAGACAAAAGGCAGAACTGCCTGTGACGAGTGCCTCTCCCAGAGTTGAAAGAGTGACACTGCCAAAATCAAGGAATGTTGTGTGTGTTATTGTAGAACATATAGGCCTAGGCCATAGCCTATATAGCCTAGCCTACTGCACAGTATGTTGTCTACCATATTCAGTTTTTTTTCCATCAGTATTTGTGTGTAACTATTCAGGTCATATGTAAATTCCCTGGATCAAACCCCCCTACTGCCATAGAGCCCCTTCGAAGCCCGGAGTCCAGCGTTGTTTTATATATATTTAGGTATATTCCGTATGTTCCTGAGTGTGTGGGTGTTTGAGTATTATATGTGTTTATATGTGTATGAATCTTGTGTGTGTGTGTGTGTGTGTGTGTGTGTGTGTGTGTGGTGGTGAGGGGGGGGGGGGTGTTATGTGTGTATTTGAATATTCTTCTTATGGTGTTTATATTTCAGTCTTGTCAACTTTTAGTCATATTCGTTTATATTTGTATTAACTATTGTGCACGTATACGGTATACTCTATTGGCATTGAATTATCTATATTGCCTTTCTTTACCATCTCAATAATTATAAATTTTATTGATTGTATTTAAACTAATTTCTCTTGCCTTCCTTTACCATCTCAATAATTATAAATTTTATTGATTGTATTTGAAGTGTATTGTGTATTGTGAATATTATGATCGTTCGAGTCCAGTTTGTGCCGCACTTGGGTTATTTCCGGAATATCTGGTGGGTTCGGTTTGTGCTTTTACGGTCTCTTAGCGCCGATCCCGAAAGTGTGGTGTGTGTATGTAGCCCAGACGTGTTCCTGTGTGTGTGTGTGTGTGTGTGTGTGTGTGTGTGTGTGCAGACTGTCAAACGAGAGACGATTCACCCCCTGGCCATACCCCCCCCCCCCCCCCTCTTCATCTTAGTCATTATTATAATTAGATATACCAAGTTGAAATTATGCTCTATATAGTCTGTTTATTATCAGCTGAGGGTGTGTGTCATTATGTGGGTGTCATGATGTGTGTGAGTGTGTTGGTGTGTATCAGAGAGAGAGAGAGAGGTAGGGGGGGGGGTGTTGTATATTTTGGAACAATATCCTAATATAATATTCACCGACATCAGGGAAATTTATATATGTAAATTTAAGGCAGACCAGCGTGTCCTAGGAGAGAGAGAGAGAGAGTTACTAGTAGTTACAACTAATATTTAGCATCCCAAAGACCTTGCGGTTCATTCCGAAACAAGATAGATTGTGTAGTGCACTACGCTCATTGCAAAGTGTGCAATACATGATCTACCCTTTTCTTGAACGGCTATACTGAAACATTATTGACAACTTCTGAGGGAAGCTTATTCCAGGTAAAACAAATCCAGTATTATATGAAAAAGTTTCCACAAATAAAAGTTCGGAACTTCTTCAATTCTAATTTCCAGCCTCGGTTGCGTGTTGTATTTCTATTGAGGGTCAACATCTTATTGTAATTCACGTTGTTAAACCCATTCACTATTGTAAACACTTCAATGAGGTGACCTTAACCCTTTCTGTACCGGCGACCTCTTTTTCATTTTATGTTAGGTATATTTAGAGGATTTTGTTCAGTTTAAGAAGGATCTGTGGTAGTATGAAGGATTAAGTGAGATGGTTCAAAGCCTGTTAATGTCTGGAGGCTCTTTTGAAATTGAATATGATCGTCTAATATTAATATAATAACAATTAATAATAATTAGCCAGAATAAAAGTTAAAAGGACGTCGCCGGTAAAGAAGGGGTTAAGAGAGAGAGAGAGAGAGAATCATAGAGAAAATGAATGTGTGTATGTGATATTAATTTACATATATTTACGTAGATACTTTAACCCCACAGACCTTACGATCCAAACGAGGTGGTCCGGAAATAATACTAGTAGAGATAGCTGAACCACAAATAAAGGAAAGTGGAAGACAAGGAGAGAGAGAGAGAGAAAGAGAAAGAAAGAAAGAGAGAGAGAGAGAGGGAGGAGGAGGAGTACAAAGGAAATCAAGCAACAACAGGTCTAGTGACCCTTCTAGGCTGCTTGTCCTCCAAAACACTGAGGATCAAGTGTCCAAACAGTGGTTTAGAGTGGGTAAGGGAACTACTGCCCTGGAACTAATGTCCGTGGCAGGATTAGGAAGTTAGTAGGGGACAGATGGGAGGAGGAGGAGGAAGAAACAGAGAGAGAGAGAGAGAGACTTTGGGTACATATTCTGGAAGGACCCAAAAGAGGGGGTAATTGTTGGGGGGGGGGGGTAGATAGTGGGGTAGGATTTAATGTAGTCAGGGAATGACGAAAATGTGTGTGTGTGTGTTGTTTTTTATCCATTCGGCCCCATTCAAGTAGGAAATTTAAGACGTTACACCCTATTGTTTGACGATTTGTTTCCTGGCGAGCAATAGCGAGCTAGCTCCGCCGGAGAAATTTGTCTACCGAAAAATTTAGATTTTTATATAGTAAACCTTTACAAAAAATCGCTTCCTATCACTCGCTAAAAATTATAAATGCCACCTGAAGAGAGAGAGAGAATGTGTGCGTGAGAGAGAGAGAGAGTGTGTGTGTGTGAGAGAGTGAGTGAGTGAATGAGAGTGCGAGTGAGTGAGTGAGGAAGGGGCATAGAGTGAGTGAGTGAGGGAGAGAGAGAGTGAGAGAGCATAGAGAGTTGCTTTCCTTTCTCTCTCTCTCTCTGTTATCGACTTGGCCCCCGGTATATCCTTGGAGAGACTTTGGGTACACGTTCTGGAAGGACCCAAAACGGGAGGGGGGGGGGGGGGGTAGTGATGTAGGTCAAGGGAATTAGGGCGAGAGAGAGAGAGAGAGAGAGAGTTAAAAATGAGAGAGAGAGAGAGAGAGAGAGATAATGAGACTGAAAGCGCATCCAATGGAGAACACACCTGCGCACTGGTACCATTGTCAAGATAGCTCACTATAGGTAGCGCCAATGGACTTGACAATAATCTGGACCCCTTAACTTCTTATAACTCAAAACGAATGAAAGCAATCGAGCTGACATTTATATCATTTGGGAAGAGTCCACCAGGATATAGGTGTGGAAATTTACAGCCAGTTTGCTCAAGGTCCTTTTGAGTTACGAAGAGGTCAGGGGTCGAGATAATTGTCAAGTTCGTTGGCACTACCTATAGGTTTGTACATGAGCCATCCTCTAAGTTCTTGTGTGTAGGTGTTGTATGTGATGGGGATGTGTATGATGGTGATGTGAGTGGGTGTGTATGCGATGTGTGTGTGTGTGTGTGGGTTAAAAAGACACATAAAAGACACAAAAGATGAGGGGGGCAATAACAGTCAACAAATGAATTGGAGGGTGTGAGTGGGTGAGGGGGGGGGGGGGGTGATAACAGTGAACAAATGAACTGGAGGGTGTGGGTGGGGTAGAATAACACACCGACCGACACAAAGAGCAATGGACATAATATGATAACAAGGGACAGACACAGACAGAGTGAGAGAGAGAGAGAGAGAGAGAGTGGACCTTGAAGCCTCGACCCCCTGAGTATGACTAGGGTACGTATCCTGGAAATCCTAAATACAGGGAGGGGGGGGGGGGTGATGTAGGTCAGGAGAGAGAGAGAGAGAGAGAGTTGGCTTCATCCATTCAACAAGGAATGTTTAGACGTTTTGCCCCATTAGCTGACGAGTTTGTCCTGGCGAGCTATAGCGAGCCTTTTACTTTGAGGAACCAGGCCGGGACGTTTTTCTATCGAAAGACGTACAAATTCAGCCAGCTGTCTGAAATGGGGAAGCACATCTTAAAATTCCTGGCTGAATGGATAAAAGCCTAGAGAAAGAGTTACTCAGACCACACAGACCTTGCGGTCCCTACTAGGTGGTCCGGCCTTAATACTACTAGACAGGGACAGTTTATAGTCGAAGAATATGACAGCAAAGTAGAAGGCTCTCTCTCCCCACCCTCCGCTCCCTCCGGTTAAAAGGCCGTACCGGAAAATAGGATGACGTATAACCTTATGGATCTGGAAATTCCCACAAAGAAAAGTTTATAATTATAGAGTATAGAAAAAACACTAGTCTGACAGGGAATGTGTACTTGAGAGAGAGAGAGAGAGAGAGAGAGAGAGAGAGAGAGAGAGAGAGAGAGAGAGAGAGAGAGAGAGAGAGGGGGGGGGAGAAAGTGTGTGTGAAAGTGAGAGTGAGAGAGAGCAGACGAGGAGGTTGAATAACAGTGAGAGCAAGAGAAGAAGAGGTACAAGGAATGATAGTTATCTGGGAATGGACCTTGAAGTTGCCTCCCCCCCCCCCCGGTCTGACTTTAGGGTACGTATTCTGGAACTTCTAAAAACTTGGAGGGGGGGGGGGGAGGTGATGTAGGTCAGGGGTACGCTGCTGGGGTCACACACATACTCCTGGAAACTGGGGTACGGAGAGAGAGAGAGAGAGAGAGAGAGAGAGAGAGAGAGAGAAGGGTGTTGGAGGGAGGGAAAGAGAGAGGGGTGTGTGAGTGTGCGGGTGTTTGAGAGAGAGAGAGAAAGAAGGGTTTGAGTCTGGGTGTTTGAGAGAAAGAGAGAGTGAGAGGAGGGTGTTGGAGGGTGAGAGGAGGGCGTGTGTGTGTGTGTGTGTGTGTGTGTGTGTGTGTTTATGTGTATGTAAGAGAGAGGAGGGAGGGTGTGTATGTGTTTGAAAGAGAGGAGGAGGAGGCTATGAGTGGGAGTGTGAGAGAGAGAGGAGGGCATGTGTGTGTGTGTGACAAAGTTTATGTATATATGCATGTATGTGTGTGTACTATATGTATACATATCTGTGTGTGTGTGTTTGTGTGTTAATCGCATATAGATAGACATTTGTTTTGGAATTCATTAACATATTTTTGGGTCTTTTAGGAGAAAGAGAGTATGTTGAGTTTGGTGAGGAGTTAAAGTTATTTGTGATAGTAATATTGTCTGTGGGTAGCCATCATTTATAGTGTTAGTATTAAGTGTTGTTGTTGATGGTGGTGGTTATGATGGTGGTAGTGGTTATGGTAGTAGTAGTAATGGTAGTGGTTATGTGGATTGTGGTGGTGGTAGTAGTAGACACCTAAGAATTAAAATGTAAAACTTGCAAACAAACTCAAGCCAAAACTGGGACAAAGACAATATAAAGTCAAAACAATTGCACAAAAGGTCTTAGTACTGTCAAAGAAATGAGGCTAAAGGTTTCAAAATCGCCAAGCTGACGGAACTAACTTCTACAAATCTCGAACCTAATATGCTAAACATGAGGGAGAAGGGGATCCCTAAAAAGCAACCACCTCCCCCTTAAGGTGGTGGTAGTAGTGGTTCATTGTGGGTGACCTATGTATGGTGGTGGAGGGAGTGGGTGATGGAGAGAGTGGGTGGTGGAGGGAGTGGCTGATGGAGAGAGTGGGTGGTGGAGACAGGCTGTGTGTTGAATGGTTGATGGTTATAGTGGTAGTGGTGGTGGTTAATGTGGTGGTATTGGTTCATTATGAGTGACTTATGAATGGTGATGGAGAGAGTGGGTGGTGGAGACAGGCTGTGTGGTGGCCGTGTTGAATGGTTGATGGTTATAGTGGTAGTGGTGGTGGTTATAGTGGTAGTGGTGGTGGTTAATGCGGTGGTATTGGTTCATTGTGGGTGACTTATGAATGGTGATGGAGAGAGTGGGTGGTGGAGACAGGCTGTGTGATGGGTGTGTTGAATGGCTAAAATACACACATATACACATACACACATACACACACACACAGTGGTAGAGGTAGTTGTGGTGGTTAGTGTTAGCTAAGCTAGGAAGAGGAAGAGGTAGTTTTGGTGGTGGTAGTAGTGGTTAGTGTTGGCTACTGAGAGGAAGAGGTAGTTGTGGTGGTGGTAGTGGAAGTTGTTGTGGTGGTTAGTGTTGGCTAGGGAGAGGAAGAGGTAGTTGTGGTGATGGTAGTGGTAATGGTAATGGTAGTTGATTTAGGATCTCTGGTGATGTAGAAAAGTTGTTATGGTAGTGGAATAGACTACAGTAGTTATAGTGGTAGTGGTAGTGGTTAATTCTCGGTGATAGGGGTGATGGAGAGAGGTACCGGTCGTGTTTGAGACAGGCTGCATGGCGAGGATGAAGGATGGCTGACAGGCTGGACGTATGGAGGAGTAGGGGTGGTTGTAGTGGTAGTGGTGGTGATAGTGGTTATAGTGGTGGTGGTGGTGGTGGTGGTGGTGGTGGTTATAGTGGTAGTGGTGGTGGTTATAGTAGTAGTAGTAGTAGTGGTTATAGTGGTATTAGTGGTGAGTGGTTGATTTTCGATGGTAGTGGTGGTGTTATAGTGGTAATGGAGGTCTTTCCTAAGCTGAGTAAATCGTCGTTTGTTTCAAGGGGTTAATCTATGTTTTATTAATTGCACCACAACACCAAACACCTCCAATGAAATTAATGAAAGCAAACTAGGGTTGGAAGCTCGATTCTTGGTATGACAACCTAGAAAGATAAGAGGCTTTACTCTCTCTCTCTCTCTCTCTCTCTCTCTCTCTCTCTCTCTCTCTCTCTCTCTCTCTCTCCAATTAATTTTCGTAACTGCATTCTGAGACAGAGAAGCATGAGCTAGTTTTCTCTTGCTTCTGAGAGAGAGAGAGAGAGAGAGAGAGAGAGAGAGAGAGAATGATAGATAATTAAGCTAGATAAACATAGAGAGAGAGAGAGAGAGAGAGAGAGAGAGAGAGAGCGAGAGCGCCAGGGTGTGGTATAGAGAGTTCGTCTTAGTAGAGTTAATAATAATGGTCTGTAATAAATAAAAAAAGTATATATATATTTTGTTTCACCTAACACTAAATTATTTAGGATATAATAATAAAAAGGTCTATACGATCATGGGGTATATTGATAGTGATTGACCTCTCTAACCCAAGTCTAGATGGGTTTATTACCAACAATGTACCTCTATGTTGGTATATTGTTATGGACACTTGAATCACCCTTTTCGTACCTTCTTTAACCCGTTCACTACCTGTGTCGTCCTTTTAGCTTTATTTCGGCTACTATTATACGATTTTATTCAGTTTAAAAAGGGCCTCCAGCAATTATCAAGCTTTAAACTATCTCCCTTAACTCTTTTTACTACCACAGATCCTTTTCAAACTGCACAAAACCATCTAAATATTCCTAGAAGAAAATTCAAAAGAGATCGCCGGTACAGAAGGGGTTAAAGTGAATAAACCCATAATTTTGACAGGGTATAATTATATAATTATGTATATTTGTGTGTATTTATTTTGACAGGGTATATATAATTATGTATATTTGTGTGTATTTATTTTGACAGGGTATATATAATTATGTATATTTGTGTGTATTTATTTTGACAGGGTATATTATATAATTATGTATATTTGTGTGTATTTATTTATATATGCTTCTTATTTTGTTAGCCTATTTTTACTCCCTCTTTTCTTTGTTCTATCGGTGGCGTTATAGGTTGTGATACAGGCTGCCTACTATGAGGTCTTTGTTCGTGTAGGCTGGCTCTCTCTCTCTCTCTCTCTCTCCTCTCTCTCTCTCTCTCTCTCTCTCTCTCTCTCTCTCTCTCTCTCTCTCTCTCTCTCTCTCTCTCTTTTTACAAAAATTGCAAATAGCGTAATCTCAAAAGAACAAGTTGACGATATGCAACACAATCTAGATAAATTGTCATGTTGGGCCCAAATTTGGCAAATGAGTTTCAATGCGGATAAATGTAAAGTACTACATGTCGGATACCTAAATGAGAAAGCAAACTATTCGATGAATGGCACTCAGCTTAAGAATGTAAACAGAGAAACTGATCTGGGAGTAACAATATCGAGTAACCTAAAACCGAGTCAACAATGTTTTCAGAAGTTGTTAAGAAGGCAAACAAAATAATTGGCTTTATAGGCAGGTCATTTGAGCATAGAATCCAAAGAATTTATCCTAACCCTTTCAAAGTCCTTAGTCCGCCCTCGTCTGGAATACTGCGTTCAATCCTGGTGCCCTTAGTACCAAAAAGATATAAACAAGCTAGAACGAGTTCAACGTAGAGTTACCAAAATGATACCTAGCCTAAACAACCAACCAGACGAAGAGCGTCCAAGAGAATTAAATGTATTTCCTGTAACCCAGCGGGGATTAAGAGGCGACTTAATTCAAGTGTTCAAAATCCCCCCCATCAAAGGCATCGACAATATGAACTGTCATACGTACTTTCACTATCGACCAATCTAATTACACGCGGGGAAAACGGTTTGCAAAATTATTGGTAAATCTTTTAACGATCGCACGAATCGAAGAATTTCTTCTTCAATCGAGTTGCCCAACTTGGGGAAAGGGCTTCCCCGAGACGTTATAGACTGCAGCACCGTTGATTCATTTAAATTCCGCCTAGACAAATATCTCGCATCAAACCCTCGCGACTGACTGCGTTTGTGAAATGAATAACTTTATCCTCCCCTCAGTTACTAACCCATATGTCCCCTACTAACTTCCTAGTCCTGCCACGTTTTAGTGGCAGGGCAGTAGTTCCCTTTCCAATGTTCCCCTTACCCACTCTACACCACTGTTTTGGACACTTGATCCTCAGTGTTTTTGGAGGACAAGCAACCTATAAGGGTCACTAGACCTTTTTGTTGCTTGATTTCCTTTGGACTCCTTTTGTACGCTCTTCGCCTTCTCCTCTCTCCTCCTCATCTTTTTCTCTCTCTCTGTATCTGTCTTTCTTTCTTTCTTCTTTTTCTTCTTTTCTATCCTTTCCTTCAACTTTCCTTTTCTATCGGGTATGCCATCTCTACTAGAATTAAATCCTGACCACCTCGTTTGGATCGTAAGGTCCGTGTGGCCAGTGTATCTATGTAAATCTCTCTCTCTCTTGTTGCTTGTTTTCCTTTGTACTCTCTCTCTCTCTCTCTTTGTGTGTGTGTATTTCTTTGTCTCCAGAGCGATTGGAACTCTGGCTATTGTATTCGTTGTATTTATTGTATATTGCCTTTGTTTCTCTGGGCAGGGGAATGGCGTACTGAATAGTCTCTTGTGTTGTCCCATTGTACAGGCACATTTCATAGTTCCCCGAATATTGTGTACATAAACAGTGCACATGTTTGGGGGCTTCCATGTCAGTTGAACCAGTGCCACTTCAACCAGTGCCACTTTAACCAGTGCTAACTCAACCAGTGGCCACTTCAACCAGTGACCATTTCAACCAGTGACCATTTTAACCAGTAACCTAACCTAACCTAACCTAACCTACTGGTTAAAATGGTCACTAGTTGAAGTGGCCACTGGTTGAGTTAGCACTGG
>CM064549.1:32398038-32575144 GCA_032716605.1 Paralithodes platypus | reverse complement strand
TTTGTACATATACTTTATCTCTCCTCAATAATTCCAAGCTAAAGCACATCAAGTGGATCATACCTGGCAGTGGCCTATAGACGTGGCACCAACGCACTCACCTGAAATACAAGAAACAACTCCATTATTGTCCTGTCACTATTTTCAAGAGAAATTATGCATAGAAAATTAGCTGACAGATAGACAGAAACTAGTTGTAATAAACGTTGAATATTTTAAATATACTTTTGGAGTTCACAAATAATCATCCTTGGCCCATTGCTGTGTATTATCCTTGGCCCATTGTTGTGTATTATCCTTGGCCCATTGTTGTGTATTATCCTTGGCCCATTGTTGTGTATTATCCTTGGCCCATTGCTGTGTATTATTCCGTTGGCCCCATTGTTGTGTAATTAATCCCTTGGCCCATTGCTGTGTATTATCCTTGGCCCATTGTTGTGTATTATTCTTGGCCCATTGCTGTGTATTATCCTTGGCCCATTGTTGTGTATTATCCTTGGCCCATTGCTGTGTATACCTTGGCCCATTGGCTTGTTGTATTATCCTTGGCCCATTGTTGTGGTATTATCCTTGGCCCATTGCCTGTGTCTTGATCCCTTGGCCCCTTGCTGTGAAATTATCCTTGGCCCATTGTTGTGTATTATCCTTGGCCCATTGCTGTGTATTATCCTTGGCCCATTGCTGTGTATTATCCTTGGCCCATTGCTGTGTATTATATAAATAAATAACATTGATATTGGTCATTTGAGTGTGATCTTCAAGCTCGCAGACGACTTGACGTGAATTTCAACAATCCTAAAAGGGTTCAACTACTCAACATGGATCTTAAGGGGGGGTCACCGGCTTTTATTATCTTTCTCTCCTTTTCTCCCTTTCATCATTATCAGTAGCCTATTACTATTGTGTATATTATTATTATCATTATTATCAGTAGCCTATTACTATAGTGTATATTATTATTATCATCATCATTATCAGTAGCCTATTACTATTTTGTATATTATTATTATCATTTATATCAGATTATAAATATTGTGTATATTATTATTATCATTAATAACAGACTATAAATATTTTGTATATTATTATTATCATCATTATCAGTAGCCTATTACTATTGTGTATATTATTAATATCATCATTATCAGTAGCCTATTACTATTGTGTATATTATTAATATCATCATTATCAGTAAACTATTACTATTTTGTATATTATTATCATTATTATCAGTAAACTATTACTATTTTGTATATTTTTATTATTATTATCAGTAGACTATTACTATTTTGTATATTATTATCATCATCATTATCAGTCATTTTTGGTTTTCTTTGAAGGAGGTCAACCACCGTGGCGCAGATGAAGAAGTTTAACCATTACTCACCAATGTTCCACAAGCCTCCCAGGACCAACTCAACCAGACTTCTTCCACACACTTTCCACACACCATGGCACATCCTTAAGGGGGGGGGGGGTCACCTGCTTTTTTTTCTCTCTCTGGGTTGCATCCATTCAGCCCCATTAAGCCTACTGTTTTAAGACGTTTATCCCCATCCAGGTGTCGATTTCTTCCTGGCGAGCGATAGCAAGCCAGCATATTTTCATAAATGTTTTTGACAGCAGGCTAAATTTTTACATTTTTCGACAGAAAAATGTCTCCGGAGAAGCCGAATTTCTCCATACAATGCTGGCTCGCTCTCGCTCGCCAGGTAGAAATCAACACCTGGATGCGGATAAACGTCTTAAAACAGTAGGCTGAATGGGGCCGAATGGATACAACCAAGAAAGCTAAAAAAAAGCAAGTGACTCCCCTTAACATCCACGACACTTATGATCCACCACTCACCTCGGGGGGGGGGGGCCGCAGAGGAAGAAGTTCACCCATTACTCACTAATGATCCACAACCTTAAGGGGAGGTTTTTAGTTCGTTCCCTAGCATTCCATCAATCTTAAAATTACACCCCCTAGACCCCCTTTCAAGATAAATTTGTACATTTTTCGGTAGAAAAATGTCCCGTCTGAAAGCCGGTTCCTCTTAAATTACAGGCTCGCTATCGCTCGCCAGGATAAAATCGACACCTGAATTTGCACGAAAGGTCCTTAATATGGGGTGAAAAGTGCTCTTAAAAAATCGCTAAACTACTATGGTGGCGAACGTTTTTTAAAATATCAAAAGCAATGGGGCTAAACATGAGGGAGAAAGGGGTCAAGAAAAAAATCCCTCAAGTGGAGACCTCCCCTTAAGCTTCCCAGGACCAAACCAAACAAACAGCCTTCTTCAACACACCACGGGCTTATTTATTTCATTAGTGTTTGGATTTTGTTATGTTTGTTTGTTTGTTTATTTTATTTTGTTAGTTTCCGCCCTAGACCTCCATCAAGCTGTGAAAAACACCCCTTAGACACACTTTCAAGGTAAAATTGTAAAAACAAATCTTAAAATTACAGGCTCGCTATCGCTCGGCAGGACAAAATCGACACATAAATGACACGAAAGGTCTTAATATTGACAAAGACATGGGGCGTAAAGTCTTAAAATCGCCAAACTAATGGGCCGAACGTCTTAAAATCTAAAAAGTAATGGGGCTAAACATGAGGAAGAAGGGGGTACATAAAAACCGGCCCATCCCCCCTTAAAATCCTATGACACCTATGATCCACCACCACTCACCTCGGGGGCAGAGGAAGAAGTTCATCCATTACTCACCCATGGTCCACAGCATTAACCCTTTGATTACCAGCGACGTGAGTTATATTTCATTCTAGCTTTATTTAGACGATATTATGCAGCTTAGGAAGGATCTGTGGTAGTTAAAAGGGTGGGTTGAGATAGTTTGAAGCCTTATTATGGCTAGAGGTCCTTCCTAAGCTGAATAAAATCGTCTAATCGTTGCCAGAATATGATGAAAAGGACGTCCCTGGTACTCAACGGGTTAAGCTTCCCAGGACAAACTCGAGCAACAGACTTCTTCCACACACCACCTCTGCAAGGGAAGATGGGTCGATGTTCTGGTCCCCTTTCTCCCTCGTGTTACGCCCCATTTGTTTTGAGATTATAAGACGTTCGGCCCATTAGTTTGGCGATTTTAACACACTGCCCTGGGACAAATGTCCGTGGCAGGATTGGAATATGTTAGTAGGGGACAGTTCTTAGTGTTTGTATGCTGTAATTTGTTATGAGAGGGAGACCAGAACTCAAGTCGGCAGTTGTACGTACTGTTCATTAGTTCACTAGTATTGATATGAGTACATATTGTCACAAGAAATGGAAAATGTAGGCAAATAATATGAGAGAGAGAGAGAGAGAGAGAGAGAGAGAGAGAGAGAGAGAGAGAGAGAGAGAGAGAGAGAGAGAGAGAGAGCGAGAGAGAGAGAGAGAGAGAGAGAGGTGGGCGTGAATAGAATAAGATAAGATGGGAATATTGTTGATAGATATAAAAATAAAGAAAATTATAATATAAGAGATACGAATGTTGGTATGCAAACAATGGTATGAAAATAATTCAATTGATAAAGATTATATAATAAGATAACATAGGAAGTATAAGTGAATGGCTGGAGGGGAGGCTGAGGCGCTTTACCTGACCTGACTGTGAAGGTGGGGTTCTGGGAGAGAGGGAGGGGGTGATGGAGAGAGGTTGGGTCTGTCTGGAGTACGGTAACAGTCAATCACACCATCTATCAACCCCCCAAAACAACACATCACCCCCAAAAAAACCCCCCAACGACCCCTCCGGCACCCAAACCACACTAATCACCCAACATCACATCACACACAACAAACCTCCACCCAACACAAAAACAAAAATCCCCACGCCCACAACACAAGAAAAAAATCACAAAAAATCAAAATAATCAAAAAAAAAACAAATCAAACCTAACACAACGAAAAAACAAAACGAAAAGACAACTCTGAACAATAACACAATAGCAGACCAAAAACAAAAGTAAATCACACACACCACTACACACGTGAATACGCTAAAAAAAAAATCAACACCACACACCGAAATAACACAACATCAAAACAACATCAACCAGAAAACACAATCAACCTCAAAAATCACCCCACAAAAAAAAATCAAAAGAACACCGCCCCACAACAAAAAACACACCGCAGCACACAGACAATCAAACAAAAATCACACCCCAGAACACAAAAAAAAATCAACAAACACCCACACGCAAAAACACCGGGCACACAAAAGAAAAAATTCAACTAACACCAACACGACAAACAAAACCACTGAATCACTCAACACTCGTCAGAAAGCAAAACAACACAAAAACATCACAAACACACAAAGACAGCAACAACCACACAAAACAAAACAACAAACAAAAACAACAAACAAACCAAAAAAACTAAACATAACACAACTAATCAACTATCCTGTAAAAAACATCACACCAACAACAATCCCACACAAACTCAACAGCACCACACACCAAAAAAATCACAAAAAAACAACAAAAAAATCAATATCCAAACACACGACCCAACCACAACAACCACATCCTCAAAAATCACACTACAAACAAACAAAATAAAAAAAAAACAAACTCACAATCCACACACACAACACACACCCCCCCCCCCCCCCCCCCCACCCCCCATTCACCCCCACACACACAGATACACACACACTCCCCCTCACTATCTCTCTCTCTCTCTCTGTATATATATATATATATATATATATATATATATATATTAAGCCACTATCGGGGAAAGATTGAGCATATATTGGAAATAGTTTTCCTTTGCCCAGACAACGGGAAGAGATTTGAAGCTTTAAGTTAGCTTTGTATATCCGCCTTTACTGCTCCACGTTTCTCTTTAAGGGGGTAGTACTCGCTTTTTATGAACCCCCTTCTTCCTCATGTTTAGCATATTAGTTTGGAGGTTTGAAGAGTTTCGTTCCGTTAGTTTAGCGATTTTGAGACCTTTCGCCTCATTTTTGTCGTCAATATTAAGACCTTTCGTGCCCTTTAGCTGTCGATTTTTTCCTGGCGAGTGAGAGCGAACCTCTAATTTTAAAAGGAATCGGCCTTTGGCCGGGACATTTTTCTGCCGAAAAATATACAAATTTATCTTGAAAAGGGGTCTAGGGGGTGTTTTTCTAAGCTTGATGGAGGTCTACCAAGGAACCTCAAAAATAAATTAATGACTAAATATATAGACCAAAAACGAAGCACCACCCCCTTAATGGGAGGGGCTTATCCTCAACCAGTTTTAAAATACCAGACTAATATTTTTCAGGCGAGAGCAATATTATTTTTGTGTGGGTATTTGGGACTGAATTTCGAATCCTATTTTAATGAAACATGAAGCATCCATATAAAATAGGGAGTCGTATTTTACAGCAATCCACAATGCATCATTTATGTTTTCAATATGTCGCTGAATATTGGTGTGAATAACCTAGTTGGGTCACCTGTTCTCTCTTTCCCTGGCTTGTATCCATTCGGCCCCATTCAGCCAACTGTTTCAAGACGTTTATCCCCATCCAGGTGTCGATTTCTTCCTGGCGAGCGATAGCGAGCCAGCATTGTATGGAGAAATCCGGCTTCGCCGGAGAAATTTTTCTATCGAAAAATGTACAAATTTATTTTGCTGTCAAAACAAAAATATATTTTTGCTGGCTTGCTACCGCTCAGCAGGAAAATATTGACACCTGGATGGGTGTAAACTTCATAAAACAGTAGGCTGAATGAGGCCGAATGTATATTTAAAAAAAGAAAAAAAAAAAAAAAAAAAAAAAAAAAAAGAGAGAGAGAGAGAGAGAGGGAGAGAAAGATAAACAAAGCGAGGTGGGCTCCCTTAACATACAGCAAGCCTTACACGAGAGGGAAGTATAAATAATTCAACTTTGCAATCGATAGTAAAATAGGTCCTGAAAACGAGTAATGGCGGGAGAGGCCCTCTACGAAGGACACAAACTCGATATTACAATAACCTTCCTGACGAGCGAAAGCGAGCCTGAAATTTTAGGAGGAACCGTAACATTTTTCTACCCAAAAATGTACAAATGAATCTCAAAGGGGGGTCTAGGGTGTGTTTTTCTAAGCTTGATAGAAGCGAGGAAACTAACAAAATGAATAAATTCATTAATAAACCAATAATAACTTACTATAACTTGAAACAAACAATATTTATCAAGAACTCGTATCATGTGTTGACGTTCCCTAACCATAAGACACTATAATAATAATAATATATAATCTTGTTTCACTCTCACGACTTACCCCTCTTAATTAAGGGGAGATGGCTCACTTTTTGGTTGATTTGTTTTCATGTATTTATTATTTTTCTAGTTTCCTCCCTAGACCTCCATCAACCTGTAAAAAACACCCCGTAGATCCCCCTTCAAGAAAAATTTGTAAATTGTTTGGTAGAAAAATTTCCCGGCCGAAGGCCAGTTACTCTTAAAATTACAGGCTCGCTACCACTCGCTAGGAAAAATTCGACAATAAATGGCACGAAAAGTCTTAATATTGACAAAGAAATGGGGCGTAAAGTCTTAAAATCGCCAAAATAATGGGCCGAACGTCTCAAAACTAATGGGGCTAAACACGAGGGAGAAAGTGGTCCAAAATACAGGCCCATCTCCCCTGTTAATTAAGCTGTCTGTCACTCTTACTCTTACCCTTCTCTGTACTCTTACCCTTCTCTGTACTCTCTCTCTCTCTCTCTCTCTCTCTCTCTCTCTCTCTCTCTCTCTCTCTCTCTCTCTCTCTCAGCTTATTTATGATCCCCCTTCTTCCTCATGTTTAGCCCCGTTAGTTTTCAGATTTTAAGATGTTTGGCCCATTAGTTTGGCGATTTTCAGACCTTTCACCTAATTTTTGTGTCAATATTAAGACCTTTCGTGCTATTTAGGTGTCGATTTTTTTCCTGGTGAAGGAGAGTGAACCTGTAATTTTGGAAGAACCGGACTAAGGCCGGAACATTTTTCTACCGAAAAATGTGCAAATTAATCTAGAAGGGGGTAATCTAATTGATGTTTTTAAAAGTTTGATGGAGGTCTAGGGAGGAAACTAAAAAAATAAATTAATGTAAATAAATAAAACAAAAATATAACCACTGTCCTCTTAATTAAACTGTCTGTCACCCTTCTCTGTACTATCCCCTCTCAGCAGCAGCAGCATCCTCCTCCTCTTGTCTCTGTCTCTCCCCTCACTGTCTCTATCACCTTACATGCATTGCTCTTACCGTCCCTCACTCTACCACTAATGTACTGACCCTACAATATCTCAACGTACACTCCTTTTTGCCGATATACACCCCTTTTCCCTTTTGTCCTCTGATACAAACCCTCGACCTTTAGTAACTTTTCAACATGGGAAATATATTACCAATACAGTCTCTATTTCTCTTTCAATGATAAATCTATATGTTTTGTGTGTGTATATCATATCTATAAATGATTAGCATTAATATTGCATTCTTTGGTTATATTCAAAGCATTCACATTATCATTTACCAGTTAATCCCTTACAATAGTGGCATATCAGTTGGTTAATGATCAACTACTCAAACAAACTACAGCGCGAGTCGTTCTCAATACTTAGGGGGAGATCTCCACTTGAGGGATTTTTTTCTTGACCCCTTTCTCCCTCATGTTTAGCCCCATTGCTTTTGATACTATAAAACGTTTGCCCCATTAGTTTAGCAATTTTAAGAACTCTCACCCCATATTAAGACCTTTCATGCCATTCAGTTGTCGATTTTATCCTGGCGAGCGATAGCGAGCCTGTAATTTAAGAGGAACCGGCCTTTGGCCGGGACATTTTTCTACCGAAACATGTACAAATTTATCTTGAAGGGGGTCAAGGGGTGTAATTTTAAGCTTGATGGAGGTCTAGGGAACAAAGTAAATACCTCCCCTTAATCAATACATTCTTTCCGTCAGGTATTTATATGGCATTTTGGTGGGTTTAAGATGAGTTACTGAAACTAAGTGCAGCACTATACGCGATGTCAGCTAACTTAGTAATAGTTCTGATCCATAGCTTATTTATATATCAGAAACGGCTATAGCAAACAGGCTGTAATTTCACACATATATTAACTGGTCTACCTTTACAAAATGTAATAAATAACAGCTCGATTATCTTCATGATTTTTAAGCTATAAAATGTTAATGGATCAGAATTTGTTAGCTGACACAGGGTTTTAGTATACATCGGAATATTATTATTACTACTATAGACGTATTCCAATACTAAGACCATTAAGCTTTGCCTCCCTTCACCTTTTCCCTCTTCTTCCCTCATACGCCTACACCGTCAATCTCCCTCTCTCTCTCAGCCCCCGCCCCCGCAAATCCTGGCATTTCTTAAGACCCGCCACCAGCGACTCCCAGAGCGCACCGAAATTCACTTAAGGGACCCACACTAACCCCGCCTACCTCTAACCCTCTCACTCTCACTCTCTCTTAAAGGACCCACAATAACTAACTAACTAACTAACTAACTAACTAACTAACTAACTAACTAACACTCTCTCTCTCTCTCTCTCTCTCTCTCTCTCTCTCTCTCTCTCTCTCTCTCTCTCTCTCTCTCTCTCTCTCTCTCTCTCTCTCTCTCTCTCTCTCTCTCTCAACCCACCTACACCATTGTGGATCCTACCTGGCGTTGGTTTGTAGGATTGGCACCCAAGCACTCACCTGAAATACAAGAAACCATGTTATTCATTTTACAACAATCATTAAAACAAATACAAATATTGACAATAGTTGAGGGGAGATGGGGCGATTTTCTGGTCCCCTTCTTCCTCATGTTTAGCCCCATTAGTTTTCAGATTTTAAGACGTTCGGTCCGTTAGTTTGGCGATTTTAAGACCTTTCACCCCATTTATTTGTCATTATAGGACCTTTCGTGCCATTTAGGTGTAATTTTAGGAAGAACCGGCCTTCGGCCGGAAAATTTGTCTACCGAAAAATGTACAAATAAATTTTGACGGGGGATCCTGGGGTTGTTTTTTAAAGTTTGATGGAGGTCTAGGGAGGAAGCTAGAAAATAATAAATATATGAAAAAATCGACCAAAAAAGACACCATCCCCTCTTAAAAGACACTTGCAAAGAGTTGGTAACTCTTCGCTGGAAATGCAAGGACTGTGAGGCCCTAAAGAAGTCCTTAAAATAATAGATAGTTTGTCATTGTGGATTATACAAACATGCTGAGCCTCAATATGAATTGCAGCCATGGAGAGCTAAAGCAGTATATAACACGAGTACATGTGGAATTAACCTTTTGAAATATACTAGATAATCGGTTTTGCTTGTACTATAGAAGAGTAGTTTAATAAGATATTAATATGTACATTTTACAGTTTACAACGAGTGTACTGCAGCCTGGAATATCTTTTCTCTCATTCGGATTATCTCTTTGGATTGAATTGCAAGGACTCTGAGATCAAACCTATTCTTTGCAACTTCTCCCTCTCTCTCTCTCTCGCACTCACTCGCTCACTCTCTCTCTCTCTCTCCCTCGCACTCGCTCACTCTCTCTCACTCACTCACTCTCACTCACTCTCTCTCTGTCAGTGATGTACGTGAGAGGGGAGGCTGAGGCAGGGAATTGGAGGACTGGAGAGGCAGGTGGAAGGGAGGGGCAAGTAGGAGAGAAGGTTACAAGGAACAGTTAGTATCTCGAACACCTTGCGGTCCATTCCGAGGTGATATTCCAAGTGGATTGAGGGAGACTGTGAAGTGCACTACATTCTTTGCAAGGTATGCAAAATTCTATCTACTCTTTTCTTGAACTGCTCTACTGAAGAACTACTTACAACTTACGAGGGAAGTTTGTTTCAGGTAGAACATATATCAAACGTGAACAAAATTCCACGTATACTAGTGTTGAGCTTTTTAAATTTTAACTTCCAGCCATGGTTGCGTGTTGTGTTCATATTGAGACTAAACATTTTGCTATAATCCACATTGTCATACCCATTAAGTAATTTAATAATTTCTCTGAGCTGACCTCGTATTCTGCGTGTTTCTTCCGGAAAGAGATTAAGAGCTCTCAACTGGTCTCCATAGCTGAGTTTTCTAATCGAAGTAATAAGCTTTGTAGCCCTAACTTGTACTCTTTTCAGTCGCTCTATATCTGTCTTGAGTGCTAGAGACCAAAACTTATCAGTATATTCGTGGAGGCCGTATCACAGCGTTGTAAAGTGTGAGGACTATTTCCTTACCTTTTTACTTAAATTGCCTCTTAATATAGTCCAATGTTTTTAAGCTTTCTTCTCTACTTCATTGCACTGCTTGGAAAACTTTAGGTTACTTCTAATCAGAACATCCAAATCCTTGTCCAAGTCAGTCACTTTCAGAATCTTTCCCAATAACGAGTAGCCTGACTCGGGGTTTGCTTGGCCGATATGCATCACCTTGCACTTTTCCAAGCCTAGTGGAATCTGCCATGTCACAGACCATTCACCCAGTCTGTTAATATCAATCCGAAGTTGTTCAATCTCATTAGGGTTCATCACATTCACTCCAAGCTTAACCCTCTCCGACATGACGCGATTTTGAGCCTATTAGGGATACTTTAAAGCCTTTGTTACCATCAGAGGTATTTAGAAACCTTTAGTTTAGTTACTTCAACCTCTGCAGTTGTCTTTGAGTTAGCTGTGGGCAGAAAACTAATTTTGGAGAGGTAATTATAAGAGTGAGAGAACTCTATTTCTTATTGCTAATCTGGCAAACTCTGCGTCATATGAGTCTGAAGGGGTTAATGCCATCTGCAAACTTGGATATTACACTCAACATACCAATATCGATGTCATTGACATTTATGATAAATAGTAGTGATATATACTGTACAGTATATATATATATATATATATATATATATATATATATATATATATATATATATATAGAGAGAGAGAGAGAGAGAGAGAAAGGGGGGGAGGGAGAGGGAGGAGGTTAAGTAAGGTAGGTAGGAATCCCAGGTGTTAGGGTGAGTCAGACGAGGGACACAGTGGGAGACGCAAGGTAGAATAAACCCACACACCAACATTTTGGCCATTTACGTTCCAGATGTAACTTTATCCTAACAATAATCCAAGGTGTGAGTTTTTATTTGTCTTAACCCTTTCAGTACCGGTGACGTCTATTTTGTTTTCTATTAGCTAAATTTAGGCTATTGTATGCAGATTAAGAACGATCTGTGGGGCTTAAAATAGATCATTGAGAGTTGGAGGCCTTTTAATTGCCAGAGGTCATTCCCAAACTAAATAAGATCGGCTAACAGTGGCCAGAATATAATGGGACAGAAAGGGTTAATGGTATCGGCAACACCGCTGAATAAAGATCGGCAAACAGTGGTCAGAATATAATGGGAGGACAGAAAGGGTTAATGGTATCGGCAACACCGCTGAATAAAGATCGGCTAACAGTGGCCAGAATATAATGGGAGGACAGAAAGGGTTAATGGTATCGGCAACACCGCTGAATAAAGATCGGCAAACAGTGGCCAGAATATAATGGGAGGACAGAAAGGGTTAATGGTATCGGCAACACCGCTGAATAAAGATCTCCATGGCTGACGAATATGTAATATAAATTGAAAACAGAAGCCTCCAGATAAGAGTTGCCGGAAAAAGCGATCATGTAACTGGTCCTGTCACATACACTGACCACATAGACGTTACGATCCAAGCGTGATAGTCAGGACTTAAGGGGGGTCATCGGCTTTTTCTATCTTTCTCTCCTTTTCTCTCTTTCCCTGGCTTGTATCCATTCGGCCTCATTCAGCCTACTGTTTTAAGAAGTGTATTCCCATTCAGGTGTCGGTTTCTTCCTGGCGAGCAATAGCGAGCCAGCGTTGTATGCAGAAATCCGGCTTCGCCGGAGAAATTTTTCTATCGAAAAATGTACAAATTTAGCTTGCTGTCAAAACAAATATATATATGCTGGCTCGCTACCGCTCGCCAGGAAAATATTGACACCTGGATGGGGGTAAACGTCTTAACAGTAGGCTGAATGGGACCGAATGGATACAAGCCAAAGAAAGAGGGAGAGAAAGAGACAAAAAAGCGAGGTGGGCTCCCTTAATACTAATAGAGATAGCAGACCCCCAAATAAAGTGAAATATCAGGTTAGCACAGCAGAGACGATACACGAGACCTTTTTCCGGACACTCTGTTCTGGTAGTTTTATACTGAACATGTATACACATTGTATCTCCTAAATTTATCTATCTCTCTTTTACATATACAGTACATTATACATATATATATATACATATATATATATATATATATATATATATATATATATATATATATACCGTATATATATATATATATATTTTTTTTTTTTTTTTTTTGCATAGACGCCAGCCAGTGTCAATAAGTCTCCAAATGTTGCCAGAATAAAATTGCAGAAATTATGACTCGTGGCGAGACACAGGCACTAGCAGAAAGAATATGTTCGTTTTAGCCTGCAGATGATACAAAACAAAGGGATTATGTAAGAAAGGGGAATAAAAACAGAATAAAGGGAATCAGAAATAGAAAAACCGGAAAGACTGGTGACCCTAATGAATAAACGAGGCAGAAGGGACAAGAGGGAGGAAGAAATAGTGGTATAGAGAGAGCTAGAGAGAAGAAAGATAGAAGAAGAAAGATAGAAGAAGAAAGAGAAGAAAGATAGAAGAATAGAGAAGAAAGATAGAAGAAGAAAGATAAGAACGATAGAAGAAAGATAGAAGAAAGAGAAGAAAAATAGAAGAAAGATAGAAGAAAGAGAAGAAAGATAGAAGAAAGATAAGAAAGATAGAAGAAAGAAAAAAGATAGAAGAAAGTTAGAAGAAAGATAAGAAAGTTAGAAGAAAGATAGAAGAAAGAAGAAAAATAGAAGAAGAAAGAGAAGAAAGATAGAAGAAGAAAGATAAGAACGATAAAAGAAGAAAGAGAAGGCTAAACAGGATATGTGCAGGGAGAAGCCTATATACAAAAGGAAAACTAAATAATCGAACAGAAAAATAGGGGTGAACAAGAAAATAGAACGAAAAGGATAGGAAACGTGATAGGCAGGGAGGACAGGTACACAAATAGAGGAAACAAAAAACGAAATATAAAGGAGAACGAAGAATAAAGGTGAACTGAGAATATAGGTGAACGGAGAGTAAAGGAGAACGAAATATATAAGTGAACGAAGAATATAGGTGAACGACGAATAAAGTTAAACGGAGAATAAAGGTGAACGAACTGGGCAAGAAAACGAAATAAGCAAATATAGCATAGGCGATAACAGACACAGAAGGGGGGAGAAGAACGAAAGAGGGATAACATTGATAAACACAATAGAGAGGGCATTACACAAATGGAACAGGCGAAGCTAAGAATGACATGGAAGAACTATGGACAATAAAATAATATGAGATGCAATGAGTGTTACACATATGGAACAGAAGACAAAAATACGTAGAAATAAGGCGGAAGAATGAATAATGTAAGTAAATTAGAGAAATATCGTACAAGAAAATATATACACCGAAAAAAATGAAAATTAAAGACGAAAGAACAAGGGAAGATAGATAGGCAAGGAGAGAACTAAACACAGACGAAGAACTCAGAACGAAAGGGAAAGACAAGAAGGGTTAAAATAAATGAACAGACGAAAAAGGAAACATGAGATAGAGGAACGAAAAAGAAAAGAAAATTAGAGAGAAAGAGAGAGCAACTCAAATATAGCAGATGGAAATGGGGCAATAAGATAAACAATGACAGGGGATGAACATTCGATGTTAAGAGCTGGGTTCGATCTCAGGACCACTGAGTAGGAATCCCAGACCCAGCTAGCTAGTCACAAAAAAAGAAAAAAACAAATATATATATATTGTACAATTTACGGTGAAGCCCGTGAGGTCTTGTTCCAGTCTAGGGAGTGAGACATGTGAAGCACCTTGAGATGATACCAGTCCCCGCTATCTTGCCTTCGCAAGATGCATGGGGCTTAGTTGCTCACTCACGGCTCGAAGCAGCCCCATCTCTGAAGTTTCCTCGCTCCAGTACTTCACTCTCAGATCGCCACCTTTTGAGCAATGAACTCACTAAGCATTGTCCCCCTGTAGCATATTTTGAATATGAGAATATTCATACAGTGCTATTTAATCAGGGAACAATGAGAGTATTTTTTGGTGTTTCGGTGGGATTTGTGGTATATAATGCACTGATACTAGGTACAACACAAATTCAATCCCAATAATATCTTCCCATTGACATATCGGGATTTGAACCCAGGTCCATTGGATTATCAGTCCAGTGGCAAGACCACTCCACCACACCTCCCCGAATAATCATATATACCGGTACCTGTTATACCCCAAAAAATTAACAGTAAATATAAAAGTTCTGAGGTTCCACGATAGCATTTTACAAGGCGGGGTCAAAGGCGAGAGCAACACTAACTCCCTCAAACAAGCCAAACTTATCCCACAGCCTCAGATTGAATTTATAACAAGGGGGGGGGGGGGCTGCAGGGATACAAAGGAACGTGCTCTTAGGGGGAGATTTACAAAAACAAATCTAGACCCCCTTCTCTCTCATGTACAGCCCCATTAGTTTTGATATTATCAGACGTTCGCCCCATTAGTTTGGCGAGCTTAAGACCTTTCGCCCCATTTATGTCAATTGTAAGACCTTTCGTGCCATTTAGGGGTCGCTTCTTTCCTGGCGGGCGAAAACGAGCCTGTAAGATGGGAGGAACCGGCCGGGAAATGTTTCTACCGAAGAATGTACACATGCATCTCGAAGGGGTGGTCATGGAGGTACATTTTAAAGCATGATGGAGGTCTAGGAAATAAACTAAAAACCTCCCCTTAACCTCCTTAACCCCCAACCACCTTGTTTCACCCCATATCAAAGAGGTTCATCCCATTCACAGCCTATATTGGAAAAACGGCCTTCAGTCGGTACATTTTTCGACTGAAAAATGTACACATTTAGCTTGAAGGTGTTTCTGGGGGGATTATATACATTTTAGATTGAAGGGAATTTAATGGGCATACTATACAGTATACATGTTCGAAATGTTCAATATAATATGTAACAATATCTATCTATCTATCTATCTATCTATCTATCTATCTATCTATCTATCTGCTCAGGCCCAATCCCCATTTTTCCTATTTTTATTTTTACTTTCGATTTCATTCGATTTTATTATTTTTGTTTTCCTTTTTTTCTTTGTAACAATCTAAACACATAAACTATATCTTCATAATAAATCAACCTCTCCACTTCATCTGATTGGAAGGTTCAAGTTAAACGAGACCATGAAGGTGTAAAGCGAGATCAAAGGCGAGAGGGACACACAAACCAGATAGAATAATAATAATAGAACTTCTTGTGTGATGGGGGGGGGGGAAGGAAAGGCGGGACTGGAGGAAAACAAAGGGACGTCTTAAGGGGAGA
Source organism: Paralithodes platypus (assembly GCA_032716605.1). NCBI lineage: Eukaryota > Metazoa > Arthropoda > Malacostraca > Decapoda > Lithodidae > Paralithodes > Paralithodes platypus. The sequence goes on along the minus strand of CM064549.1, from coordinate 32,559,709 downwards.
TTTCCACTTGAGGGATTTTTTTCTGGATCCCTTTCTATCTCATGTTTAGTCCCATTGCTTTTGATATTCTAAGACGTTCGCCCCATTAGTTTGGTGATTTTAAGAACTTTTGCCCCATTTCTGTCAATTTTAAGACCTTTCGTGCCATTTAGGTGTCGATTTTATCCTGGCGAGCGATAGCGAGCCTGTAATTTAAGAGGAACCGGCCTTTGGCCGGGACATTTTTCTACCGAAAAATGTACACATTATCTTGAAAGTGGGTCTAGGGGGTGTAATGTTAAGCTTGATGGAATTCTAGGGAACGAACTAAAAACCTCCCCTTAACACTAGCACACCCGACGACGTGTGGTTCTTTATTATGGGGTTATAGTTTGATTATCATTGAGCGTTTTCATTGTTTTGTAATTTGTCAGCAATATATTTTTAGTTTGACTCCCAAGCTACATAATATAATAAATACACCAACAAATCGATAAATAAAACGTCTCCCCAGAATCCCTTCAACCTATAAACAGACCACACTTCAAACTAAATGTATACATCTTCCGTAGACAAAATGCCTTTCTCTTAATTTGCAAGATCGCTATCTCTCGCCCAGAAAATACCCACACCTGAAAGTGGTGAAGAGTCTAATAATCACCAAACTATTGGAGCGAAACAGGGGTGGTCCCAAACATACCACCCCCGGATGATACACTCTAATAAATAATTGGTGGTGTAATTGTTTAGATGCTTATGTTCTGGGTGTTGTGTCCTGAGTTCGAATCCCGGGAGGACCTTATGCTTTCATTAGTTTATTCAGGTACATTGGAGTTTGTAATTGATGATTAATGTTAAGAACGGGGTGTTACTTACTAAAAAGGTATGTACATTATCCATGATAATGTAATCTTTTATTGATATAATGGCATATATAAACCCATCATATTTTATTGATATAATGGCATATATAAACCCATCATATTTTATTGATATAATGGCATATATAAACCCATCATATTTTATTGATATAATGGCATATATAAACCCATCATATTTTATTGATATAATGGCATATATAAACCCATCATATTTTATTGATATAATGGCATATATAAACCCATCATATTTTATTGATATAATGGCATATATAAACCCATCATATTTTATTGATATAATGGCATATATAAACCCATCATATAACAGTTAGAAAGGGAAATCACTATCAACACACCTATGATCTAATATACCTTTTTTATACCATTTTAACATCCTAAACTTTTGACAGTGTATATAGGGTTAAGGGGAGGTATTTAGTTTGTTCCCTAGACCTCCATCAACCTTAAAATTACACCCCCTTGAGTCCCTTTCAAGATAAATTTGTACATTTTTCGGTAGAAAAATGCCGGTTCCTCTTAAATTACAGGCTCGCTATTGCTCGCCAGGATAAAATCGACACCTAAATGGCACGAAAGGTCTTAATATGGGGTGAAAGTTCTTAAAATCGCTAAAATAATGGGGCAAACATTTTATAATATCAAAAGCAATGGGGCTAAACATGAGGGAGAAAGGGGTCAAGAAAAAAATCCCTCAAGTGGAGATCTCCCCTTAACACATGGGAAGGGAAACACTCTACCTGTACGCCGATGACAATGTAGCGAGTTTCAGGCTACAAGGAAGTTGGAGCCGTAAACATCGATATAAAACAGATATGCACTAATAATATAGACTTCGCATGGATTGACAGTATGATGAATTTGGTGTTATGTATTTATGAATGTTCTACGACCGTAATATTGCTGGTTATTCTGCTGAACTTCGATGTTTACAGCTCCAACAGCACGACAGGTCTTAATATTGACAAAGAAATTAAGTGAAAGGTCGTAAAATCATCGACAAACTAATGGGACTAACATATTCAAATCTGAAAACTAATGGGGCTAAACATGAGGAAGAAGGGGACCACAAAAACTGACCTAAGAACAAAATAATCATACCACCCCAAAAAACAGTTAATATTGTCATCACATTAGAGGCCACATTCCAGCCTGGAGCAACAAAGCGCCTTGGATCGCTTCACCAGATGATTGGATCCAGCAAATCACGGGGGAGGGAGATAACCACGAATCCAAATTGTCAAGTCGCTTTCAATTTGGGTGATCATATTGCCGCAGCCGTTCGGTAGCATGGGTGGGTGGTGGGAAGTGGGGGGGGGGTAACGGTATGTTGGCATATACATTTTTTTTTTTTTTTTTTTTTTTTTTTTGTAATTGAGCAGACAAAGAGGAACTCGTTAAACCTTAAAATTATATGAAAACAATCCAATAACCAAGGTCAATACGAAATTATACTATATACAAACACGAACACACATAGAAATGATGAATAAAACCATATATGCATAAATACACATATCCTACACAATAACACATTTATACAGTTAATACAAAACAACATTAATTGAGATAGGACCTACATGCAATAAATCAACTCTTCATTTAATATCTCACGCATAAATACAATTTCCTGTTTACAAAATTATAAAGAATAGACAATAATTTCACAAGTACACTCGGACACCACAGTGGCTTACATCAGAAGATTTTATTCAAGTTACGGGGAAGGAAGGCGTTTATTAATCATATTCAAGTTACGGGGAAGGAAGGCGTTTATTAATCATATTCTTACTAAATTAGACGGTTCTATAATCTCATGTCGCTCTGATGCCCACTGATCTTGCCTAAACTGGATAAATTCGCTCATATGAAAACTTCTGAACCCAAATTGTCAAGTCGCATTCAATTTGGGTAATGTTGTAGTCGTTCAGTAGCATTGGTGGGTGGTGGGAATTCGAGCGGCGGCGGTATGAGGCGTATTAATTAAGTTGGCTGTGGCTTATATTAGACGATGATTTTATTCAGGTTAAGGGTAAGGAAGGCGTTTATTAATCTTATTCTTACTATAATTAATCTCATGTGGCTCTGATGCTCCATGGTCTTCCCTAAACTGGATACAATCGCTTATATGAAAACCCTGAATCCAAATTGTCAAGTCACATTCAATTTGGGTGATCGTCGTGTTACAGCCGATCAATTTCGTTGGTGGGAGCTGGAGAGGCAAATACAAACTAATGGCTTGAGCGACAATGGCATAACTGTGTTGGTGGTGTAATGGTTTAGATGCTTATGTTCAGAGTATGGTGTCCCAAATTCGAATCCCGGGAGGACCATATGCTATCGCCAAGAAAAATCGACACTTGGATGGGGATAAATGTCTTAAAACAGTAGGCTGAATGGGGCCGAATGGATACAACCCAAAGAGAGAGAGAAAAGGAGATAAAAAAAGCAGGTAACCCCCCTAAAAGATTAAGCGTATGCAATCATTCCATCATCCCAACATGATTACTCATTGATTTGTTACTACATCAAGTCACACACGTTTTTGTTTTGTTTTTTTCGTTGTTTCCCCTAGACTTCTCCAGAAATTGACACTAATTTGTCCTACAAAAGTTTATATTGCCTTCATATTAAGTAACACCCCGTTCTTAACATTAATCATCAATTACAAACCCCAATGCACTTGAATAAACTAATGAAAGCATATGGTCCTCCCGGGATTCGAACTCGGGACACCACACACCCAGAACATAAGCATTTAAACCATTACACCACCAACACAGTTTATGTACGATCGGCATCAATTACAAGTACCAACTGATAAAGAAAGACTGATTCGGGTCTTGTCACTGATTTCGGAGTGTTTATCCATGAACGAAATGTAATTGAGTTACCACATATTTCAATAGCCGTTCATTGAATACTGTGCTGAACGTTTGACCCCTTTGGATGGTACTGATATTTAGGATTTCTGGATCTGGCCCATTGCCTGTATAGTATGGTAACCACTTCTGTACCGGCGACGTATTTTTAATTTCATTCTGGCAACTATTAAACTATATTATTCAGTTTAATAAGGGCCTCCAGCAATTAACAGGCTTCGAACTACCTCACTTATCCCTTTTTACAGCCACAGCTCCTTCTTAAACTGTACAAAATCGTCTAAATATAGCTAAAATAAAATACAAGAGACGTCGTCGGTACAGAAGGGGTTAATTACCCAGCACAGGTGTGATCGGAAAGGATGTGTGTGGGCGACAGACCAATAAGAATATAGAGCCCCGGACAACTCTTTATCCTAAATATATCTACCATCCAAGCAAGCAAATGATCGTAATTATAATGTTCAAGACTTTGGTGTACAGCTGTGATAATGATATATCTAGGTGATATCTTAACCCGTTCAGTACCTGTAACACACTTTTATATATATTACGGCAATGATTATACGATTTTATTCAGTTTGAAAAGGGCCACCAGCCATTAACAGGCTTCGAACTATCTCACTTAACCATTCTGATTACCACATATCCTTCTTAAGCTGCATAATATCGTCTTAATATAGCTAGAATAAAATATAACACACGTCGCTGGTACTCAAAGGGTTAAAACGACTAATTATACCACTTGCACGTATTCCCCTAGCGGAAAATTCAATCCCTCGTAAAGAACAACATATTTCTTGGCAATAACTGAGTAATCAAGATGGGCTGAACAGGATGGCTAAAGAAAAGCTAGGCAAATAACTATAATGGATGGATTGGTGGTTTAGGGAGTGGGAATGGAAGAGTTAGGGGTGGTATACATGGGAGGGATTTGGGGTTTGGTCATTAGTAGAAGGTAAAGACTGAGATTGAAATACAGTAGAAGAATACAAAATAGAGTAGAAGAATACAGTCGAAGAATACAAAATGATGGGGCATGGCAAGTTACCGACAGCTAAGACACTGTAGTCCATAGTTGCCATTTATTGGAGAATGTGCTATAACCTTGGAAGGCACCGATTTGTGACATGTTGGTTTCTCGCCCATGGACACATATTCTTTCCGAGACGCAAGGACCTATCTTTCCGAGACGCAAGGACCTATCTTTCCGAGACGCAAGGACCTATCTTTCCGAGACGCAAGGACCTATCTTTCCGAGACGCAAGGACCTATCTTTCCGAGACGCAAGGACCTATCTTCAGTTACTTATTATAGGGATACTCTCTATAAAATACCGGTTCATCATATACTGTACTATAGCTAACATATTCAGTAATATACATTAATTCATAATTATAATATATACCTGTTTTGTATGCAAGACGCTTGTAAGCAGAAAAGCACAAGGGCACAGCTCTATCCCCATTCCTGTTTACGACAGGGTCTATAGAATATAGTAAACACTTGCCATTTACACCACACACCTGGATTATAATTATCTATAATTATAATATGAGAGAGAGAGAGAGAAAAAGTGAGAGTGAGTGAGAGAGAATGAGAGAGTGAATGAGTGAGAGACTTAGTGAGAGACAATGGAAGTGAGGAGGAGAGGAGGAGTGGGGGGGGGGGGGGGGTTTAGGGGCACAGAAGGAAATAGACAGATAACTATAATGAGCCTAGTATTAAACAGATCAATAATACTGCTTCACATAGAATATACCTCAGGCACACAAACATGGGACTGGAGCTGTGCATGTATAGCCAAACTGTTAAAATATGTATGTGGTACAGTTAGCTCAATGTTAAAATATGTATGTGGTACAGTTAGCTCAATGTTAAAATATGTATGTGGTACAGTTAGCTCAATGTTAAAATATGTATGTGGTACAGTTAGCTCAATGTTTTCTGTTATCCTACCTCGTGTTAACATTGTACTCAAATGATAAATGTGAGGCATTGAATTGTGCTGAGGATTATATAATGTTAGCTTATTATACAAAAGAAAAGGACCCCCCTTCAAAATATATTAAAAATGAAAGGCTCGCTTTCGCTCGCCAGGAAAAAAACGACACCTAATTGGCACGAAAGGTCTTAATTCACAAAGAAATAGGGCGTAAAGTCTTAAAATCTCCAAACTAATGGGCCGAACGTCTTAAAATCTAAAAACCAATGAGGCTAAACATGAGGGAGAAGGGAGCCAGACAAACCAGCCCATCTCCCCTTAAAAGCTACAAAGGTTACCAGACGAATATTTATATATGATAATTGTAAAAGGAACACTGTGTGCGAATTGTACAAAATCCAACTGTAGGAAAGTCTATGGAAACCACCATCCATATTAAATAACCCCATTAAACCCTGAGTCTATGGAAACCACCATCCATATTAAATAACCCCATTAAACCCTGAGTCTATGGAAACCACCATCCATATTAAATAACCCCATTAAACCCCGAGTCTATGGAAACCACCATCCATATTAAATAACCCCATTAAACCCGGAGTCTAAATTATTATACGCGGCTCAGGAAGTGGAAATATAAACATAAACTAATTTATATATATATATATATATATATATATATATATATATATATATATATATATATATATATATATATATATATATAGATATATATATATATATATATATAGAGAGAGAGAGAGAGAGAGAGAGAGAGATAGAGAGGGATAGATAGATAGATAGATAGATAGATAGATAGATAGATAGATAGATAGATAGATAGATATATGTACAGATACCAAGTGATAGTCGAGAACGATATTCGTAAAAAATCCGTTTACAAGGCTCTAAAGATATTTTGGTCACAAACACACGGAAACTAGTAAACTAAGACACCATAAAAATATATATTTTTTTTTTAAATAGGCCTATACTGTACATTAGCATTGTAAACAGACTTATACAGAGCTTAGGAGAGCAGTATTGTATCATACTGTATATATGGGAAGGATCAAACGGGAAAAATACCGGGGATAAAAACATCTGTGTGCACTCACATGTATCTGCAAGCTTCCAAATATATATATTAGAATTGCGATTAAATGCTTAGTTAAACTATTTCTATTTATTTCACTCCAACACCTAACACCTCCCAATTATATTAATTAAAGCAAGCTTGTGATCCACCGGGATTCAAACCTGGGTTACCACATACAGATTTTAAACACGCTAACCATGACACCATCAAGATATCGCAAGATACTGCAAAGGTATGAAAGTTGCAAACTCGTTGGTAAAGGAAATATAAAGTCAATGTTAAAAGACCATGAGAGTAGTAAGACCACAGAGAGGGTCCAGACGAAGGGTAAGCCAGGTTGTAAGTTACGGAAGGCAGACTATATATATTGTAAGGCTCAGGGGCGGGATTGGCTAAACAGTTACGACGTCGTATGTTCCTTGGCCGTCCTATTTTAACAGTCAAAGTCGTAATTTTGCACGAATGATACATAAAACACGTCTTGAAATGGAAAAATAATACACGAAATCTCTCTCTCTCTCTCTCTATATATATATATATATATATATATATATATATATATATATATATATATATGAAATTACATATTAGTTTTAATATGGACGAGTTATGATGTCGTAAGCATATAATAGTATGTTACAAATCTCACTCCATCGTAACTCATGACTTCTTTGAGTAAACGAGTCTGCAGCTACTGTCAATGGTCATACGAGAAAGGAAAATGTGTTAAGGGGAGATGGGCCGGGTTTTTTTTTGTCTTCTATTAATTGATTTATTCTTTTATTTCTTAGTTTCCTCGCTAGACCTCCATCAAGCTTAGAGAACAAATAAATAAACCCCCCTTCAAGATAAATTTGTACATTTTTCGGTAGAAAAATGACCCGGCCGAAGGCCTCTTCCTCTTAAAGTTTCAGGCTCGCTTTCGCTCGCCAGGAAAACATCAACACATAATTGGCACGAAAGGTCTTAAAATGTGCAACGAAATGGGGCTAAGGTGTTAAAATAGCCAAATTCATAGACCGAACGTCTTATACTCTCAAAACAAATGGGACTTATAACAAGAGGGAGACAGAGTACCAGAAAAAGGGCCCCTCTCCCTACAAGGTTGAACTGGAAAGGTCTGAAGCAGCAACAAAGAGAACTGCTTCAAAGGCAAAACGAGCGGCCCGAATTCCTGAAGCCAAGAAAATGCTAGAGGACGACAGCAGAATTTTAAGCATGCAACTTTCTTGGTGTGGAAAGTGAGACGTACCGTACGTACTCCTCTTCTCTTTATCAAAATAGGTTAACGTTCTTCAATATAATAAATGGCGAAGCTCAAATAGTATAATGTGTTGTATTTCATAAGTATAACGAAAACGTTCTTGTAGGTGGAGGAAAACCAAAATAAATATATGCTATTAACAGTGTCACCCCCCACCCCCTCATCTATGAGAAAACACATTTTATTGTGAAGTCATTATGTAACCAGTATACAGAGAGAGAGAGAGAGAGAGAGAGAGAGAGAGAGAGAGAGAGAGAGAGAGAGAGAGAGAGAGAGAGAGAGCATGTGTGTGAGTGGGAGTGAGAGTGAAAGACAGAACGTGTGTGTGAGTGGGAGTGAGAGTGAAAGACAGAACGTGTGTGTGTGTATGTGTGTGTGGGGGCGCGCCATTAGATGTGGGCATAAATGTATCATGTATATTTCGGCAACAAATGAATGTACTGGCGAAATTGCGTCCAAATCCATCCATTAGGTTTAGAGACATCTTGTTGACAACCACACACGCAGACAGACAGACAAACAGACAGAAGCAATGATCATCTAATCTCACCAAACTTCATTCGGCGGAGGTAATTATGATCAATATAATACAAAATTTAATATTATATAATATATAATAGAAGACACTAGAAAGTATAATAATAAATTTTCTATCAATTTCACAACTCCCTTCGGAACCGATAATGATGATCAATATAATAGGAGAAAAAAAAACATAAATAATAGAAACAAATAACATAAAATACCATTCTAAATGCGCTCTCAATTTTACACCTCCATTCAGAACTGTAAATGTTAATATATCAGACAAAATAATAGCAAATAAATCATAGAACCAAACAATAGAAAATATAATAATACTTTTTTGTTTTCAATTTCACGACTCCCTTCAGAACTGCAAATGATCATTATAATATAAATGTAATACAAAATAAATAGTAGAAAGACAAAATAACAAATATAATAACCCATTTTTTATCCATTTCAGTACCTCTTTCCGCTTCACGACCTATGTGTTGGCAGACCATAGTAGTATAGCTGGCCCCATAACTCTTGCATGGCGGCAGTAAAACATCCACACACACAATCATACTGTATATTGAGGCCCCTACCATATATACACTCCACGGGGACTGTAGGGGAGCTTTAGTTATTCTGCACCCCCTTCTCCGTCATGTTTAGCCCCATTATTTCGGAGATTTTAAAACGTTCGATCCATTAGCTTGGCGATTTTAAGACCTTTTGTGCCATGTATGTGTCATTTTTCTCTGGCGAACGATAGCGAGCCTGTAATATAGAAGGAACCGGCCTTAGGCCGGAACATATTTCTACAGAAAACATTTGCAACTTTATTTCGAAGGGGAGTCTTGGGGTTATTTTGTTAAGCTGTATGGAGGTCTTGGGAGGAAACTAAAGAAAATAATAACTAAATAATAAATGAAAATAATAACTAAATAATAAATGAAAATAATAACTAAATAATAAATGAAAATAATAACTAAATAATAAATGAAAATAATAACTAAATGAATATAACTAAAATGAAAATAATAACTAAATGAATATAACTAAAATGAAAATAATAACTAAATAATACCTGAAAATAATAACTAAACAATACATGAAAATAATAACTAAATAATACATGAAAATAATAACTAAATAATACATGAAAATAATAACTAAATAATACCTGAAAATAATAACTAAACAATACATGAAAATAATAACTAAACAATACATGAAAATAATAACTAAATAATACATGAAAATAATAACTAAATAATACATGAAAATAATAACTAAATAATACATGAAAATAATAACTAAATAATACATGAAAATAAAAACTAAATAATAAATGAACAAATAAATACAAATCAACCTCAACCTGCTGCGACGATTTATGGGCAAGTGTTTATTCAAGACACAAAATTCACAGGCGTGGAATATTTATAGCTTGGCCATAATGTACAGTTGGACACATGGTACAAACATAAATATATAAATATACAGTAAACATAATAATAATATACAAATAAATTAATACAAAATAACAGATCCCCTTCAAGTTTAATATGTAAATGTTTTGGCAGAAAAATTTCCTGGCCCAAGGCCGCTTTTTCCTAAATGTCAAGCTCGTTATCGCTCGCCCAGAACAAAATCGACAGCTTATAGGGCTGAAGCGTCTTATAATTACGAAACTAATGAGGCGAAACGTCTTATAATCTCCAAACTAATGGCTTGAAACAGGGGTGGTCCAAAATTACCCGCCCTGCAAAGGCGACGTATTTTCTATTTCATTTCCCCTACATTTCAACGATTTTATGAAACTTAGGAAGGATATATGGTAGCTAAAAGGATTAATTGAGATAGGCTGTAGCCTTTTCATGGGTCGATGTTCTTCCTAAGCTGATTAAATTCGTCTAATAGTTGTCAGAATATAATGAAAAAACAGTCACCGGTACTGAACGGGTTAAGCCACAGTCACACGAGCGTAATTGCACCTTTAGACACCTAGCTATAATTAGACGATTTTATTCAGTTTAGGAAGGATCTGTGGTAGCTAAAAGGATGAAATGCGATAGTCTGTAGCCTTTTATTTTATTACTTTAGTTTCTTCCTTAGACCTCCATCAAGTTTAAACAAATGCATACGTTATTCACATACATACATACCGTCCACAGAGAGAGAGAGAGAGAGAGAGAGAGAGACAGAGAGAGAGAGAGAGAGAGAGAGAGACAGAGACAGAGACAGAGACAGAGAGAGAGAGAGAGAGAGAGAGAGAGAGAGAGAGAGAGAGAGGCGCAGGTACGGAATATATTAATGACTTGACAAACACACCTGCTTCATATTTGGCAGTTGATATTTGTACAGTGGCGCTATTAAGTCATATCTCAGCTGTCAGTACGTTTGCCTCGCTCTGTGCTGTATTAACGTCTGTCAGATGTTCAATAGGGTGGATAAGTGCAGGAACATGTTTGTATATCTCACTCGAACAAATCAATCAAGTTTTAGATATTACTGATACCAATTATTGATCAAAATATACTTGATGCCCAGACATGACTTATTAGACCGACTGTACACGTGGAATATAAGTCCTTACCACACGCATAACATGGAGTAACATAGACTCGGAGTCCTTACCACACGCATAACATAGAGTAACATAGACTCGGAGTCCTTACCACACGCATAACATAGAGTAAGATAGACTCGGAGTCACAGTATACAGTACCTCCTATAGTTGTATAAGACGCTTAAGGGGGGTGACCTGTTTTTGTTCTGTATTTTTCTATCTTTCTCTGGCTTGTATCCATTTGGCCCCATTCAGCCTACTGTTTTAAGCCGTTTATCCCCATCCAGGTGTCAATGTTTTACTGGTGAGCGGTAGCGAGCCAGCATATTTTTTATTTTTGTTTGACAGCAGGCTAAATTTGTACATTTTTCGATAGAAAAATGTCTCCGGCGAAGCCGGATTTCTTCATATAATGCTGGGCTCGCTATCGCTCGCCAGGAAGAAATCGACACCTAGATGGGGCTAAACGTCTTAAAATAGTTGGCTGAATGGGGCCGAATGGATACAAGCCAGGGAAAGAGAGAAAAGGACAGAAATAACAAAAAGCAGGTCACCCCCCTTAAGGGGAGATGGGATTATTTATTTGGTCATTTATGTATGTATCTTGTTAATATGGTATTAGTTTCCTCCCTAGACCTCCATCAAGCTAAAAACAACAAACACCCGCTCAAGACCCTCCTTCAAGATACTTATGCTCGTGACTGTACCTGACATTTATACGCTGCATCAATAACTCTACCTGCATAACTCACACCTGCGCGGAATATTGATAGCCACGACATGTGTACCTGCCTCTATATTAGCACTAGATATTGACCCAAGTGTAACATCTATCTATCTATATACTCAGGGCCAATCCCCACGTTTCATTTTGTTTATTTTTTATTTTTTCATTTATTTATTTATTGGGGGGTTGGCCGACTCAAGACAGAGCCATAATAGGGACAACACAACAGAAAACAATGAACACAAAAACAAAATACAAACATACGGCCATGTTTTATACATGTGGGGATAGTTTTGCCTACCATAATGTTGACCGAAAACTAAGTTACACTGTTAAATTTATTCCGATGTTTTTTTACGGTCACAGGATGCCAAACCGGAGCAATTTTGGTTGATGACTTGAATGCATAGGAGAAGGAATACAGGTAATTAAAAATATATTGCTCTAAAATATCTGGATCAATCAAAGCCCTAAATAACAATAAAACAAACTCTTCTATTAACCCCCAAGGAGCTAGTGTTACTGCTTACCGTCACAGTCAACCCGATACCTGAGTTACGTGATTGATATATTCTTAGAGTAGTTTCATTGCATTAAAAGTGTCTGGTGCGACGTCATGGGGGTTCTTATGATATGCTAATCTTTATTGAGGGTTTGATTGAGCGAGCCATTTTCAAGCAATGTATTTTTGTTTACCTTCCTAGACTAAAAAACACTTCCCACATCTCCCTTCAAACTAAGAGAGAGAGAGGAAAAAAACAAAAACACTAAGAACCCCTTCGAACACAGTATGTAAATCTTTCGTTAGAAAAATTTCCTAAATTGCAAGCTCACGATACGCTCGCCTAGAAACGAATTACCACCTGAACGGGGTGAAGCCAAAGTTGCACATGTATCACTTTAGTAACCAATGCCATTCGTAAGGGAATTGAGTTTTGCCTTATGCAGCTTAAGAAGGATCTGTGGTAGTAAAAAGGGTTAAGTGAGATAGTTCGAAGCCGGTTATTAGTTGGAGGCCCCTCTTAAACCGAATACACTCGTCTATTAGTAGTCAGAATAAAGTTAAAAGGACGGCACCTGTATTCAAAGGGTTAAGGTAAATATTACTGATATATTCACGAGGAAATTTCAATAAACTACTGATCACATCAAATACTCTTCACATTGGATGCATTTCTAAGACTATAGAGGTAATCATTCCATTATCAATGCACTAGCAACATGTCCGTTTATCTATTCCAGGCATATCTATGACATACATAGGTAGTGTGATATCCGGCCTATCATCTAAATCAAACCCAATCACGAAACACACCAATATACTATAGTCTATTCGCTATAAGTAGGCAAATAATCATGACCTGTAACTTCTGTAACTCAAAAACGACTAGAGTAATCGAGCTAATATTTCTACCATTTGGGAAGAGTCAGTCAAGAAATAGATGTGGAAATGTACAGCCAATTTGCTCTAGCCCTTTTTGAGTTACAGAGGATAGGTCATAATTTCTCGCCTACTCACAGTGAATAGACTATAGCAATACCATCCTCCATATCAGCCTTATAAATTATATAATGAGTTTCGGGATATAAGAAAGTTTAAACTGTAGACAGTAACCCTTTCAAGCTCCAATACGCGTTTCTGTTCTGTTTCTCTGGTGCTACTTATTAGGACGATTTTATTCCAGATAAGTAAACGGTATATGGAAGTCAAAAGGGGGGTTGATTGAGGGGATAGTAATTATCCACCCCTTTTTAATACCCACAGATCCTTCCTAAGCTGCATAAAATCGTCTAATGATAGCCAAAATGAACTGCTAAAACGCGTCAGAACTTCAAAGGGTTAAAACCTAACAAAAATACACAACAATATATGGGTTTATGAAGGGATGAATATTATACTGAAGTATATTTACTGTATTACAAACCTTTATAAGCTACTATTTCACCTGAAGACTGATGACTACCGCTTGAGCTTTTCTATAGCTGAAAATTCACAAGCAGTCCCTGATTCCTATTTCTGGGTCGAGGCAGCGGAGAATAAAGATGACGGTATTAATTTGAAATTTTACTTGAGATGGCATAAGGAATAAGGAATAAGGTAGTTTTATAAATGGCTGAAAAACATAAAACTAAGTTATAAACAAAGAAATCCCAATTCACATTAAGGGGGGGGGGGGAGCCCCGGTTTTCTGGACCACTTTCTCCCTCATGTTTAGCCCCATTAGTTTTCAGATGTTAAGATGTTTGCCCCATTAGTTAGTCGATTTTAAGACCTTTCGCTCCATTTCTTCGTCATTATTTAGACCTTTCGTGCTATTTAGGTGTCGATTTTTTCCCTGGCGAACGATAGTGAGCCTGTACTGTTGGAAGAACCGGCCTTCGGCCGGGAAGTTTTTCTACCGAAAAATGTACATATTAATCTAGAAGGGAGATCTAATGGATGCTTTTTTAAATTTGATGGAGGTCTAGGGAGGAAACTAGAAAAATAATAAATACATGAAAAAATCGATCAAAAAGTGAAGCATCCCCCCTTAAATGTACCTGGTATGTGGGAGTTCATGAGTCTGCTAGCTGTACAGGCACCTTTAATAGTTCATGAGTCTTCTAGCTGTACAGGCACCTTTAATAGTTCATGAGTCTTCTAGCTGTACAGGCACCTTTAATAGTTCATGAGTCTTCTAGCTGTACATGCACCTTTAATAGTTCATGAGTCTTCTAGCTGTACAGGCACCTTTAATAGTTCATGAGTCTTCTAGCTGTACAGGCACCTTTAAAAGTTCATGAGTCTTCTAGCTGTACAGGCACCTTTAATAGTTCATGAGTCTGCTAGCTGTACAGGCACCTTTAAAAGTTCATGAGTCTTCTAGCTGTACAGGCACCTTTAATAGTTCATGAGTCTGCTAGCTGTACAGGCACCTTTAATAGTTCATGAGTCTGCTAGCTGTACAGGCACCTTTAATAGTTCATGAGTCTGCTAGCTGTACAGGCACCTTTAATAGTTAATGAGTCTGCTAGCTGTACAGGCACCTTTAATAGTTCATGAGTCTGCTAGCTGTACAGGCACCTTTAATAGTTCATGAGTCTTCTAGCTGTACAGGCACCTTTAATAGTTCATGAGTCTTCTAGCTGTACAGGCACCTTTAAAAGTGCATGAGTCTGCTAGCTGTACAGGCACCTTTAAAAGTTCATGAGTCTTCTAGCTGTACAGGCACCTTTAAAAGTTCATGAGTCTTCTAGCTGTACAGGCACCTTTAAAAGTTCATGAGTCTTCTAGCTGTACAGGCACCTTTAAAAGTTCATGAGTCTTCTAGCTGTACAGGCACCTTTAAAAGTCACCCAACACAACATAATAGGCTAGTTAAAACCCAAAAATAAAAATCAGTTTTATTTGTAACACTCATTAGGCGCGTACACAACAGCCGTGATAGGTCATAGCTAACGTCCTGAAATACTCAAACTCTAAACGGGCGAAAGAGGGGCGAACCGAACAATGTACAAATAGCCGGTATCTTGAAGGGGGATCCTGGGTTTTTTTTTTTTTTTTTTTTTTTTTGATGGAGGTCTATGGAGGAAACTAGAAAAATAAATAAATAAATTACAAAATCTATCAAAATATGAAAAATTGGCAGACCGTTTGTTTGGTCTATTAATTCATTTATTCGTATATATTTTTAGTTTCCTTCCTAGACCTCCACCAAGCTTAGAAAAAAACCCTAGACCCCCCCTTCAAGATAAATTTGTAAATTTTTCGGTAGAAAAATTTCCCGGCCGGAGTCCGGTTGCTCTTAAATTACAGGCTCACTATCGCTCGCCAGGAAAAAATAGACACCTTAATGGCACGAAAGGTCTTAAAATTGACAGAAATGGGGCAAAATGTCTTACAATTTCCAAACTACTAGGGCGAACGTCTTAAAATCTCGGAAGCAATGGGGCTAAACATGAGGGAGAAAGGAGTCAAGAAAAAAATCCCTCAAGTGGAGATCTCCCCTTAATTAACTGGATACAATCGTCTAATAGTTGCCAGAATATAATGAAAAAGTCGTCACTGGAACTGAAGGGGTTAACAGTCGATAACTTTTTTTTTTTTTTTTTTTTTTTTTTTTTTTTTTCTTTTTTTTTACATACATTAAATTACACAATGGGGACGAATTTATGGTGGCAGCCGTACAGTCGTGAGCTCAGGAGTATCTGTGCAATGTTTGAGATACTAAAGATGATGGAGGGACGAACTATTTTGTCCACAGTTGCTTGAACCGCTCGGTGCGTAATTCTTGGATATGCAAATTAATGGGGGATGGGCGTATTTATTAATGGGGGATGGGCGTATTTATTTGCTTATATATTCATCTTTATAATATTTGTTTAGTGTCCTCCCTAGACCTCCACCAATCTTTAACAAACACCCCCTAGAGCCCTCTTCAAGATAAATTTGTAAATTTTTCGGTAGAAATAATGTCATGGCCGAAGGCCGGTTCCTCTAAAAATTACAGGCTCGCTATTGTTCGCCAGGAAAAAATCGACACGTAAATGGCACGAAAGATCTTAAAATTTACAAAAAAACAATCATACCCCCTTAACGTTCACTCTATTAATTAAGATGTTCGGGTGTGTGTGTGGGTACGCGTGTGTGTGTTTGGGGTGTCTGGGTGTACATGTGTGTGCGTCGCCGCGTGTGTGTGTGTGTGTGTTTTGGCTGTCTGGGTGTACATGTGTGTGTGTGTGTGTGTGTAAGTGTGTTGTCGTTGAAATACCTCTAGAGCGACGCGTGTTTTGGAAGTAGAGCAGAGATGTGATAACTGCGTCCATGGCCTTGGCTTCCATCCCAATATATCCACCTAACCCATCCCTAACTATCCAACTCCATACATACTACACCATCCCTATTATATATTACCAGTTTAGAGGGATATGAGGCCTGTGGGATTGGGATTGTGGCTAGGGATTGGGCTTAGTGGGTGTTGGGTTGGGAGGGTCGGGCAGGGATTCGGACTGAGGAACGTTTCGCTTGGCGTGAGGGAGTCGCCTTTGATGTTTAATATTACCATGTGTCTCAGTGCTGCTACACCTCTACCCCCTGCTATACCCCTAGTACCCCTGCTATACCCCTAGTACCCCTGCTATACCCCTAGTACCCCTGCTATACCCTAGTACCCCTGCCATACCCTAGTACCCTGATATACCCTAGTACCCCTGCTATACCCCTAGTACCCCTGCCATACCCCTAGTACCCTGCTATACCCCTAGTACCCCTGCTATACCCCTAGTACCCCTGATATACCCCTAGTACCCCTGCTATACCCCTAGTACCCCTGCCATACCCCTAGTACCCCTGCTATACCCCTAGTACCCCTGCTATACCCCTAGTACCCCTGCGCTATACCCCTAGTACCCCTGCTATACCCCTAGTACCCCTGCTATACCCTAGTACCCCTGCCATACCCTAGTACCCCTGCTATACCCCTAGTACCCCTGCCATACCCTAGTACCCCTGCTATACCCCTAGTACCCCTGCTATACCCTAGTACCCCTGCTATACCCCTAGTACCCCTGCTATACCCCTAGTACCCCTGCTATACCCCTAGTACCCCTGATATACCCCTAGTACCCCTGCTATACCCCTAGTACCCCTGCTATACCCCTAGTACCCCTGCTATACCCCTAGTACCCCTGATATACCCCTAGTACCACTGATATACCCCTAGTACCCCTGCTATACCCCTAGTACCCCTGATATACCCCTAGTACCCCTGATATACCCCTAGTACCCCTGCTATACCCCTAGTACCCCTGCTATACCCCTAGTACCCCTGCTATACCCCTAGTACCCCTGCTATACCCCTAGTACCCCTGCTATACCCCTAGTACCCCTGCTATACCCTAGTACCCCTGCTATACCCCTAGTACCCCTGCCATACCCTAGTACCCCTGCTATACCCTAGTACCCCTGCCATACCCTAGTACCCCTGCTATACCCTAGTACCCCTGCTATACCCTAGTACCCCTGCCATACCCCTAGTACCCCTGCTATACCCCTAGTACCCCTGCTATACCCCTAGTACCCCTGCTATACCCCTAGTACCCCTGCTATACCCTAGTACCCCTGCTATACCCCTAGTACCCCTGCTATACCCCTAGTACCCCTGCTATACCCCTAGTACCCCTGCTATACCCCTAGTACCCCTGCTATACCCCTAGTACCCCTGCTATACCCCTAGTACCCCTGCTATACCCCTAGTACCCCCTGCTATACCCCTAGTACCCCTGCTATACCCCTAGTACCCCTGCTATACCCCTGCTATACCCTAGTACCCCTGCTATACCCTAGTACCCCTGCTATACCCCTAGTACCCCTGCTATACCCTAGTACCCCTGCTATACCCTAGTACCCCTGCTATACCCCTAGTACCCCTGCTATACCCTAGTACCCCTGCCATACCCTAGTACCCCTGCTATACCCCTAGTACCCCTGCTATACCCTAGTACCCCTGCTATACCCTAGTACCCCTGCCATACCCTAGTACCCCTGCTATACCCCTAGTACCCCTGCTATACCCCTAGTACCCCTGCCATACCCTAGTACCCCTGCTATACCCCTAGTACCCCTGCTATACCCCTAGTACCCCTGCCATACCCTAGTACCCCTGCCATACCCTAGTACCCCTGCCATACCCTAGTACCCCTGCTATACCCTAGTACCCCTGCCATACCCTAGTACCCCTGCTATACCCCTAGTACCCCTGCTATACCCTACTCAACCATACCCTGAGTCCTTATGTGTGTGTGTGTGTGTGTTATGTTTAATATTACCGTGTGTCTCAGTGCTGCTACACCTCTACCCCCTGCTATACCCCTAGTACCCCTGCTATACCCCTAGTACCCCTGCTATACCCCTAGTACCCCTGCTATACCCTAGTACCCCTGCCATACCCTAGTACCCCTGCTATACCCTAGTACCCCTGCTATACCCTAGTACCCCTGCTATACCCTAGTACCCCTGCTATACCCTAGTACCCCTGCTATACCCCTAGTACCCCTGCCATACCCTAGTACCCCTGCCATACCCTAGTACCCCTGCCATACCCTAGTACCCCTGCTATACCCTAGTACCCCTGCCATACCCTAGTACCCCTGCTATACCCCTAGTACCCCTGCTATACCCCTAGTACCCCTGCCATACCCTAGTACCCCTGCCATACCCTAGTACCCCTGCTATACCCTACTCAACCCTACCCTGAGTCCTATGTGTGTGTGTGTATGTTTGTGTGTTGTGTTTATTATTACCGTGTCTCAGTACTGCCATACCCATACCCCTGATATACCCATGCCCCTTCCATTCCCTACCCAACCCTACCCTGAGTCCTATGTGTGTGTGTGTTTGTGTGTTATGTTTATTATTACCATGTGTCTCAGTACTGCCACACCTCTACCCCCTATAGTCTATACCCTAGTGCCCCTGCCATACCCATACCCTTGATATACCCCTAGTACCCTTGATATACTCATACCCCTGATATACCCATACCCTTCCTTGCCCTACCCAACCCTACCCTGAGTCCTATGTGTGTATGTTTCTATGTACTACCATGTGTCTCAGTGCTGCTACACCTCTACCCCCTGCTATACCCCTAGTACCCCTGCCATACCCTAGTACCCTGCCATACCCTGTGCCTTGTTAGTGAGAGCATCATTTAGTTGGCTAGTTATTATAATGTATATTATTACCTCGTCTCAGAACTGCTACACCCTACCCTCCCTCTGCCCATACCCTACAGTGCCTACACCCTAACGTATCGTGTGTGTGTGTGTGTGTGTGTGTGTGTGTGTGTGTGTGTGTGTGTGTGTGTGTCTGACGGTGTATGTGTGTGTGTGTGTGAGACGGTGTGTGTGGGTGTGTTTGTGTATTTGTGTGTGTGTATTTGTGTGTGTCTCTGTGTGTGTGTGACGGTGTATTTGTGTGTGTATTTGTGTGTGTCTGTGTGTGTGTGTGTTTGTATGTGTGTGTGTATGTGTGTGTGGTTATTGTGTTGTTGTATATATCTAGTATCTTAAGTGTTGCTCCACCTCTTCCCTACCCCTGTATCATAATGAGAGAGAGAGATATTTACCTAGTTTAAGGGGAGATGGGGCATTTTTCTGGTCCTCCTTTTTCCTCATGCTTAGCCCCATTAGTTTGTCGATTTTATGACCTTCCGCCCCATTTATTTGTCAATATTAAGACCTTTCGTGCCATTTAGGGGTCGATTTCTATCCTGGCGAGCGACAGCGAGCCTGTAATTGTGGAGGAAGCCGGCCTTATATATACTGTATATAAGTGAGCTATCTCACTTAACCCTTTTTGCTACCACAGATCCTTCTTAAACTGCAAAAAATCGTCTACATATAGTTAGAAGAACAATAAAAAGACGTCGCCGGTACAGAAGGGGTAATCTGTGATATAAGCTGCCCCAAGCCACTTTTCCCTGTTCCTACGACCTTAACACCTGTAAATACCTTCCGTCCGGGAATGTCGAGCGGTATATGTACAATCGCGCTAATAAGTGATGTCTCGGCACCAAGTATGTTTTGATCAATAATTGGTATCAGCAATATCTAAGCTTCATTTCTTCATATCGAGTGAAATATACAAACATGTTCCTACACTTACCCACCCTATTCAACATCTGACAGACATTAATACAGCACAGAGCAAGCCATACGTAATGCCAGCTGTGGCATGACTTATTAGCGCGACCGTACAGTATGTCTTGAATGAGGGCTGTTACTTCTTTGGTCTTATATATATACCGGTATATAGGTATGTTCGCTATAGACAACCTTTGCTATATTTGAACCTTGATTAGTGCAAATAATATAATAGCACATCATTTATACTAGCTCGTGACTCTAATTATTATTATTATTTTTATTATTATTATTATTATTATTATTATTATTATTATTATTATTATGATACACTCTCTCATATATATATATACTGTATATATATATATATATATATAATATATATATATATATATATATATATATATATATATATATATATATATATATATACGGTATATATATATATACATATATATATATATAAGTATATACAGTATATATATATACCGTATATATATATATATATATATATATATATATATATATACTGTATACAGTATATATATATTATTTACCATTTCTATCGCTTATTCCTTGTCTATCATTGCTACTACTTTGTTTATCAATCATTGCTATTTCTATCATTTTCATTTACTTCTTTATCAGCCATTCCTATCTCTCATTCCTACTTCTTTGTTTATCCATCATTCCTGCCTTTCATTCCTACTGCCTTGTTTATCAATAATTTGTATATCTCATTACCTTGCTCATGTAGTAATGGACACCCTATGTGGTGGATTGTGTTCTTTTATTTCATACATTTTATTTTAGTAAGCTTTGTTTCCACATAGCGATTTGGATGAGTTAATTTTACTTTATATTGTCTTTGTCCCAATTTTGGTTTGTTTAGTTTGCAAGTTTTACATTTTAATTCCTAGTCTGTCAGCCCCTGTTTCCTTGTCTCTGTTCACCCGGTCACATCCCGTTTCCTTCCTGTTGGCAAAAATGGGGTTGGCGGGGGGGGGGGGGGGGGATTATAACTTTCCAGAGTAATAGAGAGAGAGAGAGAGAGAGAGAGAGAGAGAGAGAGAGAGAGAGAGAGAGAGAGAGAGGGAGGGAGGGAGACTGACTGACCTTCTCAAAATATGCTTGTGTAATGAGTCAGAGAGAGAGTGAGCTAAGAATAGGAGGGGGGGGGGGGGGGGAGATAGGGAAACTGATTGGTGGGAGAGAGGGGGGGAGGAAGAGGGAGAGAGAGGGATGAGGGGAAAAGAGAGATAGTAAGATAGGGGGAGAGGGAGGGAAGGTTGGGGGAAGAGAGAGAGAATGTGAGAGAGGGGTGGGGTAAAGAGAGGAAGAAAGAGAAGGTGAGAGAGGGGGGAAAGAGAGAATGTTAAAGAGAGGGAGAAAGAGAGAGGTGAGATAGGGAGGAAAGAGAGAATGTTAAAGAGAGGGAGAAAGAGAGAGGTGAGATAGGGGGGGAAGAGAGAATGTTAAAGAGAGGGAGAAAGAGAGAGATGAGATAGGGGGGGAAAGAGAGAATGTTAAAGAGAGGGAGAAAGAGAGAGATGAGATAGGGGGGGAAAGAGAGAATGTTAAAGAGAGGGAGAAAGAGAGAGATGAGATAGGGGGGGAAGAGAGAGGGAGAAAGAGAGAGAGAGAGAGAGAGAGAGAGGAGGGTACACATGAGTGAGTGAGTGAGAGTAAGAAGGTAAATGAAAACAGTGTGTGTGTGTGTGTGTATGTGTGTGTGTGTGTGTGTGTGTGTGTGTGTGTGTGTGTATGAGAGGGAGAGACACTGACCTTCCCAAAATATGCGTGTGTAATGACTCACGAGGGAAAGGGGGGGGGGGGGGGGGGGGGCTGGCTCCAGGGACACAAGATAAGGGGGCTGATTTGTGAGGAGAGAGAGAGAGAGAGAGAGAGAGAGTAGGAGATAGAAAGTGAGTAAATGAGAGTGAGGACATTATTAAAAACGGTTTGTAAGAGAGAGAGAGAGAGAGAGAGAGAGAGAGAGAAATGGTACACACTATATAGACTTTGTGGATTTACTAGATCCCCTTCTCCCTCATGTTGAGCACCATTAGTTTTCAGATTTTAACCCTTTCCCTGCGGGTGACGTTCTGGAACGTCCTGGCAATTTGCAGCAATTTCCAGGTTTTAAAAGCCTGTACAAATCGAGTGTCAGTGGGCGGGAGCGTGAGGGACCCACCTCCGACCCTCAGAGCAGCCAGCGGCCCACTGAGGTAGACTGTGTCTCGCGCGGGTCTCTCACTGCCTCTCACAACAGTGTTGCCGAGCGAGCGCGTGCTAATAGATAGCGGGTTTCCCGCGTTTCTATGGTACCACTGCGGGTGAACCAGGCCACGTACGAGGCCCGTTCTGGTCTCATTTTGAAGCTATTTTTGCCTAGTTTTCGGCAGAATACAGTTCATTTAATGCAGATGCTTGATTCATCATTCAAGAGTGCCTGAATATGCCCTAAATAGCCCAAAACACCCCGCAGCCAAAGAGTTAAGATGTTTGTCCCTGTAGTTTGTCGATTTTAAGACCTTCCGCCCCATTTCCTTGTCAATATTTAGTTTTTGCCTTTTGTCTCCCTCAGCCACATAGAACACAAAAATAGGTGTCAATTTTTTCCTGGCGAGCGATAGCGAGCCTCTAATGTAGTAGAAACCTGCCCTTGGCCGGAACATTTTTCTACCGAAAAATGTACAAAAATTATCTTGAAGGGGGGTCTTGGTTGTGCATTTGTTAAGCTTCGTTAACCCCTTCTAACCAGGTGTTGTTCTTTTAAACTTTATTTTGGTTAATATTAGACGTGTTTAGTCTGTTTAACAAGGGCCTCCAGCAATGAATAGGCTTTGAACTATCTCACTTAATTAACCCTTTTTACTATACAACATATCCTCCCTAAACTGCACACAATCGCCTGCTTATTGTTATTTCTCTCCTTTTCTCTTTCTCTGGCTTGTATCCATTCGGCCCCATTCAGCCAACTATTTTAAGACTTTTTTTTTTTTTTTTTTTTTTTTTTATCCCCATCTAGGTGTCGATTTCTTCCTGGCGAGCGATAGCGAGCCAGCATTATATGAAGGAATCCGGCTTCGCCGGAGACATTTTTCTATCGAAAAATGTACAAATTTAGCCTGCTGTCAAATAAAAATAAAAAATATGCTGGCTCGCTACCGCTCACCAGCAAAAAATTTACACCTGGATGGGGATAAACGTCTTAAAACAGTAGGCTGAATGGGGCCAAATGGATACAAGCCAGAGAAAGCGAGCAAAGGACAGAACCAAAACAGGTCACACCCCTTAATATAACCAGAGGAAAACTAAGAAGACGAACCCGGTAAGGAAGGGGTTAAGGGGAGGTTTTTAGTTTGGTCCCTAGATATCCATCAAGCTTAAGATTACACCCCCTTGAGCCCCTTTCAAGATAAATTTGTACATTTTTCGGTAGAAAAATGTCTCGGCTGAAAGCCGTTTCCTCTTAAATTACAGGCTCGCTATCGCTCGCCAGGATAAAATCGACACCTAAATGGCACGAAAGGTCTTAAAATTGACAGAAATGGGTCGAAAGGTCTTAAAATTGTCAAAATAATGGGGCGAACGTCTTAAAATTAGAAAAGCAATGGGGCTAAACATGAGGGAGAAAGGGGTCAAGCAAAAAGGCCCTCAAGTGGAAATCTCCCCTTAAGGGTCTAGGAAGCAAACTAAAAAAGTGTTAATAATTGAAAAAATGCCCATAAAAACAAGATAACCCCCTTAATTGCAATACGTTAAAGTCAATGTATTTTTTATATGTATTAACTGAATACATGTTTAAAGGAAATGCAATGACAAGTCCTGTGCAACTCCAACTTCCAGACGTGGTAGTGTTTGGTAGTTTAGTAATATTTACTAAACAAGCTTAGTATATTAGCTACTACATGTGTTTGTGAGAGAGAGAGAGAGAGTGAGAGTGAGTGAGAGAGAGAGAGAGAGAGAGAATGTGTGAGAGAGAGAGAGAGAGAGAGAGAGAGAGTGAGAGAGAGAGAGAGAGAGAGTAAGAGGTAGTGTAGGGGGTTCAGAGATGTATATAAACCAAGCGGTGCCTCCTTTGATCTTAACTGTAACGCCGCCATGTGTGTGTGCGTATGTGTGTGTGTGTGCGCGTATGTGTGTGTGTGTGTTTTAATGAGTCATGATGCTACGTTCAGCAAGCACATCCAAGCAGTTGTTCAAAAGGCCAGAGCCCAGGCTGGCTGGATATTGCGTACCTTTAAAACACGAGAGGTGGAACCTATGCTTGCCCTGTACAAAGCCTTGGTGATACCTCTTTTAGAATACCTGTACTGCTGCCAGTTGTGGAGTCCATGGAAATCTGGGGAGAAGCAAGCCTTTGAGGGGATCCAGCGCTCCTTCACCAGCTAAATTACATTTGTGAAGGATCAGGACTACTGGGCGAGATTAAAAATATTTCAACTATACTCTCTCGAGAGACGCAGAGAAAGATACTTAATCCTATACACTTGGAAAAGTCGTAACAACATGGCTCCAAATTTGCAAGTAGAAGATAAAGTGATCATCACATACCAAGACCATAAACGCCTTGGGAGAATGTGCGATACCAGACCCATCACATCAAGAGATCTGAGTGAAGACGCTAAGGGAAAATTATTTTGCTACTCGTGGTCCTAAGCTGATCTTAGCTGTGACGCCGCCATGTGTGTGTGAGTGTGTGTGTATGTGTGAGAGAGTGTATGTGTGTATGTGTGTGTGTGTGTGTGTGTGTGCGTGTGTGAAAGAGAGAGAGAGAGAGAGAGAGAGAGTAAGAGGTAGTGTAGGGGGTTCAGAGATGTATATAAACCAAGCGGTGCCTCCTTTGATCTTAACTGTGACGCCGCCATGTGTGTGTGTGTGTGTGTGAATGAATGAAGGAGGAAGAGGGAAGTATTTCTTGAGTTAGCGTATGGGTGAGTCTGTCTGTAACGGAATACGTGTGTGTGTGTGAGGGAGAGAGAGAGAGAGAGGGGTGTGGGTGTCTGTGTATGTGTATGTGTATGTGTGAGAGGGGGAGAGAGAGAAAGTGTGTGTGTGTGTGTGTGTGTGTATTGTATTCTCCCTATCTCCAGACAATGTTGATAAGTTTAGATAGACTTAGCATAGACTGAATTAAAGGGTTAATGGAGTTAGTCTTTAACACTTGTAATCCTAAGCAGGATGTCAAAGTGGGACACTTAGGTTTTAAGGGGGGTCACCTGCTATTGGTCTTTCCTTTTCTCTCTTTCCCTGGCTTGTATCCTTTCGGCCCCATTCAACCTACTGTTTTAAGACGTTTAGCCCCATCCAGGTGTCGATTTCTTCCTGGCGAGCGATAGCGAGACAGCATTATATGGAGAAATACGGCTTCGCCGGAGACATTTTTCTATCGATATATTTTTTTTTTTTTTTTTAAATGTGCTGGCTCGCGGAAAAAATCGACACCTAGATGGGAATAAAGATCTTAAATCAGTAGGCTGAATGGGGCCGAATGGATACAACCCAGAGTGAGAGGGGGAGAGAGAAAAAAAAAAAAAAAGTGGGCCCCCGGGGAGATCTCCACTTGAGGGATTTTTTTCTTGACCCCTTTCTCCCTCATGTTTATCCCCATTGCTTTTGATATTGTAAAACGTTTGCCCCATTAGTTTAGCGATTTTAAGAACTTTCACCCCATATTAAGACCTTTCGTGCAGTTCAGGTGTCAATGTTATCCTGGCGAGCGATAGCGAGCCTGTAATTTAAGAGGAACCGGCCTTCGGCCGGGACATTTTTCTACCGAAAAATGTACAAATTTATCTTGAAAGGGACTCAAGGGGGTGTAATTTTAAGCTTGATGGAGGTCTAGGGAACAAACTAAGTACCTCCCCTTAAGACTGGACTGGAATTATCACTGCGAAGGATACCCAGGATAATTAACCCTTTGAGCACCAGCGACGTGTGTTATATTATATTCTAGCCATATGTAGACGATATTATGCAGCTTAGGAAGGATCTGTGGTCGTTACAAGGGTTGGTTGCGATAGATTGAAGCCTTATTATTGCTAGAGGGCCTTCCTAAGCTGAATACAATCGTCTAATAAGTGGCCAGCATCTGATCCAAATGACGTCCCTGGTACTGTACGGGTTAAGGGGAGGTTTTTAGTTTGGTCCCTAGATATCCACCAAGCTTAAGATTACACCTCCTTGAGCCCCTGTCAAGATAAATTTGTACATTTTTCGGTAGAAAAATGTCCCGGCTGAAAGCCGGTTCCTCTTAAATTACAGGCTCGCTATCGCTCGCCAGGATAAAATCGACACCTAAATGGCACGAAAGGTCTTAAAATTGACAGAAATGGGTCGAAAGTTCTTAAAATTGTCAAAATAATGGGGGCGAACGTCTTAAAATTAGAAAAGCAATGGGGCTAAACATGAGGGAGAAAGGAGTCAAGAAAAAAATCCCTCAAGTGGAAACCTCCCCTTAACACAAATAGTTGCTGTTGCCATTTGTTTCTCTTTCAATGTTTATAATTATAATGTTATCTATTGGTATGTGGCCTATCTGACTCTCTAGACCTCGCTATATCTGCAGGCTACTGAAACTATTCGTCCTGGGGTCGAGGAATGTTTTGCCGAAGCCGATATGCACTACTTGGAATTGGAAACTTGAAGATATTGAGGTGTGTGTGTGTGTGTGTGTGAGAGAGAGAGAGAGAGAGAGAGAGAGAGAGTGTGTGTGTGTGTGTGTGTGTGAGAGAGTGAGGGGAAGAGCGAGAGTGAGTGAGCATGTGTGTGTGTGTGTGCATGTGTGTGTTAGATTCTGGGCGTCTATATGTACATTTGCTTGTTTGTATTGTTTCCAAGTAGCTTCTCGGGAATTACGTCGTCTGGAAACAAAATAAAAGAAAGGAAAAATAAAAAATAAAAAAATTGTTCAAGTATAAACGACTGAACTGTGACCGGGAAGTATAGACACCATAATTGGAGGTTGTAATATTTTTTTATGTTTCTCAATTTATGGAAAGTCACTTGGTTGGTGTCAGTGCCCCGGCCTTTAAGGGGAGATTTCCACTTGAGGGATTTTTTTCTGGACCCCTTTCTCTCTCATGTTTAGCCCCATTGCTTTTTAGATTTTAAGACGCTCGCCCACTTTAGTTTGGCGATTTTAAGAACTTTCGCCCCATTTCTGTCAATTTTAAGAACTTTCGTGCCATTTAGGTGTCGATTTTTTCCTGGCGAGCGATAGCGAGCCAGTAATTTGAGAGGAACCGGCCTTCGGCCGGGAAATTTTTCTACCGAAAAATGTACAAATTTATCTTGAAAGGGGGTCTAGGGGGTGTAATTTTAAGCTTGATGGAGTTCTAGGGAAGACACTAAATACCTCCCCTTAAAGGAACGTTATAGTTTGTATGTACCGGTATTTGGTGTTTATTATTACCGGTACATGTATGTGGTGTTTATTATTACCGGTACATGTATTTGGTGTTTATTATTACCGGTACATGTATTTGGTGTTTATTATTACCGGTACATGTATGTGGTTTTATTATACCGGTACATGTATTTGGTGTTTATTATTACCGGTACATGTATTTGGTGTTTATTATTACCGGTACATGTATTTGGTGTTTATTATTACCGGTACATGTATTTGGTGTTTATTATTACCGGTACATGTATTTGGTGTTTATTATTACCGGTACATGTATTTGGTGTTTATTATTACCGGTACATGTATTTGGTGTTTATTATTACCGGTACATGTATTTGGTGTTTATTATTACCGGTACATGTATTTGGTGTTTATTATTACCGGTACATGTATGTGGTGTTTATTATTACCGGTACATGTATTTGGTGTTTATTATTACCGGTACATGTATTTGGTGTTTATTATTACCGGTACATGTATTTGGTGTTTATTATTACCGGTACATGTATGTGGTGTTTATTATTACCGGTACATGTATTTGGTGTTTATTATTACCGGTACATGTATTTGGTGTTTATTATTACCGGTACATGTATTTGGTGTTTATTATTACCGGTACATGTATGTGGTGTTTATTATTACCGGTACATGTATTTGGTGTTTATTATTACCGGTACATGTATTTGGTGTTTATTATTACCGGTACATGTATTTGGTGTTTATTATTACCGGTACATGTATTTGGTGTTTATTATTACCGGTACATGTATTTGGTGTTTATTATTACCGGTACATGTATGTGGTGTTTATTATTACCGGTACATGTATGTGGTGTTTATTATTACCGGTACATGTATTTGGTTTATATTATTACCGGTACATGTATTTGGTTTATATTATTACCGGTACATGTATTTGGTTTATATTATTACCGGTACATGTATTTGGTGTTTATTATTACCGGTACATGTATGTGGTGTTTATTATTACCGGTACATGTATGTGGTGTTTATTATTACCGGTACATGTATTTGGTGTTTATTATTACCGGTACATGTATTTGGTGTTTATTATTACCGGTACATGTATTTGGTGTTTATTATTACCGGTACATGTATTTGGTGTTTATTATTACCGGTACATGTATTTGTTTACGTTTGCTCTCTAGACCTCTATTAAGCTTTATAAAAATACCCCCAAGAACCCCCTTCCAGATAAATTTGAACATTTTTCGGTAGTTTAAAAATTTCTCGGCCGAAGGCAGGTTCCTCCTAAATTACAGGCTCGCTGTCGCTTGCCACGAACAAATAGACACCTACAGTAGATATGGCGAAAGGTCTTAAAATTGCCAAACTAATGGGGCGAACGTCTTTTAATCTCCTAACTAATTAGGCTAAACATGAAGGAGAAGGGGTCCAGAAAAAGTAACAAATACTTAATACATCTCCACCATAATAATGTCTATCTATCAACAAACCTCCCCCCACCCCCACCCTCACCCCTCTCTCCCCACTAACTCAATACAATTCCAACCCTGGCTGCCCACTCTCTTGTAAACCAAAAGTATCCCAGAATATGCGGGGACCCCCCCCCCCCCGCCCCCCCCCCCCACACACACTACATCTATACCCCAACCTCCAATATTGCCTCGCCAATATTGAGGGCAACCCCAGCCTAACGAAAACAACAAATATATATATAAATAAATAAATAAACTGGGGGAGGCACTCGTCACAGGCAGTTCTGCCTTTTGTCTCCCTCATCCAACATGAACAAAAAAATAAAAGCACTACTACCATGCAACCACCACCCACCACCATACCACTACTACCATACACCACCACCATGCCCCCACCACTACACCCACACCCCCACCACCACCACTACTACCATACCATACCCTCACTACCACCACACCCACACCCCCACCACCACCACCCCCATACCACCCCCACCACCACTACTACCATACCATACCCTCACTACCACCACACCCACACCCCCACCACCACCACACCCATACCACCACCACCACCACTACTACCATACCATACCCTCACTACCACCACACCCACACCCCCACCACCACCACTACTACCATACCATACCCTCACTACCACCACACCCACACCCCCACCACCACCACTACTACCACACCATACCCTCACTACCACCACACCACACACCCCACCACCACCACTACTACCATACCATACCCACAATACCACCACACCCATACCACCACCACCACCACTACTACCATACCATACCCTCACTACCACCACCCCCACCACCACCACTACTACCATACCATACCCTCACTACCACCACACCCATACCACCACCACCACCACTACCATACCATACCCTCACTACCACCACCACACCCACCACCACCACTACTACCATACCATACCCTCACTACCACCACACCCACACCCCCACCACCATCACACCCATACCACCACCACCACCACTACTACCATACCATACCCTCACTACCACCACACCCACACACCCACCACCACCACTACTACCATACCATACCCTCACTACCACCACACCCACACCCCCACCACCACTACTACCATACCATACCCTCACTACCACCACACCTATACCCCCACCACCACTACACCCACACCCCCACCACCACTACTACCATACCATACCCTCACTACCACCACACCCACACCCCCACCACCACCACTACTACCATACCATACCCTCACTACTACCACACCATACCCTCACTACCACCACCCCCATACCCCCACCACCACCACCCATGCTACCAGACTCACGTTCGGACTATGGCAGCTATGGAGTTAAAGGGCCTCTATGTTACGCGGTTTAGTGGATCCCGATGCCAGGCAATGAGGGGGGGGGGGGGGGGGGTGGCAGGGGGGCTTTAAGGGAGATATGGACTGACCACATGTAGGAGGCAGTCTTTATAGGGTTGGTCTAGCCTTACACACATATACACACACACACACACACACACACACACACACACACACACACACACACACATGTATTTAGGATTATGTATCGACCTATCTATTGCCATACTCCTTGATGCCAGAGAGATTGGCCACGAATAAAGTACACACACATAATTATACACACACACACACACACACACACACACACACACACACACACACACACACACACACACACACACACACACACATACAGTCCGTAGCCTAGTAGGTAGAGCTCTCGTCTCACACACGAGGGGTCGGGGGTTCAATCCCCGGCCGGGCGGAGACAAATTGGGCTTGTCTCCTTTCATGGGTTAGCCTCAGTTCACCTAGCTGTAAATAGGTACCTGGAATAAGTGGACGACGTTGTGACGTCCCATCTGGGGTTGGCAAAAATGGTACAAGGCGAGATGGGTATCATATGGTTCACCTAAGCTGATGGCTACCTAAGCCTTCGGGCGAGACGGTACCGTCTATAGTGAGAATGGTACCATACAGATCCACCGTAAGCCTTCGTTTCCGATGTCGCCAATTGGCTAAAATACAGAGTACACACACATCCACAGCCATTCCAACGATACATATAACACCTACACATATAGGAGGCGGGAAATAACGAGCATGCTCACTCCCGCAATACAACTAGAGTAAGTACAACTAGAGTAAGTACACACACATACACACACACACACACACACAACATGTATTTAGGATTATTTATCGACCTATCTATTGCCATACTCCTTGATGCCAGAGAGGTTGGCCACGAATAAAGTACACACACATAATTATATACACACACACACACACACACACACACACACACACATGTATTTAGCATTATTTATTACCATATATACTCCTTGATGCCCGATTTGTTTTTGTATATTTAAACATATACCCTATAATATATATATACCGTATTAATATGGACAGTATATCTTCATACACATCCATGAGTTTAGTGCCCCCCCCCCCTCCCCCCCCCACCCCCACCCCCACTACCCCTCAGACCTAAACATGAATATATTCAAGACTTCGTGTCTACTAAATCCTAAACTCCATGCCTGGTACGTCAGAGAGAGAGAGAGAGAGAGAGAGAGAGAGTGAGAGTGTGAGAGTGAGCGAGCGAGAGAGAGAGAGAGAGAGAGAGAGAGAGAGAGAGAGAGAGAGCGAGAGCGAGAGAGAGAGATTAGAATGAGAAGACTAACTATAATATATATATATGATAAATATAATCCTATCCAGAGTGAGGCTTGGTATCCTCTACCCATCTACCCTATGACTTAGACTGCTTTAAACTTCGTGTGTCTAGGCATTTTGACTCCAACTTCCCTTGAATTTGGCTCTGTCACTCTTTTGGCTTTGGGGGAGACACTCGTTACAGGAAACTTGCCTTTTGTCTCCTCCATAC
Organism: Paralithodes platypus; assembly: GCA_032716605.1. Taxonomy (NCBI): domain Eukaryota; kingdom Metazoa; phylum Arthropoda; class Malacostraca; order Decapoda; family Lithodidae; genus Paralithodes; species Paralithodes platypus. Next base: position 32,527,398 of record CM064549.1, on the reverse strand, counting down.
ATATAGCAGAAAAATAATCCTCTACCCAACCTCCTACCCTTGTAGAATTGACCTAGACGAGACAGAGAATGGGGCGAGGGAACGAAAAAGTGGTCCCGGACCCTAAGAATTGGAACTTTAAGTGTTGTTCCCGTTCGGGCTCTGTCTCGAGTCGGCCACCCTCAGCTATGGGGCATGTGTCTGAGTATATACATACATACATTACACATACATACACAATAAATATAATCAATATCTAACAAAAATCTTGTGGTATTTGTTTTAGGCTCGTCAGCGATGGAGCGCGGTGCAACAACCCAGGAATATAGAAGACATGACATCATAATAACTACGAATACTACTTCCAATAATTGTAAGAACAAAAACATTAAATTTAATACCGGTATTTATCTAACAAAAATTTGGTGTTTGTTTTAGGCTCGTTATGCGATGGAGCGCGGCGCCCGGGCTCTGGTGGTGGATGTGGACGGTCTGACGGCGGCGCAGGATGAGGTGTTTGAGGAGGACCCTGCCAGAGATCTACTTAAGAGACCCCTGGTGGTCCTTCTACCTACACAGGCCCGCAAGCTATACAGTATTATCGTGTAAGTGGTGTATTGCTCTTATTGTAGTCGTGTGTGTGTGTGTGTGTGTGTGTGTGTGTGTGTGTGTGTGTGTGTGTGTGTGTGTGTGTGTGTGTGTTTTATCAGTCATACTTCTTTTTCCTATTGTAGTGTGTGTGTGTTTGTCATTTCGGCCATACTTCTTTTTCTTAATGTAGTGTGTGTGTGTGTGTGTGTGTGTGTGTGTGTGTGTGTGTGTGTGTGTGTGTGTGTGTGTGTGTGGGTTTATCCTTCATCATACACATGCCCACAAGCTATTCCGTAATGTTGTGTTAATAGATGTTACCTTCTTGTTAGTTATTGTCTCGTTTATACTTTGTCCTCCTGTTTATTATGTCGTTTATACTTTTTCCTCTTGTTTATTGTGGCCATTCTGCTCCCCACTCATACCCACAAGATTTCCTTATTAACCCTTTCAAGCTCTAATACGCATTTCTGTTTTGTTTTCTGGTAATTATTAGACGATTTTATTGAGACTAGGAAGGGGGTATGGAAGTCAGAGGGTTGATTGAGAGAGTCTTTACCCTTTTAATACCCACAGATCCTTCTTAAGCTGCATAAAATCGTCTAATGATAGCCAAAATATACTGCTAAAACGCGTCAGAGCTTGAAGGGGTTAAGGGGAGGTTTTTAGTTTGTTTCCTACTCCTCCAGCAACCTTAAAATTTCACCCCCTTGATTTTGTACATTTGTACATTTTTCGGTAGAAAAATGTCCAGGCCGAAGGCCGGTTACTCTTAAAGTACAGGCTCGCTATCGCTCGCCAGGATAAAATCGACACCTAAATGGCACGAAAGGTCTTAAAATTGACAGAATGGGGCGGAAATTCTTAAAATCATCAAAACTAATGGGGCAAACGACTTAAAATCTCAAAAGCAATGGGGCTAGACATGAGGGAGAAAGGGGTTAAGAAAAAAGTCCCTCAAGTGGAAATCTCCCCTTAACCTCTGCACCACATGACGCCTCTTTCCCTTTGATTGTGGCTAATTTTAGACGGTTATATGCAGTTTAACTGGATGGGACTCGGTAGCCTTGGTCGGCAACCCATCTAGGGGAGATAACCTTATACAAATCCGGGTGGATGGGACTCGTCAGCCTTGGTCGGCAACCTGTCTAGGGGAGTAAACCTTTTACAAATCAGTACTGCTATCTTAGGGTGAAGCAGGTTAGTGGATGGATTAGCCGCACACCACTGTAGAAAAATAGTGCTAAAAAATACTTAAAAGGCCTCAGAGTCAGACGGACCCTAAATTGAGTGGTCAATCCTGTAAGTCCTTCAGTAAACTGGCATGGGTTGTCCCTCTTACAGGGGATAGGTTTGATTGGGGGCATTTTGTGTATGGCCACCCCCAAGGGGAGTAAGGCGTCTGGCAATAGATAGATAGATAGATCCCCATCCAGGTGTCGACTTCTTCCTGGCGAGCGATAACGAGCCAGAATTATATGGATAAATCCGGCTTCGCCGGAGATTTTTTGTTATCGAAAAATGTACAAATTTAGCTTGCTGTCAAAACAAATATATACTCTATATATGCTGGCTCGCTACCGCTCGCCAGGAAAATATTGACACCTGGATGGGGTTAAACGTCTTAAAACCGTAGGCTGAATGGGGCCGATTGAATACAAGCCAAAGAGAGAGGGAGAGAAAGATAAAAAAAAAAGCGAGGTGGGCTGGGTTAAGCCGGTGTCACATGAGGATTTTAGTGGTGGATGTATCGGAGTCACAATATGCGAGTCACATTGTGGCTAAATCGACCACTTGCGAGTTTCAGGCTATAAGGAAGTTAGAGCCGTAAACATCGATATTTAACAGAAATGCTATAATAATGTTAGCTGATAGTTCTGCTAAATATTGATGGCCACAGCTCCATTTTCCTTATAGACCAAAACTCGCAAGTGGTCGATTCCAGTCTACTACCTGACAACTTCATTATGTCTCTGGTTTGTGTCTTAAGCCGGTATCACACGAACGCTTTTTCACTCGACATTTATCCGTAACACTGGTCTACCAGCTCACAAGGTAAACATTTAATATGTGTCGGTCACCTAAATTAATCTATCATCAGTCTAGTTTCCGATACCAGTGCCAAATACTTCCGAAATGTTGCCAGAAAAATGTTGATCATCGAATGTTGACGATAAAATCTCTCGTGTGATACCGGCTTTAGAGTTCCTAATAATGTACAGTCAAATTTAATATAAGAATTAAACAATACAATCAAACAATATCATATTATACAAAGTATGATACTGCTATGGCTGTGTGTCGTGTTAAGGGGAGGTTTTTAGTTTGGTCCCTAGATATCCTTCAAGCTTAAGATTACACCCCCTTGAGCCCCTTTCAAGATAAATTTGTACATTTTTCGGTAGAAAAATGTCCCGGCTGTAAGCCGGTTCCTCTTAAATTACAGGCTCGCTATCGCTCGCCAGGATAAAATCGACACCTAAATGGCACGAAAGGTCTTAAAATTGACAGAAATGGGTTGAAAGTTCTTAAAATCGTCAAAATAATGGGGGCAAACGTCTTAAAATTAGAAAAACAATGAGGCTAAACATGAGGGAGAAAGGGGTCCAGAAAAAAGTCCCTCAAGTGGATATCTCCCCTTAATGCCAAGTTTTCATAATTAACGTCATATTTCGCTACAAAATCTACCTTATAACAAAGATAATTACATGACAATTACATGACAATTAACCCTCAGCTGGAAGAAAATAGACTATGGTATAAGTTGCAGAAGCCAAAATTCTGCGTAATTAGGCGTAACGATAAAAATACGAAGACAGTTCATTATGGATACAAAGACAGTTCATTATGGATACAAAGACAGTTCATTATGGATACAAAGACAGTTCATTATGGATACAAAGACAGTTCATTATGGATACAAAGACAGTTCATTATGGATACATTTGGATTATTTTATTTTCAAGGTTGGCGTCTTGGGAGGTCACTTCGAAGCATAATTGATCAGATGAAAGCCGGTATCACACGAGAGTTTTTATAGTCAACATTCAATGATCAACATTTTTCTGGCAACATTTCTGGATTATTTGGTCCTGGTATCGGAAACTAGACTGATGGTAGGTGAATTTAGATGACAGAAATATTATACATGTTGATCTCATAAGCTGCCAGACCAGTGTTAAGGGTAAATGTTGAGTGAAAAAGTGCTCTTGTGATACCGGCTTTAGGGTCATGCAGGGCCAATAAAGCTATCTTCTATTTCCAACCATCGGCATGGATAGTGAAATATGGTGTGGCCGGTCCTAAGAATTTTGAGGATTGTTATTATTTGAAGTGAAGTCATGGGTACTGTCTTGATAGCGTAATGCATAGTGCGCGGAATTTCGATGCGAGTATCCTAGGTTCGAGTCCTCGGAGTGCCACATGTATTTGTTGATTTCATTAATTGAGTTTAGAAGTTGGTTGGTGTTAAAAACATAATAATAATTGTCTATTTGTGTTTAACCTTTCGATCATTTGTCTCCTTTAGCAGCTGATTTATCTTAAACTAAGGGGGCCCACCTCTGTGTTTTCTCTTTCTCTCTCTCTCTCTCTCTGGCTTGTATCCATTTGGCCCCATTCAGCCTACTGTTTTAAGACGTTTACCCCCATCCATGAGTCAATATTTTCCTGGCGATCGATAGCGAGCCAGCATATATATATATTTTTTGACAGCAAGCTAAATTTGTACATTTTTCGATGGAAAAATGTCTCCGGCGAAGCCAGATTTATCCACACAATGCTGGCTCGCTATCGCTCGCCAGGAAGAAATTGACACCTGGATGGGGATATACGTCTGAACATAAATGATATTCCTATACCTCTCTCTCTCTCTCTCTCTCTCTCTCTCTCTCTCTCTCTCTCTCTCTCTCTCTCTCTCTCTTTCTGGCATACCATTTTTGTTTTGCTCTCACCAACATCTAATTTTCTATCTCACTCTCTCTCTCTCTCTCTTTCCCTCCCACCCCAGGCGATCAAAGAACGCCCATGCGAGGATCGAACTCCCGCCCGCCCGTGACCACTTCGACCTGGGCATCTTCCTCACCTGTTTCCTGCTCATCTGTCTCGTCTGTCTCGCTATCGTCGTCAAGATGCGATGGCGGAGAAATAATAAACAGGTGAGTCGATTGGGGATGGATTTATACAGGTAGATAATGCAAAAAGAAAAGAAAAAATACTAATAATGCGTGTATAATATGTCTGGGTAGCTTTCTATCTATCTATCTATCTATCTATCTATCTTTATAAACAGGTGAGTAAATGTGGATAGCTAGATAGAGGTAAAATTAATGCATGTATAATGTGTGCGTATCTCTCTCTCTCTCTCTCTCTCTCTCTCTCTCTCTCTCTCTCTCTCTCTCTCATATATATACCGGTATAGAGAGAGAGAGAGCGAGAGATAGGTAGGTATAGGTATATAATTTATATTCAGACAATTTTCTAAAGATAGCCATAACAAAGTAGGCTAAAAGGGTTAAAGGTAATCTACATACCTGCACTAGACCCGGAAGTGAGTGAATGGGCGGTGAATGCAGTGAATGGCTCGGGTGTCCAGTGAATGCCGCCCTCAATATCATTATGACGTAGTGGGCTGACGTCAGATGTGTATAATGACGTCTGGGAATCAGGGGGGGGGGGGATTTTAGGAATGACGTCTGGAAATCAAGGGGGGGGGGAGGGGGGGGCAGTTTAGGAATGACGTCTGGGAATCAAGGGGGGGAGGGGGGGCAGTTTAGGAATGACGTCTGGGAATCAAGGGGGGAGGGGGGGGTAGTTTAGGAATGACGTCTGGGAATCAAGGGGGGAGGGGGGGGGGCAGTTTAGGAATGACGTCTGGGAATCAAGGGGGGAGGGGGGGGGCAGTTTAGGAATGACGTCTGGGAATCAAGGGGGGAGGGGGGGGGTAGTTTAGGAATGACGTCTGGGAATCAAGGGGGGAGGGGGGGGGCAGTTTAGGAATGACGTCTGGGAATCAAGGGGGGAGGGGGGGGTAGTTTAGGAATGACGTCTGGGAATCAAGGGAGGGGGTGGGGTAGTTAGGAATGACGTCTGGGAATCAAGGGGGGAGGGGGGGGTAGTTTAGGAATGACGTCTGGGAATCAAGGGGGGAGGGGGGGGGGTAGTTTAGGAATGACGTCTGGGAATCAAGGGGGGGGGGAGTTTAGGAATGACGTCTGGGAATCAAGGGGGGAGGGGGGGGGAGTTTAGGAATGACGTCTGGGAATCAAGGGGGGAGGGGGGGGTAGTTTAGGAATGACGTCTGGGAATCAAGGGGGGAGGGGGGGGGTCAGTTTAGGAATGACGTCTGGGAATCAAGGGGGGGGGGGAGTTTAGGAATGACGTCTGGGAATCAAGGGGGAGGGGGGGGGGAGTTTAGGAATGACGTCTGGGAATCAAGGGGGGAGGGGGGTAGTTTAGGAATGACGTCTGGGAATGAAGGGGGGGGGGAGTTTAGGAATGACGTCTGGGAATCAAGGGGGGAGGGGGGGGACTATCACGTTTACCTTTTTGGCTCCCGCAGGTTCTTCCTAAGCTGAAGGAAATCGTCTAATGTTAGCCAGAATAAGAGGGAGAGAACGCGGCAAAAACGCCTTGATGATCGTCTTTTGTTTATTTGCTCGCGTGTTTTTGTTTTCTGTTTGTGTAATATAAGGCTACGCGGGGGGCGCCGACCCCTTTGAAGGTTTGGGAGGAGGGGGGGGTTTGTTTGGGAGATTTGGGTTTTATAGGAATTCCCTGGGCAGCTTTTAGAGGCTCGTTTTAGCCCGCCTTTGACGGGGGGGGGGGGGGGGGCTGTAGGAAAAGGAATAAAATAATCAAGCCTTTGGAGTTTATGAAAAGAGAGAGAGAGAGTGAGTGTGCGCTTGTCTGTGTGTGTGTGTGTGTGTGTGTGTGTGTTTATTATTTATAGTTTCCTCGCTTGACCTCCATAAAGCTTTACAAATAACTCAAGATAAATTTTGTACATTTTTCGGGAGAAAAAATTTGCGTCCAGAGGCCGCTTCCTCCTAAAATGACAGGCTCGCTTTCGCTCGCCAGCAAATAATCAACACCTAAATGGCACGAAAGGTATTAAACATCGCAAAACTAATGGAACGAACATCTGAACATCTGAACACTATTGGGACTAAACATGAGGGAGAAGGTGGACCAGAACAAACCAACCCTCCCCCCTTAAGGGGAGGTTTCCACTTGAGGGATTTTTTTCTTGACTCCTTTCTCCCTCATGTTTAGCCCCATTGCTTTTCTAATTTTAAGACGTTCGCCCCCATTATTTTGACAATTTTAAGAACTTTCGACCCATTTCTGTCAATTTTAAGACCTTTCGTGCCATTTAGGTGTCGATTTTATCCTGGCGAGCGATAGCGAGCCTGTAATTTAAGGGGAACCGGCTTTCAGCCGGGACATTTTTCTACCGAAAAATGTACAAATTTATCTTGACAGGGGCTCAAGGAGGTGTAATCTTAAGCTTGGTGGATATCTAGAGACCAAACTAAAAACCTCCCCTTAATGAGTGGTGGACCGAGCACTCTAGTTTCTAATAGAGACGCATTAAGGGTGGATGGTTCACTTTTTGGGCTATTTTTGCATGTATTCATTATTTTTCTAGTTTCCTCCCTAGACCTCCCATCAAATTAAAAACAAAAAAACATCCATTAGATCCCCCTTCTAAATTAATTTGTACATTTTTCGGTAGAATTGTTTTCGGTTCTTCCAACATTACAGGCTCACTATCGTTCGCCAGGGAAAAAATCGACACCTAAATAGCACGAACAGTCTAAATATTGACGAAGAAATGGGGCGAAAGGTCTTAAAATCGACTAACTAATGGGGCAAACATCTTAACATCTGAAAACTAGTAGGGCTAAACATGAGGGAGAAAGTGGTCCAGGAAACCGGGCCATCCCCCCTTAAATGACTTTATGTAACAATATATATCAGTTTACCTGCCAATATATAGTACACTATATCAGTTTACCTGTCAATATATAGTACACTATATCAGTTTACCTGTCAATATATAGTACACTATATCAGTTTACCTGTCAATATATAGTACACTATATCAGTTTACCTGCCAATAACCTTAGGGTCTCTTGGAAGTGGTGGGGGAAATTTAGTTATACCGAAATAGTAACATGTCTGGGCCAGCATTATACTCTAGCAATCTATATATATATACAGTATATATATATATATATATATTATATATATATATATATATATATATATATATATACAGTATATATATATATATATATATATTTATGATGTATGTATGTATGTATGTGTGTATGTATATATGTACTGTATAATTATATATATATATATATATATATATATATATATATATATATATATATATATATATATATATATATATATATATATATATATAATGCTTTTCCCCTCCCTAAACATCCATTTGATTAACAATAGGCAATTTCAATTATCTGGGTTAGATTCAGAAGTTGTTTGGAAATAAGTTTAATCATTCAAGTGAGCTAATTATATGTGCAGCTGTATACGACATTGCACTGTAATTAATGAAAGTTATGCAAAACGTAATTACTATATTTCAGGGTATATTGGTAGTAATTTGCCAGTTATTATTTCATACACCTTTCGTATTTTTTTTATCAGACGTTTGAATTTTTTTTTTTTTTTTTTTTTTAAGTTTGCTCCTTAGATCTCTATCAAACTGAAAGAAACATCCCCAAGATCCCCTTTCATAATACATTTGTACATTTGTCGGTAAATTACAGGCTCGCTATCGCACGCCATGAAAAATCGACACCTAAATGGCACGGAAGGCCTTAATACTGACAAAGCAATGGGACGAAAGGTGTATGGTAAACTAATGGGGAGAACATCTTAAAATCTCAAAAGTAATGGGGCTAAACATGAGGGAAAAGGGGTCCAGAAAAGAACCTAAAGCCTCCCCTTAATCTGTAGTAATGTACCTCTAAGGGGTCAACTAGTTTGGGCACTTTTATTACCCGTTTCGTGCCTTCTTTCAATCCATAGTTGTTTAGAGTGTAAGTGCATGGATTTTAATTTCATAACATTTATTTGTCCTATTTTATTTTTTTATTATTATTATTATTATTATTATTCTAACCCATGGAGCACCTGTGACGTCATTTTTATCATATTTGGCAACTGATAGATGATTTTATTTAGCTTAGGAAGGACCTCTTAACAATTTTATATCCCATTTATTCCTTGGCGCCACCCACACAGATCCTTCCCAAGCTGAATATAATCTTCTAATAATAGTGTCCGGCATGTGACGACAAGAACGTCACCGGTACTGAATAGGTTGAGGGGAGATGGGTCGTTTTTATGGTCCCCCTTCTCCCTCATGTTTAGCCCCAGTAGTATTCAGATTTCATAACGTTCTGCTAATCAGTTTGGCGATTTTCAGACCTTTCGCCCCATTTCTTTGTCAATATTAATACTTTTCGTGTTATTTCGGTGTCGATTTTTTTCCTGGCGAGCAACAGCGAGCCTGCTATTTAAGGGGAATCGGCCTTAGGCCGGGACATTTTTCTATCGAAGAATGTATAAATTTATCTTGAAGGAGGGACTTGGGGTGTTTTTTATAAGCTTAATGGAGGTGTAAGGAGGAAACTAAAACAAAACAAATATAAAAAAAGGTATCAAGTGTTTATACATTATATATATATATATATATATATATATATATATATATATATATATATATATATATATATATATATATATATATATATATATATATATATATAAAGAATATGCCCATTAAGGATTTTGAATTGGAAGAGTTTTTGCGTATAAGGTGTATTGTTTGAAGTGAGCTAATGAATGGTGTAGTGTGTTTGTGTAGATGTGTGTTATATGACCTTTGTGTGTGTGTAGGTGTGTTGGCAGTGAAATGGAATCCTTGTAGAACTGTCTTTGATGTGGTGACTGAGACCCTTGTAGTGTGTGTGTGTGTGTATCTGCGTGTGTGTGTGTGTCTGTGTGTGTGATATCTGTGTGTGTGTGTGTGGGGGGGGGGGACTTGGATTAGTTGAGACATGAAAGAGTTGCAAACTAAAAAGAAAAAAACCCAAACGGTACTTCTTACAGAGAGAGAGAGAGAGAGAGAGAGAGAGAGAGAGAGAGAGAGAGAGAGAGAGAGGATAAGGCTATGTATGTCAAGTAAACAAAATTAAGTCCTTTGAGATTGTCGTGTTTTCTGGGAAGAGTTTCACAAGCGCAAGATCAAGCCAAAGCAAGCCTCTTTTAAGTTCGCCAGATTAAAAGTTATTTCCTCGCAAAGTAGCAGTCTCTCTCTCTCTCTCTCTCTCAGCGATCTTCAAATGTGTTTTGTTTTTCTTTTTTTGGAATTCTTTGGTGCTCAACTAATCTAAACATTTCCTTCACAATGATACACACACACACACACACACACACACACACACACACACACACACACACACACACACACACACACACACTCTCTCTCAACAGGAATTGGCGTAGGAGAATGCGAATTTTTGTTTTGTTTACGTTCTGGGAAGCTTAATGTCTTTAGGCTCGTCTCCCATGCTGCCTTTGTTGTTCTGAGCTTGGTTCTTCTCCCTTTATGTTGTTCCTAATCAATATCTTTCTTATTGTTCTCCTTATTATTTTCTTAGAAGTAGTATTAATTGTATTTTATATATTACGTTTACAGTAGCGTAATTTATTTAGGCTCGTTTCCCATGCTCTCTCTCTCTCTGTTGTTGATAATGATCTGAATAACGAAATTGTTTATACGTATTAATTATTATTGTTGTTTATATCCTCCTACTTTTCCCTTTATTTATCCGTCTTATATTGTTTTTATTATTATTATTATTTTTACCGGTTATATTTTTAGAAGTAGTAGTAGTAGTAGTAGTAGTAGTAGTACAGTCGATAATAGCTGTTTACAGTCGATAATAGTTTTTTACAATCGATAATAGCTTTTTACAGTCGAGAGTACCATATAGGCCACTGTCGAGAATACCTTTTTTACAGTCTAGAATACGTTTTTACAGTCGAGAATACCCTTTGTATAGTGTACAATACCCTTTGTACAGCCTAGAATACCCTTTGTACAGTCGAGAATACCCTTTGTATAGTCTACAATACCCTTTGTACAGTCGAGAATACCCTTTGTACAGTCGAGAATACCCTTTGTACAGTCTACTATGCCCTTTGTACAGCCTAGAATACCCTTTGTACAGCCTAGAATACCCTTTGTACAGTCGAGAATACCCTTTGTACAGTCTACTATACCCTTTGTACAGCCTAGAATACCCTTTGTACAGTCGAGAATACCCTTTGTACAGTCTACTATACCCTTTGTACAGCCTAGAATACCCTTTGTACAGCCTAGAATACCCTTTGTACAGTCGAGAATACCCTTTGTACAGTCTAGAATACCCTTTGTACAGTCAAGTATGCCTTTTTTACAAATGAGAGTACTATATTTTTTACAATCGCTACGTGCACTTAATCGAATACCTTTTTTATATACAGTCTACGCGCGCTAAAACCCCACTTCTTGTTTGTGTGTGTGTGTGTGTGTGTGTTAGGGTATGGTACAAAAAAGAGGGGGGGGGGGGGCATTTAGGTGTGAGTTAGTGGGTCCCGGTCTGTGTGATCCCCCCCCCCCCTTGATTATGAAATGAGATGAAGTCTGGGGTATATTTGGCAGGTCTATCTCTCTCTATCTCTCTCTTTCGGTCTCTCTCTCGTTCTCGTTTTCTCTCTCTCTCTCTCTCTCTCTCTCTCTCTCTCTCTCTCTCTCTCTCTCTCTCTCTCTCTCTCTCTCTCTCTCTCTCTCTCTCTCTCTCTCTCTCTCTCTCTCTCTCTCTCTCTCTCTCTCTCTCTCTCTCTCTCTCTCTCTCTCTCTCTCTCTCTCTCTCTCTCTCTCTCTCTCACACACACAACTCACCAACAACAAACACTAACTCACTCTTCTCACTCACTACACACTCTCTCTCTCTCTATCAAGCTATCTTAATCTATTTGTTTATCGATCGCATAGTAACCCTTTGAAGATTAGATCGCATTTTCTTTAGTTCATTCTGGCTATTATTCGACGATTATATACAGCGTAGGAAGGATCTGTGGGAATGAGATGGGCAAAGACTATCTCAAATAACCCTCCGACTTCCACATGCCCTTCCTAATCTGCATAAAAGTCTTCTAATAGTAACCAAACAGCATAAAGGAAATGCGTATCGGCTCTTGAAAGGTTTATAGTCCCCCCCTGTGTTGACGTCCGTTTTTTTTTTTTTTTTTTTTTTTTTTTTTTTTTTTTCCTTTATTTCTTAGTTTTCGCGCTAGACCTTCATCAAGCGTAGAAAAACACCCCTAGACCCCCCTTCAAGATAAATTTTTAAATTTTTCGGTAGAAAAGTTTCCCGGCCGAAGGCCGGTTACTCTTAAAATTACAGGCTGGCTATCGTTCGCCAGGAAAAAATCGACACCTAATAGGCACGAAAGGTCTTAATATTGACTAAGATATAGGGCGTAAAGTCTTGAAATCGCCAAACTAATAGGCCGAACGTCTTAATATCTCAATACCAATGGGGCTAAACACGAGGGAGAAGGGGGCCAGAAAAAACGAACCGTCTTCCCTTAATACCATGACGCCGCTCTGCCTTGTACTCTTGTTCAAATTAGACGTTTGTATTCAGCTCAAGAAGGACGTCTCATGGTCATAGGTCATAAGGTCATAGGTCGTAGGTCAGGGGCTTGCAACTATATCGATTAACCCCTTCTGTACCGGTGACGTATGTTATATTTTATTCTAGCACTATTTCGAGGATTGTATGCAGCTTAGAAAGGATCTGTGGTAGTTAAAAGGGTTGGTTGAGCTAGTTGGAAGCCTTATAATTGCTAAAGATCCTTCCTAAAGTGAATACAATCGATTAGTAGAAGCCAGAATAAAATCAAAAGACGTCGCCGGTATAGAAGGGGTTAACTCCTTTAAATAATGATAATTTTATTTAGTATTATTATAATTATTAGTGAATAATTTTTAATTTTGTTATTATTATTTTTTGTTTTGTTATTACTATATTTATTATTGTTGTTGTAATTTTATTTATTTGTATTATCATTATTGTTGTTGTGATAATTAATATTATCCTGACTAATACTAGACAATTATATTAAGCTATTCGTAGTGAGAGAGAGAGAGAGAGAGAGAGAGAGAGACCTCACTATCCATCTTTATTAAAATACCTCCCTTCCCCCCCCCCCCCCCTCCTCCAAGGTTTCACAGGCGAGGACCAAAGGGATAAAATAGAATAACATAATAGTCTATGAACTTCCAAAACACGTATAGCGCGGTTGAGGCTAAAAGGGGATAGTGGCCGGGGTTTTTTGGTCTATTAATTAATTTATTAATTTATGTTTTAGTTGCCTCGCCAGACCTCCATCAACCTTTGAAAAACACCCCCTAGACACCCCCCCCCCCCCCCCCCCCCCCGTCAAGATAAATTTGTAGATTTTTCGCCAGAAAAAAATTCCGGCGGTTACTCTTAAAATTTCATACTCACTATCGCTCGCCAGGATAAATTCGACACCTAAATGATACGAAAGGTCTTAAAATTGACAACGAAATGGGGTGAACGGTATTAAAATCGTCCAACTAATGGGCCGAACGTCTTAAAATCTCAAAACTAATATGGCTAGACACGAAGGAGTAGGGGGACCAGAAAAACGGCCCTCGTTAGACTATCTTCTAGGAGGGAGCGCGGGAGAGAGTCAAAGGGGGCCACCTAAGTCGACGGCCATGGTGCGAGAGAGAGATCAAAGAGTGCCGCGGTGTGTGTATGATGGGTCGCTCGCAGGGGTGTCAACGGTAGCGGGTGGAGTGCTACAGGGGTGTCAACGGTAGCGGGTGGGGTGCTACAGGGGTGTCAACGGTAGCGGGTGGGGTGCTACAGGGGTGTCAACGGTAGCGGGTGGAGTGCTACAGGGGTGTCAACGGTAGCGGGTGGGGTGCTACAGGGGTGTCAACGGTAGCGGGTGGGGTGCTACAGGGGTGTCAACGGTAGCGGGTGGGGTGTCAACGGTAGTGGGTGGAGTGCTACAGGGGTGTCAACGGTAGCGGGTGGAGTGCTACAGGGGTGTCAACGGTAGCGGGTGGAGTGCTACAGGGGTGTCAACGGTAGCGGGTGGAGTGCTACAGGGGTGTCAACGGTAGCGGGTGGAGTGCTACAGGGGTGTCAACGGTAGAGGGTGGAGTGCTACAGGGGTGTCAACGGTAGCGGGTGGAGTGCTACAGGGGTGTCAACGATAGTGGGTGGAGTGCTACAGGGGTGTCAACGGTAGCGGGTGGAGTGCTACAGGGGTGTCACCGGTAGTGGGTGGAGTGCTACAGGGGTGCCAACGGTAGTGAGAGGAGTGCTACAGGGCTGCCAACGGTAGCGAGTGGAGTGCTACAGGGGTGCCAACGGTAGTGAGTGGAGTGCTACAGGGGTGCCAACGGTAGGGAGTGAGGTGCTACAGGGGTGCCAACGGTAGCGAGTGGGGTGCTACAGGGGTGCCAACGGTAGCGAGGGAGTGCTAGATGGAACGCTATTTATTTAGATCTAGCGACAATTTGTGACATTTAATAATTTATTGTCACAAATTGTCGCTAGAATGTTTCATTATAAATGTTATCTATCTTATCTATCTATTTACTCTGGCCCAATCCCCACTTTTCCTATTTTTGTTTTTTTCATATTTTTTTTTTTTGGGGGGGGGGCTGGCTCAAGATAGAGCAAGAACAGGGAAAACACAAAACACAAATCACACACATCTAGGTCACCCAGAAGACCCAGAGACCAGGGTCACCGAGGAACCTCCAGAACTCTCCCGGCCCCCAACCACTCTGGAGAGGTTCCGATCTCGGCAGGCAGACATGCAGCGGAGCTGAAGCCACAGCCCGTCCACCACACTTCCAGGCGCACCCTTCATATTGATCGTCTCCCCGGGCCAGGCGCCCCCTTGGACTCTAGTCCCACTTGCGCCCGACACCTATCCCACCACAAAGCACGTGTTCACTCCATCCATTCACAAGCATTCTTCCTTCCTGTTATTACCACTTCCTTGCCTCTATATCATCCAAAGCTTGTTTTACAATCTCTCCATCTCAATGGGGGTCTTCCTGCCCTTCTATCTCCCCTTGTATCTGACTCACATATTTTCTTTGTAAGCCTTTCATCTCCCATTCGTTCATTATAATTTTATAATGACAACAATTCTGGCTGTGCTCTAGAGATGTGAACGATTTGCAAGTGATAGTCTAGAGATTACGCCATGTTTCTAGCGATATTCTGCGTTTCCTATTATCTAGCGACTTTTGAATAACTACTCTGAATCCCTGAGCAGCTCATTTATCGATACTTAATGGAACAATATGAAACTACAGTGTGTCTGCATCATATTTAGACCAGGTTTATATAATCAGCACAATGTTTCACGACAAAATCTTAAAAATAACTGAGAAATCTTGATAGAAACTTTGCAATTTACCGGCAGTTGAAAAGAAACAGGGTATAGTGTAGCCCGTGAGCCAGCGTTGGTAGTGGTGGTGTTGTGCCCTAGTCCGTTGCCATCTGGCCTGTCCTCGCTCAAGCCGCCTTTCTGCCCGCCCTTTGAAGACGGTTGGTAGTATTCTAGGAAGTCCTCTGCGGTGTGTCGGGGAGATACACATCTTGGCACGATGGATGGCCACAGAAGGGGCAAAAGGGGAGACAAAACACCACCGGCCATAATCAATAACATCGCAACAAAGACGACAATGGCGGCTTAATTAAGGGGACATGGGCCGGTTTTCTGGACCACTTTCTCCCTCGTTTGTATCCCCATTAGTTTTCAGAGGTTTTGACGTTTTCCCCATTAGTTAGTCGATTTTAAGACCTTTCGCCCCATTTCTTCGTCAATATTTAGACCTTTCGTGCTATTTAGGTGTCGATTTTTCCCCTGGCGAACGATAGTGAGCGTGTAATGGTGGAAGAACCGGCCTTCGGCCGAGAGATTTTTCTACCGAAAAATGTACAAATTAATCTAGAAGGGGGATCTAATGGATTTTTTTTTAATTTGATGGAGGTCTAGGGAGGAAACTAGAAAAATAATGAATACATGCAAAAATCGCCCAAAAAGTGAAACATCCCCCTTAAAGATATTTGTCTCTTGGTGAACGTGGAACACACTATGAACTTACACGACGTCCCTTTTCTTTATTTGTGTTTACGCATCTGTGTATGTTGAGAATGGGAATGTTTATATAATGTAGGCAAGTTTTAGAATTGGGTAGTTAATATCACTTGGTTATATTTGTATATTGTCTTAGTGGTGCAATGCATAAGTGTGTTGATTTTCGGTGTGAGCGTCCTGGGTTCGAATCCCCGGACTGCCACATGTGTTTGTTAATTTCATTAATCGAGTTTAGGAGTAAAGTTGGTTAGTGGAGAGAACATAATAATTAAGGTGGTAATATAGAAACAAGGGCAAGAGCGGTGACAGATCTAAGCGTATTAACCCCTTCAGACTCATATGACGCAGAGGTTGCCAGATTAGCAATAAGTAATAGAGTTCTCTCACTCTTATAATTACCTCTCCAAAATTAGTTTTCTGCCCACAGCTAACTCAAAGACAACTGCAGAGGTTGAAGTAACTAAACTAAAGGTTTCTAAATACCCCTGATGGTAACAAAGGTTTTAAAGTATCCCTAATAGGCTCAAAATCACGTCATATGTGGAAGAGGGTTAAGCTCCGATCGCAAAATGACTATATTATACTTGCGAGTTCTACGCTATAAGGAAGTTGGAGCCGTAAACATCGCTATTAAGCAGAAATGAAATAACAATGTAGGTTTATGGTGGATAAAAATATGTTGAATTGGGTTATATGTATTGATAAATGTACTACAACCGTCTTATTGCTGGTAATTCTACTTAAGGGGAGATTTCCACTTGAGGGACTTTTTTCTTGACCCCTTTCTCCCTCATGTCTAGCCCCATTGCTTTTGAAATTTTAAGACGTTTGCCCCATTAGTTTGGTGATTTTTAAGAATTTCCGCCCCATTCTGTCAATTTTAAGACCTTTCGTGCCATTTAGGTGTCGATTTTATCCTGGCGAGCGATAGCGAGCCTGTAATTTAAGAGTAATCGGCCTTCGGCCGGGACATTTTTCTACCGAAAAACGAACAAATTTATCTTGAAAGGGGGTCAAGGGGGTGAAATTTTAAGATTGCTGGAGGAGTAGAAAACAAACTAGAAACCTCCCCTTAACCCTCTCAGGATCGATGACGCACTTCCTTTTTGTTTTTCTGGCTCATATTAGACGATTTTATTCAGATTAGGAAGGGTACGTGGAAGTCAGAGGGTTAATGGAGCTATTTTGTACTCTTCTAATTCCCACAGATCCTTCCTAAGCTGTATTAATCTGGTAAAACGCATCAGATCCTCAAGGGGGTGGGGGGGGGAGGGGGAGGTATTCGCTTTTTCTGGACACCCTTCTCCCTCACAGTGTACCACGACGCCTTGCTGCATTATGTTCTGGCTAGCATTAGGCAACTTTAATTAAGCAGCTTAGGAAAGACCTGTGGGAGTCAGAGGGTTAATGCTCATCACTGCCAAAATACCTTTATTGGGTAAAATATGGTGGACACTTTAATTACCCTCTACATACTACCTTTACTTTTTTTTTTTTTTTTTTTTTATTAAAGAACCTGATCTAACGTCTCCAAATAATAATTAATAAGCGTTGCAAAGCATCGATGGCCTCCGTCGAACTTTGTCCATCACCCAGCCGCTCAAAAACCGTTCTCTTTCCTAGTATCTCTCTCCCTGACAAAAACTTCGGCTGATCCAATCCAAAAAGCAGACAAAGAAGAAGAAGAACAAGAAGAGTGAGATAAGCGGTAATAAGGCAAACATATATAGATCCCAAATTATATATGGGGGGTGGGGGGGGTTCTATTCTCGCCCGGCCGAAGTGTTTGGGGCCTAAATATACCTGGAACACCTGTTTAACTATAGGGGGGGGGGGGGGGGGGGGCACACACACACACACACTCACTCTCTCTCTCACACACAAACACTCACTCTCTCTCTCTCTCTCACACACACACACACACACACACTCACAAACACACTCACTCCCTCTCTCACACACAAACACTCACACTCTCTCTCTCTCTCTCTCACACACACACACACACACACTATAATATACACCTATAACATACTACAGTGTTGGAGTCAAAGGGTTAACTGAGGTAGTTTTGCATACACACACACACACACACACACACACACACACACACACACACACACACACACACACACACACACACACACACACACACACACACACACACACTCACACACACACACACTCACTCTCTCTCTCTCTCACACACACACACACTATAATATACACCTATAACATACTACAGTATTGGCATCAAAGGGTTAACTGAGGTAGTTTTTCATATATTATACAACTTAAACTCATAATTATAACAAAAACATTATACACAGAAAGGTGAGGCATCGTATATGTATGCTAACTTCAATATATATATATATATTATTTGCCTTTTCCTTACCAGAGATGTTTCCTAAAAGTTGAAGAAAATCATCTAATGGTAACCAGACTAATAGGAAGAAAGTTTATGTATGCGAATTTGGACATATATATATATATATTTTTTTTTTTTTTTTTTTTTCTATATTCCAACTTACTTCCTCTCGGGCATAGGCTGAGAGCCTTAACATTCACCGCTTTACAATGAACAGTGAAGCCCGTGAGGTCTTGTTCCAGTCTAGGGAGTGAGACATGTGAAGCACGTAGAGTACAACGAGCACCTGCCATCTTGCCTTCACATGAGGCACGGTGCTCACTCATGGCCCGAAACGACCCCATCTCTGAAGCCACCTCGTTCCCGTGCTTCACTGTCTCATCCCCTACACTCGGACTCTCACACTTACACACACACAACGCCACCTGTTGAGCAGATAACTCACCAGGCATTGCACCCCTATAGCATATTTTGAATATGGGAATATTCATACAGTGCTATTTAATCAGGGAACAATGAGGGTATTTTATTGACGTTTCGGTGGGCTTGTGGTAATGCACTGATACCAGGTACAGCACAAATTCCATCCCAATAATATCTTCCCATTGATACATCGGGATTTGAACCCGGGACCTTTGGATTACCAGGCCAGTGGCAAGACCACTCCACCACACCTCCCCTACAGTGACTTGCCTTTTTCTTACCGGAGATGTTTCCTATAAGTTAAAGAAAATGGTCTAATGGTAGCCAGACTAATAACGAAGAAAGTGGTGACGGGAATGACAGCGTTAAATAGCGAACTGTATGTATTATAGAGTGTGTTTCCTAAGCTGAATATACTCGTCTAAGGGTAGCCCGACTAAGGGAGGTAAAAGTGGCGGAGGGCGGTGAAAGGGTTAAAGGGGTGTAAACATAAATAGCCGGCCCCCCTTTTTTTTGCCCCCCACCCCCACCCCCCCACCCCCCCACCCCCCTTCCTTTTTCCATCTGATATACCTTCAAACGCGGCTTGCAGGTTTTTAAGGAGCTTTTTTTTTTTTTTTTTTCTTGTTTGTTTTCTTAAGTTCACTCTATCTTCTCTCTCTCTCTCTCTCTCTCTCTCTCTCTCTCTCTCTCTCTTTAAGAGTGAACATAATTGGAGAGATGAAGGGCTTGAACCTGGCCTGATAAGAGAGAGAGAGAGAGAGAGAGAGAGAGAGTTAATTAAGAGAGGATGGGCGTATATATTTCCTCATGTATATATCATTTTATTATTAGATTAGTTTCCTCCCTAGACCTCCATCAAGCTTAAACAAAAAAAAACCCACCCAAGGCCCTCCTTCAAGATAAATGTGTAAATTTTTCGGCTTGCTATCGCTCGCCAGGAAAATATCGACACCTAAATGACACGAACAGTCTTAATATTGACAAAAAAATGGGGCGAAAGGTCTTAAAATCGCCAAACTAATGGGCCGAACGTCTTATAATCTGAAAACAAATAATAATATAAAGTTGTGACAAAAATAAAAGAAGGCCAGAAAAGGACTCCAAGAAAATAACAGAGGACAGCGGCATATTTTGTTTATCTTGTCCGCGCAAAAAAAAAAAAAAAAAAAAAAAAAAAAAAAACACACACACAAACAACTGTCCTCAGAAGTAAAGCATATGTATAAGATGAAAGGATAGCAGAGAAAGAGGCACTTTGTTATACTACTGGAGAGAGAGAGAGAGAGAGAGAGAGATTTCCAATATATTTTGGCTCTATATAATTATATAATAATTAATAACTAAGCATTCACATTACGTTAAGTTGAGAGAGAGAGAGAGAGATTTCCAATATCTTTTGGCTCTATATATAATAATTAATAACTAAGCATTCACATTACGTTAAGTAGAGAGAGAGAGAGAAAGGGAGGGGGTTATTATGGGAGGTAAGGCAGGATATTATTATATTAATTTAACTGTATACTGTTTACGAGGATTATTATATAGTGCACACACACACACACACACACCCTGAAGATCAAAGGCAAGACCCACATAAGAGCAACAGGGCCAACCAACATCTTTACTCTGTCTCTCTCTCTCTCTCTTTCTCTCTCTCACTCTATCTCTATCTCTCTCTCTCTTACTCTCTCTTTCTCTCTCTGTCTCTCTTTCACTCACTCTCTCTCTCTCTCTCTCTCTCTCTTACTCTCTCACTCTCTCTACCTCTCGTCTGGTGTGTAATAATAACTTTAACTCCTCCGTCTTTCCTGCATGAACTGAACTTATCCATTTGACTAACCTAACTTACTTTGCTTACTTAACCTAACTTATTTTACCCAACCTAACTTAATTTACATAACTTAACCCACTTGACCTAACCTAATCCATTGTGTATCTCTTATTATATGTATACAGATTTATTAATTTTATTTATTTATATATATATATTTTTTTTTTGCAGAACACCCTGGCCCAGCAAGCCAAACGCGCCCTCAACCGTATGGAATGCCGCCGCTACAAGGAGAAGAAGGAGGACAAACACAAGATCAAGGTCAAACTCAAGAAGAAGAAGAAGAAGAAGATTAAGGGGTCTACGGGCGAAGGAGGAGGCTGTGTAGGAGGAGGAGGAGGAGGAGGGGGGGTTACGGGAGGCGCCACTACGAGAGAGGGAGAAGGAGGGAAGGGAGGGGAGGAGGACGAGGAAGAAGAAGAGGAAGAGGAGGAAGACGATGAAGGAAGTCATGAGATCTCTGTGCTCTCTGAAGGTCCGGAGGTGAGAGTCGGGGTATAGGGTGGGGTTTTTGACCAGAAACTTGATAATACCCAGCCCCAAATCTACTGTAAGTCCCTTGTTTGTTGTTATTGATGCTCCCTAAGGAAGGCCATGGCCACGGTCGGTCTTTCCCACAGGGTTCTCAAGGGGTGTAGATTATGTTGTTGGCGTAAGTGATTGTGTGAAATGCAGTCTTCCATGATGTGATTAATAGCATGGGGTGCTGTGTTGCATCCTGGGCAGGTGTCGACGATGGAGTTATTCAGTCTCTTCTGGTAGCTCAGAAGAGCTGGATGGTGCCCACATCTCAGCCTGGCCAGGTGGACTCTGTCCTCGCGAGGAAGGGAGGATTCAGAAGGATGGCTTTCGGGAGGTCGTGCCTGCAGCTGCGTGTTGTCTATGAGTGATTGGATGAAACGGCGAGATATGAGCATGGATGTGCTTCTGGAAGCTGTTTGTAATCTAATATTAACCAGAATCCAGGGTAAAAAGGCGTCATCGTGCCGAAGCTCCAGCTTCATAAATCCCCCCATTGTGATAAGCCCCCTGTTAACCCTTTTCAGTACCAGTGACGTCTTTTTTATTGGATTTCAACTACATTATTTAGACGATTTTATGAAGCTCAGGAAGTATATTATACGGTAGCTTAAAGGATTGATTGAGATACGCCTTTTTTATTGGATTTCAGCTACATTTAGACGATTATGTGAAACTTAGGAAGGATATTTGGCAGCTAAATTGATTGATTGAGATAATCTGCAGCCGGTTAATTGCCGACTTGCGAGTTTCGTTCTATAAGGAAGTTGGAGCTGTAGACAACAATATTTAACAGAATTTACAGTCAAAATACGGTCGTAGTACATATATAAATACATAACACCCAATTCAGCATACCATTTAGCCATCAGAAACGTATATTATTATTGCATTTCTCCCCTTCCCATAACTGGATGGGTCTTATTCTTCTTAAAGGTATGTGTGGTCTGCCTGGAGGAGTACCGACTACACCAGGAACTAATGGGCCGAACGTCTTAATACCTGACAAGTAATGGGGCTGAACATAAGGGAGAAAGGATGAGAAGGGGAGAGCCATAAAACCTAACCATCTCCTTCACTTTTTGGGCGATTTTTGCATGTATTCATTATTTTTCTAGTTTCCTCCCTAGACCTCCATCAAATTAAAAAAAAAAAACATCTATTAGATCCCCTTTTAGATTAATTTGTAAATTTTTCGGTAGAAAAATTTCCCGGCCGAAGGCCGGTTCTTCCAACATTACAGGCTCACTATCGTTCGCCAGGGAAAAATCGACACCTAAATAGCACGAAAGGTCTAAATATTGACGAAGAAATGGGTCGAAAGGTCTTAAAATTGTATAACTAATAGGGCACACGTCTTAACATCTGAAAACTAATGGGGCTAAACATGAGGGAGAAAGTGGTCCAGAAAACCGGCCCATCCCCCCTTAACTGTATGGGTATTATTCTTCTTCTTACAGGTATGCGTGGTTTGCCTGGAGGAGTACCAACCACACCAGGAACTAATGGGCCGAACGTCTTAATACCTGACAATTAATAGGACTAAACATGAGGGAGAAGGGAGGGGGGCGGGGGGATCATAAAAAAATAAACGAGAGAGAAAGGAGGACCATAAAACCTAACCATCTCCCCTTCCCTTAACCATGCGTATTCTTCTTATAGGTGTGCGTGGTGTGCCTGGAGGAGTACCGCCCCCACCAGGAGCTGCGAGTGTTGCCCTGTAAACACGAGTTCCACCGTGCCTGTGTCGACCCCTGGCTCCTACAGCACCGCACCTGTCCACTCTGCAACTACAATATTATAGGTCAGTCCTTGTGATCCAGGCAATCTCTCCTCCCCACTGGTTCGTTTACTATTAAATATATTATAATGGAGAATTTATATTACAGTAGGCTATATAGAATGATGTTAATGTGTATGATTGTTTCAGAGGGATGTTACGAGAGCCCCCCGGCCACGTGTGCATCAGGCAGTACGATACCCTCGGGGAGCCATCTGTACAGTACCCCTTCCCACGCCACGTACATGTTGGCCCCCTCTAGTCCGGCCCAGGCTTGTGGCCACCCGGGCTGTACGGTACACGCGGCAGTCCCAGGGTACAGCGGCCTGGGGTACAGTCCACTACCTCCGGGGTACATCAGTCCACCGCCTGGGTACACTAGTCCTCTTGGGTACTCTAGTCCAGACCCGGGATATACAGCGGTGGCCAGTGGGTATAATCAGAGTAGTCCAGCTGTTGGTTATTGTAGTCCAGCGGCCGGGTATAACACACCAACCAGTGGCTACATCAGTCCGGGGGTGGTGTACCAGAACACTCGGGGGTATGTCAGTCCTCATGCTACGCTACTGCCAACGTTACACGGTTACGGAGCGCCGTCTATCCCGCCCTACAACTTGAATGCCTCGTGTGGGTTCAGCACCACCATCACGGGGCCGGGGGAAGGGGCGGCGGCCACGTCTGGGTTTGGGTGTCGTCATGATGCCTGTCTGATGTACCCACCAGCAGCCACCGCACACAACCCACGGTGCAGCCATACACATACACATACACACACCCATACACACACACAGGCCCCTCACACACACCCCGGTCACCCTCCACCTCAACCACCAGGGTCCAGTAGTGAAGAGGCTGATCATCAAATTGTGGTAAGTCATCTACAATATTTGGACAGGTGTCTTGCATCTAAAATGTTAGTAATGCATTTGCAGATAGTCATGTTAGCTGACACAGTTCTGTAAGTATCATCAAGTCACCAGATATACAAAGTGGAATCACCCAGGGATTTCAGTGCCACCTTGTGTATATATATATATATATATATATATGTATATATGTATATATACTGTATATACTGTATAATATTCATAGTTTTTTATATGATTCTTTAATGTTTCTAATCGGCAAATCTCTTCCAAACGATGTCTGTACATGCCAGTGCAACATATCTTGTTGAAACACATGGGTAGTGTACTCTTAAGTATGTTATGTTGCCAAACCCTCTGATCACACACACACACACACACATACATATACACACATACTCAAACACACACACACACAGATACACAGGCACACACACACACACACACACACACACACACACACACACACACACACACACACACACACACACACACACACACACACACACACACACACACACACACAGATGAGATGAACTATAAAGAGGGGCAGATAGCAGTGACACAGACCAGACTGGTGGAAGATAGTAGATCAGGGGGGGGGGGGGGGGGGGGGGGGGACAGGTGGAGGGAGGGGTAAGGTGATGTCGGGGGGAGGGGAGGGAGGGAGGGGGGAAGGGTACAGGTGAAGGGGTGATGTCCGGGGTAGAGGAGTGGAGAGGGGGGGGGGGGGGGGGGGGGGGGGGTGGACAGGTGGAGGTATAAGCTAATGTCAGGAGGGGGGGGGGGGGGGTCAACACTGATGAACGTATGTACCAACATTACATTAATTTTATATATATCATATTAGCAGATCGTCACTGTTACAGGGGTCTATTTATATGTATTCATTTTGTTATGTGTCCTCCCTAGACCTCCATCAAACTTAAAAAACACCCATTAGATCCCCCTTCGAGATTGATTTGTACATTTTTTCGGTAGAAAAATGTCGCGGCCGCCGAAGGCTGGTTCCTCCACAATTAAAGGCTCGCTATCGCTCGCCAGGAATACAATCGACACCTAAATGGCACAAAAGGTCTTAATATTGACAACGAAATGGGGTGAAAGGTCTTAAAATCGACAAACTAATGGGGCAAACGTCTTAAAATCTCAAAAACAATGGGGCTAAACATGAGGGAGAAGGAGGACCATAAAAACTGGCCATCTCCCCTTAACCCACCCCCAGCCATCGATGTAATGATCGCAAGGTCAGTTTCCGAATGAGTACAGTAGATCATCCTTTAAAGTTATATAGGTAGCTTAAGGGAGCCCACCTCGCTGTTTTTCTCTTTTTCTCCCTCTCTCTTTGGCTTGTATATATTCGGCCCCATTCAGCCTACTGTTTTAAGACGTTTACCCCCATCCAGGTGTCAATAATTTCCTGGCGAGCGGTAGCGAGTCAGCATATATATATTTTTGTTTTGACAGCAAGCTAAATTTGTACATTTTCCGATAGAAAAATTTCTCCGGCGAAGCCGGATTTCTCCATACAATGCTGGCTCGCTATCGCTCGCCAGAAAGAAATCGACACCTGGATGGGGATAAACGTCTTAAAACAGTTGGCTGAATGGGGCCGAATGGATACAAGCCAGGGAAAGAGAGAAAAGGAGAGAAACGTGATCAAGAAAGTGTTCCTTCTCAAGTAGGCTAAACACAGAATGAGTCGAGTGTTGTTGAGCTAATATACAGTAACTAAAAAAAATCAATTGCCTTGTAATTGGTAGACGTCCATTTTAAGCTGCATAAAATCGTCTTATAGTTGCCAGAAGATGATGAAAAAGACGTCACCGGTACTGAAGGGTTGACAGGTGTAGGAGGGGCGGAGTACTTGTGGAATGATCATGGTGATTTTAAAGTCAATTATGATAAAGTTATACATTGAAAAGAAAATGGGAGCAGCTCAAAGAAAATGGAGTGGCTGCCGAGATTAGTGTTTTGAGAGTGGAAGAAGCATTTAATTGAACGAGAGAGAGAGAGAGAGAGAGATAATGAGAGAGACCAAATGAAGCAAACTGAGAGAGAGAGAGAGAGTGAGTGAGTGAGTGAGTGAGAGAGAGAGAGGATAAGAAAAATGGAAACAAGCTGAGAGAGACAGACAGATAATGAGAGAACAAATGAAGCAGAGAGAGAGAGAGAGAGAAAGTGGAGGCAAGTGGAGAATAAGAAAAATTGAACAATCTGTGAGAGAGAGACCAAATGAAGCAAACAGAGAGAGATAGAGAGTGTGAAAGTGAGAACAAATGAAGCAAACTAAAAGAGAGAGAGAGAGAGAGAGAGAGAGAGAGAGAGAGATAATGGGAGAGGAAGGTAGGAAGAAGGGAAGGCAAGCGAAGTGGTATTCTTAGATCAAAGCCGAAACTCGTCCCCCTTCCCCTCCCCCACCCCCCTCTCTCTCTTCCTTTTCCACCCTCTCTCTCTCTCTCTCTCTCTCTCTCTCTCTCTCTCTCTCTCTCTCTCTCTCTCTCTCTCTCTCTCTCCCTAATTTCCCTACGTTTCTCATTGCCTTGTATGTTAATATTTCGTATCGCCTATACTCTATTTTTATCCAGCTGATGGTAAATTGAATCCCTTAGTAGCTGATTTCTCGATAATTAATGGAAATATATGAAACTACTATGGCTGTGTGTCGTATTAATGCCAAGTTTTTATAATTAACATCATATTTCACTACAAAATATACCTTATAGCCGAGTAATAAAGAGAGAAACATGGCAATTTACCCTCAGTTGGAAAAAAATTGACTATAGTTAGCCCCTACTTAATATTTTGAGTTCTCTCGTCCTATTTATTCATGAGAGAGAGAGAGAGAGAGAGAGAGAGAGAGAGAGAGAGAGAGAGAGAGAGAGAGAGAGGAAGGGTGGAAAAGGAAGAGAGAGAGAGAGAGGAAGGGTGGAAAAGGAAGAGAGAGAGAGAGAGAGGAAGGGTGGAAAAGGAAGAGAGAGAGAGAAAAAGGAAGGGGGTAAAGGAAGAGAGAGAGAGAGAGAGAGATGTTCTTAAGGGGGACCAATAGCCTATTTTTTTTAAGCTAGCGAGAAATTGACTCATCCCATCTTAAACGAGGATTTTAGTTCGCTCCCTCGACCTCCAACAAGCTTAAAACAAACATCCCTAAGATCCCCTTCAAGATAAATTTGTACATTTTCCCTCTTAAATTACAGACTCGCTATCGCTCGGCAGGAAAAAAATCGATACCTACATGGGATGAAAGGTCTTGATATTTGATGAAGGAATAGGACGAAAGCTCTTAAAAGCGACAAACTAATGGGGCGAACATCTTAAAATCTGCAAACTAATAGGGCTAAACATGAGGGGAAAAGGGAGGGGGGGGGGTCCTGAAAAATGACCTACCTCCCCTTGGACCTTACACCCCAGTCCCTCTAATGCACGGTATAACTAGACTCTATTTATTTAGTTTGTTTATTTTTATTTTATTGTTTATTTTCAACTGACCGTAAATTGCAAAGTTGCTATTCAGATTGATCAGTTATTAGGGTGATTTTGTATGGGGTTTTTTTTATAGTGAAATATGGTGTTTATTATTATATATAAACTGGGTGTTACTATGATGCAGAGACATGGTAGTTCCATATATTTTCATGAAGGGGGGAGGGGCCGGTTTTCTGGACCACTTTCTCCCTCATGTTTAGCCCCATTAGTTTTCAGAGGTTAAGATGTTTGCCCTATTAGTTAGTCGATTTTAAGACCTTTCGCCCCATTTCTTCGTCAATATTTAGACCTTTCGTGCTATTTAGGTGTACATTTTTTCCCTGGCGAACGATAGTGAGCCTGTGTTGGAAAAACCGGCCGAAGGCCTGGACATTTATTTACCGAAAAATGTACAAATTAAACTAGAAGGGGGATCTAATGGATTTTTTGTTTTAATTTGATGGAGGTCTAGGGAGGAAACTAGAAAAATAATGAATACATGCAAAAATCGCCCAAAAAGTAAACCATCCCCCCTTAAGTATCGACAAATTAGCTGCTAAAGGATGCAATGTATCGCCATAACAGTGTGTAGACATAATAGGCTCTCTGTCGCCGGTGTCACACGAGTGATATTCCATTCTACTATTATCGACAATTCTGGTCTGGCAGCTTAGGAGTTAGGTTTCCATTAGAGTTTTGTCACCTAACTTTTTTTTTTTTTTTTTTTTTTTTTTTTTTTTTTTTTTGCTCCCTAGACCTCTATCAAACTTTATAAATACAAAACTTCCTTTCAAGATAAATGTGTACATTTTGTTTATATATATATATATATATATATGTATATATATATATATATATATACTGTATATATATATATTTATGTACTTACTCTAGTTACTCTAGTTGTATTGCGGGAGTGAGCATGCTCGTTATTTCCCGCCTCCTATATGTGTAGGTGTTATATGTATCGTTGGAATGGCTGTGGATGTGTGTGTAGTCTGTATTTTTTAGCCAATTGGCGACATCGGAAACGAAGGCTTAGGGTGGATCTGTATGGTACCAATCTCACTATAGACGGTACCGTCTCGCCCGAAGGCTTAGGTAGCCATCAGCTTAGGTGAACCATATGATACCCATCTCGCCTTGTACCATTTTTGCCAACCCCAGATGGGACGTCACAACGTCGTCCACTTATTCCAGGTACCTATTACAGCTAGGTGAACTGAGGCTAACACATGAAAGGAGACAAGCCCAATTTGTCTCCGCCCGGCCGGGGGATTGAACCCCCGACCCCTCGTGTGTGAGACGAGAGCGTTACCTACTAGGCTACGGGCTGTGTGTGTGTGTGTGTGTGTGTGTGTGTGTGTGTGTGTGTGTGTGTGTGTGTGTGTGTGTGTGTGTGTGTGTGTGTGTGTGTGTGTGTGTGTGTGTGTGTGTGTGTGTGTGTGTGTGTGTGTGTGTGTGTGTGTGTGTGTGTATACTGTATATCAAATCAGCAGCAATATCATCCATGGTTTTCGCTTTGAAAGATCATTAAATACTGGCATGCCATTAACTCCCAGAAGAGGGTAATTATAAACTACATATTAAGCAGAGGTATGTGTGAGATTGATCCAGTAATATATAATCGAAACTTATTATCCGTTCTCTAATATTTGGCAGTACAGTATATAATAAAGATGTCATACAGAGAGAGAGAGAGAGGTCTAAGGGGTGATGGGTCGTTTTTATGGTCCCCTCTCTCCCTCCTGTTTAACCCCATTAGTTTTGAGATTTTAAGACGTTCGGCCCATTACTTTGGCGATGTTGACACCTTTCGCCCCATTTAGTTCTCAATTTTAAGACCTTTCGCGCCATTTAGGTGTCGATTTTTTCCTGGCGAGCGATAACGAGCCTTTGGCCGGGCCATTTTTCTACCGAAAAATGTACACATTTATCTTGAAGCCCCCCTTCAAGATAAATGTGTACATTTAGGTCTAAGGGGTGTTTTTCTAAGCTTGATGGAGGTCTAGCGAGGAAAGTAACAAATTAATGAATAAATAGACAACAAATACAAACCACTGGGAACAGCCAGTGTGCCCTTAAGAACAAGAGGACACCACCAGCCCACGCAACATATTAGTATATTTTGAACCATGGTGGGGGATTTTTGTGTGGTGGTGGTGGGAGCTTCTTGGAATGTCGTATATTAATAGACGGTTTAGTCACACCAATATTTACCGTCACATATGGTTCTTAGCTTATATATATATATATATATATATATATATATATATATATATACATATATATATCTATATATATATATATATATATATATATATATATATATATATCTATATATATATATATATATATATATTATTTATTTATTAATTTACAATGTTTTGTTTACAAATGTATCTTGAAAGGAAGTCTTGTGTGTGTGTGTGTAAGGTGTGTATGTGTGTGTGGTGTGTGTATGTGTAAGGTGTACGGGTGTGTGTGTGTGTAAGGTGTGTGTGTGTGTGTGTGTAAGGTGTATGTATGTGTGGCATGTATGTGTGTGTATGAGTGATTTACAAGGCCTAGGTAGTAATATAATCCGGATAACTATTATTGGACCATTGTATGGTACAGTCACAACCAATAACTACCCCACCTCCTTGCTCGGTATAACTCTGTCGTGTTAAGGGGGTAGTGCTTGCTTTTTGCTCTATATATTTATGTATTAATATATTTTTGAGTTTCCTCGCTAGACCTCCATCAAATTTAGAAAAATACACCCTAGACCCCCTTTCAAGCTAATATTTGTACATTTTTCGGTAGAAAAATGTTCCGGCCAAAGGCCGATTCCTTCTAAAAATAGAGGCTCGCTATCGCTCGCTAGGAAAAAAATAGACACCTAAAATGGGCACGAAAGATTTTAATAATTGACAACAAAATGAGCCGAAAGGTCTCAAAATCGCCAAACTAACGGAACGAATGTCTTAAAACCCCAAAACTAAACATGAGGGAGAAGGGGGTCCATGTAAAGCGAGTACTACCCCCTTAACCCCTTCAGCACCAGGGCGCCTATCTGACCTTGGATTCCGGCTAAAGTTAGATGATTTTATGCTGTTTAAGGGGGAGGTAGTCGCTTTTTTTGGTACCCCCTTCTCCCTCATGTTTAGCCATTAGTTTTGAGATTTTAAGACGTTCGTTCCATTAGTTTGTCTATTTAAGACCTTTCACCCCATTTTTTTGTCGATATTAAGACCTTTCGTGCCATTTAGGTGTCGATGTTTTCCTGGCGAGTGATAGCGAGCCTGTAATTATAGAAGGAACTGGCCTTCGGTCGGGAAATTTTTCTACAGAAAAATTTACAAATTTATCTTATAAGGGAATCTAGGGGGTATTATTTTAAGCTTGATGGAGGTCTAGCGAGGAAACTCAAAATAAATTATTAAATAAATACATAGACCAAAAAACAAGCACTAACCCCTTAAGGGGAAGTATCCACTTGAGAGATTGTTTTCTTGACCCCTTTCTCCCTCATGTTTAGCCCCATTGCTTTTCTAATTTTAAGACGTTCGCCCCCAATATTTTGACGATTTTAAGAACTTTCGACCCATTTCTGTCAATTTTAAGACCTTTCGTGCCATGTAGGTGTCGATTTTATCCTGGCGAGCGATAGCGAGCCTGTAATATAAGAGGAACCAGCTTTCAGCCGGGACACTTTTCTACCGAAAAATGTACAAATTTATCTTGAAAGGGGGTCTAGGGGGTGTAATTTTAAGCTTGATGGAAGTCTAGGGAATCAACTAAAAACCTCCCCTTAACCCCTTCTGTACCGACGACGTAGTTTATTGGATTCCAGCTACGTTTAGACCATATTATTCAGCTGAGGAAGGACGTCTACCCATTTACAAGGCTACCCACTATCCCAATCCATCCTTATAGCTATACCACAAGTCCTTCCTGAGCTGAATAAAATACCACATGTCCTTCCTAAGCTGAATAAAATACCACATATCCTTCCTAAGCTGAATAAAATACCGCATGTCCTTCCTGAGCTGAATAAAATACCACATACCCTTCCTAAGCTGAATAAAATACCACATATCCTTCCTAAGCTGAATAAAATACCACATATCCTTCCTAAGCTGAATAAAATACCACATGTCCTTCCTAAGCTGAATAAAATACCACATGTCCTTCCTAAGCTGAATAAAATACCACATGTCCTTCCTAAACTGAATAAAATGCCACATGTCCTTCCTAAGCTGAATAAAATACCACATGTCCTTCCTAAGCTGAATAAAATACCACATGTCCTTCCTAAGCTGAATAAAATACCACATATCCTTCCTAAGCTGAATAAAATACCGCATGTCCTTCCTGAGCTGAATAAAATACCACATACCCTTACTAAGCTGAATAAAATACCACATATCCTTCCTAAGCTGAATAAAATACCACATGTCCTTCCTAAGCTGAATAAAATACCACATGTCCTTCCTAAGCTGAATAAAATACCACATGTCCTTCCTAAGCTGAATAAAATACCACATGTCCTTCCTAAGCTGAATAAAATACCACATGTCCTTCCTAAGCTGAATAAAATACCACATGTCCTTCCTAAGCTGAATAAAATACCACATACCCTTCCTAAGCTGAATAAAATACCACATGTCCTTCCTAAGCTGAATAAAATACCACATGTCCTTCCTAAGCTGAATAAAATACCACATGTCCTTCCTAAGCTGAATAAAATACCACATATCCTTCCTAAGCTGAATAAAATACCACATGTCCTTCCTAAGCTGAATAAAATACCACATATCCTTCCTAAGCTGAATAAAATACCACATGTCCTTCCTAAGCTGAATAAAATACCACATGTCCTTCCTAAGCTGAATAAAATACCACATGTCCTTCCTAAGCTGAATAAAATACCACATGTCCTTACTAAACTGAATAAAATGTCACATGTCCTTCCTAAGCTGAATAAAATACCACATATCCTTCCTAAGCTGAATAAAATACCACATGTCCTTCCTAAGCTGAATAAAATAGTCTTAAATGTAACTGAAACCAAGGAAAAATACATCGCCGGTAAGAAGTGCTCAAGGGGAGGGAGGTCTCCACTTGAGGGATTGTTTTCTGGACCCCTTTCTCCCTCATGTTTAGCCCCATTGCTTTTGATATTATAAAACGTTTGCCCCATTAGTTTAGCGATTTTAAGAACTTTCACCCCATATTAAAATCTTTCGTGCAATTCAGGTGTCTATTTTATCCTGGCGAGCGATAGCGAGCCTGTAATTTAAAAGGAACCGGCCTTCGGCCGGGACATTTTTCTACCGAAAAATGTACAAATTTATCTTGAAAGGGACTCGAGGGGGTGTAATTTTAAGGTTGATGGAGGTCTAGGGAACAAACTAAATACCTCGTATTATCTCGTATTGACCCATGTGAGTCTTAGTGGTATACAGATGACGAACTAGAGAAAACCAGACTATAGGATGAGCAGGACGTCATGGTGGGGTGGTGAAGGGGTTACTTAAGGGGAAGCACGACCGTTTTTCGGGACCCCCTTCTCCCTAATGTTTAGCCCCCCACTAGTTTTGAGATTATAAGACGTTCGGCTCATTAGTTTGGCGATTATAGCACCTTTCGCCCTATTTCGTTGTCAATATTAAGGCCTTTCGTGCTACTTACTGTAGATGTCGATTTTTTCCTGGCGAGCGATAGCGAGCCTGCAATTTCGGGCGGGACCGAAAAAAATACAAATTTATCTTGAAGGGGGCTCAAACTCCGTGTGTCCAGGCATTTTGGCTCGAACGTCCCTTGATTTTGGCCCTGTCACTCTTTCAACTATGGGGGAGGCACTCGCTATAGGCAGTTATGCCTTTTGCCTCCCTCAATCACATAGAAAAAAAAAAAAAAAAAAAAAGGGGGTGTTTTTCTAAGCTTGATTTAGGTCTAGGGAGGAACTAAAAACATATATGAACACATGAATTAATAGACCAAACAAACAGCCAGTCTCCCCTTAAGTGGCAATCGCTGTACAGTCGGCCTAATAAGTCATGTCTCGGCATCAATTATGTTTTGATCAGTAATTGGCATCAGCAATATTTACACACGATTTCTTCTTTTTGAGTGAGATATGCCAACATGTTCCTACACTTACCCACCTTATTCAACATCTGACAGACATTAATACAGCACAGAGCGAGACAAACGTAATGACAGCTGAGGCATGACTTATTAGCGCCACTTTCCTCACTAGACCTCCATTAACCTTTAAATAACACGCCCTAGACCCCCTTTCAATATTAATTTGTACATTTTTCGGTAGAAAAATTTCCCAGCCTTCCTTCTAAAATTACAGGCTCGCTATCGCTCGCGATGAAAAATCGACACGTAAATGGCACGAAAGGACTAAATATTGAC
The DNA here is from genome assembly GCA_032716605.1 of Paralithodes platypus. NCBI lineage: Eukaryota > Metazoa > Arthropoda > Malacostraca > Decapoda > Lithodidae > Paralithodes > Paralithodes platypus. The sequence continues at coordinate 32,493,904 of CM064549.1, read as the reverse complement.
AAAGAAATGGGGTGAAAGGTCTCAAAATCGCCAAACTAACAGAATGAACGTCTTATAATCTCAAAACTAATATGCTAAACATTAGGGAGAAGGGGGTCCAGAAAAAGCGACTATCTCCCCCTTGAGCGTCTGTCCAACAGCCGGAAATCATTATAACGTAGCAATATCATAGGTTGCTCGTCCTGTAGATGTGCCCTGCAGTTAAGGGGAGAGGGGGCGTTTTTCTGGCCCCCCTTCCCCCTCATGTTTATCCCCATTAGTTTTCAGATCTTAAGACGTTCGTCCCATTTCTTTATCAATGTCAAGACCTTTTGTGCCAATTAGGTGTCAAATGTTCCTGGTTAAGAATGGGAAAGGGGTGGGACCTTCTATTTTTTTTTTTTTTTTTTTTTTTTATTGAAAAAAAAAATGTAATCTAATTGGAGGAATCTTCTATGTCTCTACCCTTTATGAATGCCAGGTTTTCATGATTAACCGCATATTCCGCTACCAAATCTTCGTAATTTCCGAGTATTTAACACGAGATCATGGCAATTTACCATCAGCTGATAATAAACAGACGTATACAGTTTAACCTCAATTATCCTTGCCTATATACTTTGTGATATGGATCTACAAATGTCTGATGGGTATCGATGTACAGTAGCCTCCATAATTAATATATTTTTATTCCTGTTTAGTAAGCCTTTGACAACTGAGGCTTTTCTTGAGCCTAATTAAGTGGTCTATTAATAGCCCGAGTGAAGTGAGATGGTTAAATGCCTTAGTTAAATGGAGAGAGAGGGCGATGGTAAAAGCTGATGGTGAGAGAGAGAGAGAGAGAGAGAGAGAGAGAGAGAGAGAGAGAGAAGGGGGGGTGAATAAAAGCTAGTTAGAGAGAGAGAGAGAGCAGAGGCAGGCAGGCAGGCAGTGAGAGAGCCACAGTTACAACACAAATATACCCCATGTTGGCGGGCACATCAGAGAGACTGCTGTGTGTGGTGGTGTGTGTGTGGTGGGGGGGGGGGGGGGTGATGGTGGTGTGTATGGGGGGGAGGGTGGTATTTGTGTGGTGGTGGTGTGTGTGTGTGTCTGGGGTGGAGGATTGTGTGTAAAAGAGAATGTTGGGCTGGTGGTGTGTGTGGGTGGGGGGGGGGGGTGATGATGGTGGTGTGTAGGGGGGGAGGGGGGTATTTGTGTGGTGGTGGTGTGTGTGTGTGTGTGTGGTGGAGGAGTGTGTGTGGTGGTGGTGTGTGTCTGGTGGAGGGGTATGATGGTAGTGTGTGTGTGGTGGTGCTGTGTGATGATGGTGTGTTATGGGGAGGGGGTCTGTGATGGTGGTAGTGGAGTGGTGTGTGTGAAAGAGAATGTTTGGCTGGTGGTGTGTGTGTGTGTGTGTGTGGTGGAGGAGTATGATGGTAGCGTGTGTGTGGTGGTGAGGGGATGTTTTGGTGATATGTGGTGGCGGTCTGTGCGTGCGATGATGGAGGGGGTATCCATGGTAGTGCTGTGTGGAGGGTATGTGGTATTGTGTGTGTGAAGGAATGTGTTGGTAGTCGTGATGCAGGGTATGTGTGTGTGTGTGAGGGGCGGGGGGGGGGGGGGGGGGGTGAAGAGAGTAAAACTATCGTTCGTCAGGAAAAAATTTACACCTAAATAGTACGAAAGGTCTTAATATTGACAAGGAAATGGGGCGAAAGGTCTTAAAATCGCCAAACCAATGGCCAAACGTCTTATAATCTGAAAACTAATGGGGCTAAACATGAGCAAGAAGGAGGACCAGAAAAACGTAGTACGGTATGTACCCGTCTTGCAACACAATCTCACCCCTATTCTGTGCAACTCTCCAACCCAAGAGTGAAACATTATTCTCAGTCGTTCTTCTATTCAACATCTGAGCTCTGGAACTCTCTCCCAGAATCAATCTCTCCCTCTTTCTATGACTTAAATTGCTTCAAACTGTGTGTCCAGGCATTTTGGCTCGAACGTCCCTTGATTTTGGCCCTGTCACTCTTTCAACTCTGGGGGAGGCACTCGCTACAGGCAGTTCTGCCTTTTGTCTCCCTCATTCACATAGAAAAAAAAAATCCTCCCTTAATTTGACATTGGCCACACTGCTGGTGGAGTGCTGCATTCGTTGATATAGTATATTCTTTATTTTTATACAAATTATTTATTAGGTATAAAATTATTAAATTATGATATGTAGATTATATATGTTATTCAAGTACAGTAAATACCATTCATTTGGTGAAACTGTTTCATGAATCTGAATACCTAAAGTAAATGTGAAGGATGAGTGAATTTCAGTCTATATTATTATTGATGATGCAGAATGATGAGGTGATGTGTTGCATAGCGTTGAGATGATGTGATGTGTTTCAGTACCGGTATGTTAATGTGTCTTGATGTTGATATTGATGTGGTATTGATATTTCAGTATTGTAAGGGTAATGGTTAAGTGTCTCAGTGATGTGATGTATTGCAGACTGTGCAGTATCACCAAAGTGTTAAGAGTGATGTTTGAGTGTTACTTAGTATTGATGTGTTGTCATTATTACAGGATGTGCAGCATTACCATAGTGATGTTTGGGTGTTGGCTTGTGTTGATGTGTTGTGTTGTTGTTACAGAGTGTAGAGGTGCAGCATCACCAGAGTGGTAGCAGCAGTAACAACAGTCGGGTCCCGTGTGTGGGGGGGTCCTCCACCTGCCCGCCACCCGTCACATTCCAGGCTGGTGGTGGTGGGGGCCGCGGACCCCTGCCATCAGCCCCCATGAGCAGAGAGCAGCTGGAGCCCTTCCTGACAGCCCTGGCAGCACTACAGGAAGAACAGCGGGGGGGAACGGGAGGCAGCGGGGACGGCAGCGACTCCTCCTCCCTGGACAACCTGTCGTGTGAGGTCCAGCCACCCTCCACCTCCCGTACCTCCATAGAGTCCCTACAAGACTGTGCCCTCAGACCGCGCCAGAACCTACGGTCCAGTCGTGGCGGCGTGGTGTTTGACAGTACGGTCCCGGCGGATGAACTGCACGGTTTGGGTGGACGGAGGGGACTGCGGCGGGCCACCTGGTGTAGTCCCCCTGCCGTAGCCGTCCACACTCCGAGGGACCCAGGCCGCGTAGGGCCACTAGAAGTCAACATTGAATTACCGTGGTCCACTGAGCCTGTGGTTAAAACTCTAAGGAAAATAGGAGGAGGTAGTGTAGGAAACCTGTATAATGCTGAGAGGAGAGTTCAGCTTGTGTCCTCGCATCCTCCACCACCTCACCATAAACAATCTCATCAAGACTCCTCAAGAATCTCACTACATTCAGGTAGACCATTAGTCTTGTCATAATAACAGTGAATCTGGTAATCTTGATTATCTGAGAATACTCTTGTAGGCAAGAATGGTGTGGGTAGTACCGGTACCTATCCTTTGTGGTGTGTGTTGAGCTTGGGTACTTAGAGGTGCTGTAATGTGAGAAGCAGACTGATTGATGTTACTGATTTTACCTGTGATACTGCCAATCTGAGCTTAAGATAGAAAGACTATACATAGGGAATAAGTCTCTGGAGTGTGTTTATTAATTCTGCTATCTGTGGGACATGATCAATGCTTGGGATGGTAGTGATACAGATGCTAGTTTGGTTGCAAGAATCAGAAGTGGATGTACTATTGACAACGAGGGGTTTCTCCCTCTACACTAAGAGGATGCTTTGTACTGCTTGAATGGGAAGTGAACTTTTTGGTAGTGAGACGTGAGCAGTTAGAGAGGAAAATACTTATAGACTGAAATTATTATTGTGAGATGAATGTATAATACCACTGAGAGTGCAACAGAAGAGTTAGGGAGCGACTTGTTAGAGAGTGTATTGGTGAGGGGAGCGACTTGTTAGAGAGTGTATTGGTGAGGTGATATGTACTGGCAGACTGCTGTGGCTTGGCCATGTTCAAAGAGTGTTTGAAGATGATCAGGTGATGTGTGTTAAAAGTATGGAAGTGTAGGATAGATCGGCAATTAGTAAACTCGTGCAAAACATAAAACTGCCTTTTCAAACGATGCTGATTTTAACTAATATTAATCAGAGTCATATACAAGACAGCCTTTACTCATCTCATTAATTATCAGAATATATATGCCATAATTTAATTTACCCTATTTTTCCTTGACAATAGTAGATGACACAAGTAAAATGATAAAGATGAAAGTGCCGGTAGTTTATTGTAGTGGGTGTGTCACAATTATGTTATGAATGTACTGTACAGTAGTAAGTGAATTGATCTTATTAACATATTTGTATTTACTGTCTTGATAGTGTAATGTTAGTGCTGGGTTTTGGTGTGAGTATCCTAGGTTTGAATCCTTGGAGTACCACATGTATTCATTAGTTTCATTGATTTCATTAATTAGGCTTATTTGTAAGTTAATTGGGGGGTTGGTGATAATATGAATAAATATGAAAATTTGATGTTAAAGAGAAGCAGACAAAGGCAAGATTGCCTGTAGCTACAGCCTTTTCAGATTGAAGGAGTTTAGAAAGTCAAATTCAAGGCACTTACTTTCCAGAGAGTCAAATAAAGCATTTTAAGTTTTAGAAGCATATTTCTTTAAGGGGAGATGGGTTAATTTATTTTGATCATTAATGTATTTTTTTTATTATTATATTAGTTTCCTCCCTAGACCTCCATCAAGCTTAAAAAAACATCCATTAGATCCCCCTTCTAGATTAATTTGTAAATGTCCCGGCCAAAGGCCGGTTCTTCCAAAATTACAGGATCACTATCGTTCGCCAGGAAAAAAATTGACACCTAAATACCATGAAAGGTCTTAATATTGACAACAAAATGGAGTGATAGGTCTTAAAATCGCCAAACTAATGGGATGAACGTCTTAAAATCTAAAAAACAATGGGGCTAAGCATGAGGAATGAGGGGGGGGCCAGAAAAACGGCCCATCTCCCCTTAAGAATACGGTAAAACTACAGTAATGACCACCAACAAGGATGGGGGTTTGTCTAGGAATTATAGGAATATAATTTTCAACTAATCATTTTCTTGCTTCCCCTTACAGACAACAGCTCCGGGGTTCGATTAGAGAAAACGTGACCTGATGAAGTGATGTCTGTCCACTTCCTTGACATCATGACCTCCCCGGTGTCCAGCGCCACGTGAATCAGGGTCACACATACGGATCAGGACACAAGCTGGCGGCCCGCTGGCTTCAATATAAGAAAGAAAATAACACCTCCATCAATAGCAATCAAATGTTACCTCCAAAGAACGTATCAAAGTGAACGAAAACTACGGACTCCAATAAAAGAAACTGTTAATACCTCCAACAATTAACTCCCATGCAGACGTCAAATGCAGCCTCCAATAACAGATATCAAAATCATGTGAAAACTACTGCCTCCCAAATAAAAGGTATCAAGATGTATTTACTGCCAATAAAAGACATCAAGTGCTGCACCTCCAACAACAGAAATGAAGTGGTGCCTCCCAAGTTAAATCAAAATATAACAATAGCTACTGCCTCCAACAATAGAAATCAGCTAATGCCTGTAGTAATATAAATCAAACCTGAAGGTGCTTGTCAGGGTGTCAAACTGCTGCAATTTCGTTTGAAGATTTGAATGAATATGAGAAGAAATGCAAGAAAATTAACACAATATATTATTGTTTTAACCATTATATCACTTCCAAATACATGATAAGTAATGTAAAGCATAAATTTAACTGTGTATATTTAGTAAGGATGACTAAAAGTAACGGAATTGGTCTCTCATTTGACACCCTGGTTCTTGTGATATGGGACCGTAAAAAACAGCTAACTTGGAACAGTATGGATAACCGTTACATAATTACGTACCATACAGTTTGAGGAAGCTGGCTTGTATTATAAAGTGAGCTATGTATACAAAGGAATACAAAGAAATACCTAAATCAAGGCCAGCACTGAACACCATTATAATGAAAAACTTGCAAAATAAACAAACCAAAACAGGGACGACACAATATAAAGGCAAAAGAACTAATCAAAATCGCCATTATTAACTATGGCTGTATCCATGAAATACAGTCATGAGCACTAATAAGTACACAGCCATTGGAATCATTGAATTAACCCAGGTTCGAATCCCGGGAGGATCACGTGCTTTCATTAATTTCATTGGGAGGTGTTTGGTGTTGGGAGTGAAATAAATAAAGTAGATTATACCAAGTTCTGAAGCATTTAAAAAAAAATAACATATTGTATAGGTTCGATAGAGAATCAAATGGGTGCGTAACTATTAGTACTGACAACTGTACACTAAAGGTTGATGAAATACAGAGAGATGCTTTGGAAATGGGATCTCACAAAAAGTAGCTATTTACAGTGCTAATGTATATAACTTAGGAAATTGTTGAAAGTCCCCGGAGGTCCCTGAAATACCTTGATGCTTGTGTGACCGGAACTCATTTTATTAAGGCAGATTTACACGTCCGCTTTTTCTGCAACTCTTGATCAACAACTTATGTTTACATTGTTATCGGTGACTATTTGAAGGTAGAATATTATTGTTGACAGAATGTTCATAATACTGTAGTTGAATATAAAAAACTGCGTAAGTGGTGCAGATAAAATTTTGCATTAGTAATGGTGACTATATTATTATTGGTGACAAAATGTTCATAAAGTTTAATTCAGAAATGGCCACATCATAATTGCCGATAAGAGTTGCTGGAATTTGCGCATGTGTAAATCCTCCTTTGTGTGGCAAAAAAAGATAACGGTACAATAGTGGGCTTACACCAAGGTGGGCTTTGAAATGGCGCTCATCTTCGTGTCTTAGCCCTTCGGAGCCTGTGGTGGGTGAGTTCCCCAGCCTGGTACAAGAGGGCTACTGATTATTATCCAAGTCACCACAGTTCCTCAGCCTGGTACACGGGGGATACTGCATATTATCCAAGTCACCACAGTTTACCTTGGCCAGGTTGATCCCCAGCTACTCAACACCAATGCACGCCACCCAATACAGACCTGAGTCATAGATCTAACAACTGGCAGAGACTGTCAAGGCAGCATCACACGAGCAATTTTCCGTAAGTTTTACTAGTCATTATCGGATTACGGCTTGCTATTCTTGGCCACAGACTCCGAAGTCAGTCGCAGAGATCAATTAAAGCACTTTAGTTTTAAGTTGAATTGATAACGATAATACATAAATCAGGTAATTGAAGGCAAATTCAGAGAAAATGTGATGAAAAGTGATATCCAGAATTGGTGACAGGCTACAATTAACCTGGACAAAACTGCCCGTGCGATGCCTCCTCGAGATACCTGGCTGGATCCCTTGTCTACCAAATGAGACTGTCCACGTCACTCTTGGGAAAGTGCTTCTACCCCTAAAAACAAACTAGCAGTGATACAGAGAGAGACTGTTATATAACCTGCTTGATATCCTATGGACTAGTCAACCTCTTTCATTTCATCTCATCCCTGTGAAAGTGAAGGGTAATGGTTCAGAAGCCGGCGAGGTCATTCATCCTTGCCGGCTTCTCTACCTTTACCTGTGAACGTGTGAAAGTGTAACCCAGACTATGGTGTATGTGTCGTTTGATATAAACAGTCGAGTGTTCATTCATTATAAGCATGTTGATAAACTGTGCCATATATTTTGTTGACGTCTGGAAATATGTTGATTACGCTGAGTTCGCAGAAGACCAGCTCATTTCAATGCAAATGTAATCAAATACGAGAGGGGATTTGTACAGAAATAGTCAGAGGAAAACAGCTGATTAATGAACAAATGTTTTTTTAAGAATCTCATTTTATGTGTAATTACTGCCATTGATGGAAACTTTAATTGTTCTGTTGAAGTTTGCAAATTAAATAGTTTTATTATTGAATGTGCTTTAGAAAATATATGAATGCAATCACTAAGAAAGTAAACATAAAACAAAGTCTATGGGGAAATGTAAATTAATATTGCAGATGTGGTAATCTCTATTAATATACTGTATTTTCAATTATGTCCATCATTCTAGATGTACCGTACATATTTTGAAATCATCAAATCACAGATGAAGATGTAGCCTACATCTAGCAAAAGTTCCAACTGGACCAGTACTACTTTTATTTATGTTATTTTATCTATTTCATGTAGAGCAATTGCAAATAGAATATGCAGACTTAACTTATCAATTGGTTTGCTATATTCTGCTTTTGCACTTCCCATGTCTATATATATATAGTGTATACTGTACAGGTATTTAAAATAGCATAATTAAAACAAATCTGTAAACATAGTTAGTCTTGCCGACTGCACAGTAGAGAAGCAGAAAAAGAGATCTTGTTAATCCGCTTTAAAATATCAAGTGTAAAGAGAGTTATTGATATCATGAAAGGTACTTGTTACCAATACCAACACTTAGTGTTTGCAACATGTGTTTTCAATATATAAAGAAGTGAAATTTTGAATTCTATGTCATCAGTCAATCTTGAATGTAACCTGCTGATAAAAGACGACCTTATTTAGCAACACATTTAAAGGGTAGACTAGCCAATTTATACATGCTGCTCTAATTAGTACCCATAATTGATACATATACTACACAAAAATTAGTGGATTATTCATACATATAAACTGCATCATAATGAATTAGTTACTGTATATGTTTAAAGATTGAGTGATCCACATGAAATACGGTCTCAGTCTATCAAACAGCTTGGAAATAAAAATACAGGGCTTATACTGTAGCTAGGAATCCTCCTCCCCTTGTAAAATTCTCCTACTCATCGAGACAGAAAGGGGCGAGGGAACGCGAAAGTGGTCCCTGACATAAGACCTTTCCCCCCATTTCATTATCAATATTAAGACCTTTCGTGTCACTTAGGTGTCAATTTTTCCTGGCGAACGATAGCCTGTAATTTTAGGAGGAACCGTCATTTTTCAACCAAAAAATATACACATTTTTCTTGAAACTCGGTCTAGGGGGTGTTTTTATAAGCTTGATGGAGGTCTAGTGAGGAACTAAACAATATATAAGCGAATGAATATAGACCAAAAAATAATCACTACCCACTTAATGTACAATATGACACAAACTTATCAATCCAACATTACTAATTATTTCCGGGTACAGTATTGATTTAATGGGTAAAAGGTAGCCTACGGTACTAAATGGACCAGTGTGTACAGATTGGGTAGTGTACACTGTGTATGTATATGTATATTTATGTGACTGCTGACCTACCCTGGCTTCGATGCACATATTTCTGTTAACCCCTTCAGTACCATGGCGGGAGTTTCATTATAATCTGGCTACCAGTAGCCCATTTTATGTGGTTTAGGAAAGACCTGTAGGAGGCAAAGGCTTCATCATGATAGACTTTACCTCCAGTTTATATAGAGATCATTCCAAAGCTGAATAAAATCACCTAATGTCAGCCAGAATATAGTGAAATAAGCGTCCTGGTACTGAACGTGTCTTCACATAAAAGGAGTCGTCACACTACTATTATTGGTACTTCAGGACATTGGTGTACAGTGAGAAGCCAAAGTTTTTTCCGACCTTTACCACTATGGAGTGAAGCCAAAGCAAGGTTATTGAATACTTGACTGTCTGAATAACTGCTTCAAAACCAAGGGGGTGGGAAGGAGGACAGGAAAATTACATGATCAGGCATAAATAATAATAATAATAAAAATAATAATCATAACAATAATAATAATAATAATAATATGGTCTTTTACTCTCAAAAGTGCCAGGTCTTCCAGAAGAATTCACTAACGCTTGGATCATGTTTACAACGCTGCAAATTACAAGAACAGTGACACCATTCATATACAAGCTGCTTTCAGTAGGCTTGGGTTGACTTTACAACCAAAGGTAGGCAGGGAACCTTTGCTTTTGACTGTACCTGTGATGCAACATGAAGACAGTTGCCGCATTTCCATGGGACGTGATTAAATTGTGGATAGGATTTATGGTAATTTGGGTCATAATAATTTCCATGTGCACAATATAATTATGAGAAACATCACAGCTGATCATATGTTCGGTTGTTACAGAGCTGATTTAATTTATATTTATTATCATCAAGGTTTTTGGTGATCCATTGATTTTGACTACTGTATTAAAGTTGAAATATGATAGAAATAACCAGAATTTTGCTGGTTGCCTTGTAACATTCAGGAAAAGGAAATGCATGAATAATAAGAGAAAATAATACAAAAAGTTATAATAGAATTGTGATGACTCCTGCAGCTCCCACCCTGGGTTCTCACATTGCAAACGGGGCAGTGTGATAACAAAAAGTTGGCTGCCTGATTTTTCAATGCCTGCTGTGCCAGCAATACATTAACATACTGTACATGCATATCAGCTCATACTTACAGACATACATGTAGTACTAACCCTTCCTTCAGACTAATTGGAGGAAGATTGGGTTCAAACATTTGCAACCTCCCTTAGTCTCAAAGTGGCAGGTTTCCAGAAACCTGAGGTCTGAGGAAGGTTTTACTTTCCATACATACGTACAGTACATCAACATACTGTAATAGGTTGTTGACATTGCTATTTTGGTTAACCATATAGTCCGGGCTGTGAGGGTCCATCAGTCTTACAATACCCAGTCCAAGTATTGTCATACACTACTACTGTTAGTCATACCAACTTCTTGCTCATGGCAGTACTGTAGTTTATAACATACTACACTCTTAATTCAATCACACTAATTTTCCTTCCATACATAAGATCATGATCAACAACATAAATTATGTAGAAGACTGTACTGCCTGATGGACTACTGCAATGTAGGCTTTTAATCCTAAAGTAAGTATGATCTTGTGCCATTTATATGATCAGTTGAAGACTCCAATTACGTGGCAGCAGGCATTGAAAATCAGGCTCCTTTGTTGTGCAAGCCATGCAACCTGTATCGTAAGTCCAGTACAAGACAGATTCACTAGAACCAAAGAGACAATAGTCACCTCATTTAACATTTTCTAGTCTAGAGGCCATTTTTTCACTCGCTTATTTCCTGGTTAGTTTCTACAAAATGAATGTGGTTATGACTTTTAATACTATCTTTGTGAAATTATTTATTACAGATGTCACTACAAATACCCTTATCAGGTTTTGTAAAATTTCAAAAGAAGTCCGACTATCTGTAATTTCCCCAAAACAAGAAATTACATGGATTAAAATTTAGTTTTTGTGATTAGTAAATCTAATTATGTCTGAAAAAATGGCCCTTTATGTGTGTTAGTTTTTGTTTTCCTATTTTTTGTTCTGATGCCTTCCACATCCTGTAGGTCAGGGTTCCGGACACCCAAACTGTGTAATGTACAGTCAGGCTTTATAGTCCTGCACCACCTTCACTAATTCATCTTTAGTTTCCTCTCTGTACATAAGACAAAATATTCAACAAAACTGAAAACAAAGTTTGAGTATAAATAGTTTGTTTCTGTGCATTAAGGATTCATTTTTATATTTGACTATAAAGTATTAACTTTGGTAACTGTTGTACAGTACTGGGTGGTAACCATGTTAGGTATAGTACCTAACAATGGTCCCACAGAGGGCCACTATTAACTACCCATCAAGTTAGCCAGAGGTACCACAGTGGTGCTGGAGTTGGGGAATCCCACATACAGTATGATAACTGCTGTGTTGCTGTTGGGGATTTATCTTTCTGACATTGCCATAGAGCGATTCTTTGGGTGGTCAAGGCATACACATGCATGCATGTTTGTCATGCATGCAGGTATTAAAGCCATTTAAATACAATATTGGTAAATTTTGAACAGTTTTTCTGCTAATGTGTATCGCCATTTGAGAATTGTATTATTGGATGGAATTATATTAAAGTTGATAAACTTAAATCATATATTTTGGTAAGCAATTAAAATGTAAAACTTGCAAAGTAAACAAACCAAAACTGGGACAAAGACAATATCAAGGCAAAATAACTAATCAAAATTGCTATGTGGAAACAACGCTTACTAAAATATATTTTATGAAATAAAAGAACACAATAAGAGAGGTAACCAAAGTTGAATTAGTGGGTATACTGTATGGTGTGACTTAATAAGGGTGTTGGTGTACCGTACTGGTCGTGTTAAGGGGAGGAAGACCGTTTTTCTGGACCCCCTTCTCCCTAATGTTTAGCCCCGCTAGTTTTGAGATTATAAACCATTCGGCCCATTAGTTTGGCGATTTTAACACCTTTTGCCCCATTTCGTTGTCAATTTTAAGATCTTTCGTGATATTTAGGTGTCGATTATTTCCTGGCGAGCGTTAGCGAGCCTGCAATTTTAAGAGGAACCGGCCTTCGGCCGGGAAATTTTTCTACCAGAAAATGTATATATTTTTGTTTTGACAGCAAGCTAAGTTTGTACATTATTCGATAGAAAAATTTCTCCGGCGAAGCCGGATTTCTCCATACAATGCTGGCTCGCTATCGCTCGCCAGGAAGAAACCGACACCTGGATGGGGAAAAACGTCTTAAAACAGTTGGCTGAATGGGGCCGAATGGATACAAGCCAGGGAAAGAGAGAAAAGGAGAGAAAGATAAAAAAAAGCCAGTGACCCCCCTTAATACTAGGACTATATTGAGACTGGTATCTTGTCTGCATATACGTGTAGTATCTCATGATCAGTAATTGTTCACTTTTAAAATTATGTCTAAATTTCAAAGTTTCCATTCCTGTATCTTATTGCATGTAGGAAAAACTTCAGTATGAAGCGGATATCACACGAGAGCTTTTATAGTCAACATTCGATGATCAACATTATTCTGGCGACATTTCTTGAATATCTTGCACTGGTATAGGAAACTAGACTGGTTGTAGATGAATTTAGGTAACAGAAAAATATTAAATGTTTACCTTATGTGCTGCCAGACCAGTGTTAAGGATAAATGTTGAGTGAAAAAGCGCTCGTGTGATACCGGCTTTATTCTAGGCTTGTTGATTTGATTACGCTATAGATTTCTTGCTTATTATCACAACAAAAAAATGATCCAAAAATATATAATGTATAGTTATAAGCTTTGTATCAAAAATCTATTATATATAAAATTTCTTTCATACTGAACTGTATTAGAATAGTAGGTAAGAGTGGAGTTATCGGGCGTACCACTACCGACATACAACATAAATCATCTATAAATACTTAACCTAACTAAAATGCCTAACCTAACCTAGTATTCTCATTACTACATGAATACTAGGTTAGGTTAGGTTAGGTTAGGTTAACCCTCTCACTACCATATGACGCAGAGGTTGCCAGATTAGCAATAATAAATAGAGTTCTCTCACTCTTATAATTACCTCTCCAAAATTAGTTTTCTGCCCACAGGTAACTCAAAGACAACTGCAGAGGTTGAAGTAACTAAACTAAAGGTTTCTAAATACCCCTGATGGTAACAAAGGCTTTAAAGTATCCCTAATAGGCTCAAAATTGCGTCAAAGGACGTGAGAGGGTTAAGGGGAGATTTCCACTTGAGAGATTTTTTTCTGGACCTGTTTCTCTCTCATGTTTAGCCCCATTGCTTTCGAGATTTTAAGACCTTCGCCCTAGTAGTTTTGACATTTAAGACATTTTGCCCCATTTCTGTAAATTTTAAGACCTTTCGTGCCATTAAGGTGTCGATGTTTTCCTGGCGAGCGATAGTGAGCCTGTAATTTAAGAGCAACCGGCCTCCGGCCGGGAAATTTTTCTACCGAAAAATGTACAAATTTATCTTGAAAGGGGGTCTAGGGGGTGTAATTTTAAGATTGATGAAATCGTAAGGAACAAACTAAATACCTCCCCTTAATGTTTGAGAGAGGAGTTATGCTGTATGTCGGTAGTGGTACGCCCGATAACACAACTCTTACCGAATAGTATTGATACATTTTATTTATTTTTGTGTTCATCTTTGTTCTCCACCTATTATAAGTGCCTTTACATGCAGTTCAAGCATTTATATCGGTATCTTCTGGTTTTCATAGGGTGAGTTATATAAGTCATTTTTTTAAAGGGGCGGTCACCTGCTTTTGTACTCTTCTTTTCTCTCTTTCTCTGGCTTGTATCCATTCGGCCCCATTCAGCCTACTGTTTTAAGACTTTTATACCCATCCAGGTGTCGATTTCTTCCTGGCGAGCGATAGCGAGCCAGCATTGTATACAGAAATCCGGCTTCGTCGGAGACATTTTTCCATCGAAAGATGTACAAATTTAGCCTGCTGTAAAAAAACATTTACAAGATATATGCTGGCTCGCTACCGCTCGCCAGGGAAAAAATCGACACCTGGATGGGGATAAACGTCTTAAAACAGTAGGCTGAATGGGGCCGAATGAATACAAGCCAGAGAGAGAGGGAGAGAGATAGAAAGAAAAACAAGGTGGGCTCTCTTAATAAATTATTGATCTTTCTTGTGAATTTTGAGCAGACCCTCCGTAAAGCCGGTATCACACGAGCGCTTTTTCCCTCACCATTTATCGTCAACACTGGTCTGGCGGCTTAGGAGGTCAACATTAAAATGTAAAACTTGCACACTAAACAAACCAAAACTGAGACAAAGACAACAAAAAGGCAAAATTAAAATGTAAAACTTGCAAACTAAACAAACCAAAATTCGGACAAAGACAAATAACTAATCAAAATCATTTATAATATTTGGGTCACCTAAATTGACCTATCATCAGTCTAGTTTCCGATACCAGTGCAAAATATTCCATAAATGTTACCAGAAAATGTTGATCACCGAATGTTGACTAAAAAAGCTCTCGTGTGATACTGGCTTAAACGTGTGTTCTTCACACGGTTAACTTGATAGGTAATCTCTGCCTTGGAAGTTGAACGTGCGAGGATTAGATTTATGGCTGAGCCTACATTAAAACTGAGAAAGAACTAATAATTTTGTTAATACAGTATATTGTATGTATGAATAAACTCCAAGAACTAATAATTTTGTTAATATATTGTATGTATGAATACTCCAAGAACTTGACAGAATGGGTATGAACATTGTTTGAAAATGAGCACTTTATTGCCGATGTTTGGCTTGGAGTAATATCACACAAGCTTTTATTTGTTACTTTTTGATGGCCAACATTATTGTGGCAACTTTTCTGTGTCCTTTTGGATTCCAGGATATGGTTAAAATTAAAATGTAAAACTTGCAAACTAAACAAACCAAAACTGGGACGATACAAGATAAAGGTAAAATAACTTATCAAAATCGTTATGTGGAAGTAACGCTTACTAAAAATAAAATTTATGAAATAAAAGAACACAATCTTTCAGAAACTAGACTAAACATAGACCAAATTGTGTGACAAAATTAATATAAAAGTTGAACTCCCAAGCTGCCAAACCAGTGTCAAGGGGAAAGGTGCTCGTGTGATATTGGCATTATAGTTCCTTGCGGTCAGAGGAAGGGATAAATTACGCTGACTTTTTCGTCGCATGGTGAGACTATTTTGCACTGGTATTGGCAACTAGATTGAATGTAAATTATTTAAGGTGACAGATTAGAATTGTGGGAAAAACTTGAAGGGTAAAACTCCTATGCAAATCCCTCTTAAGATTCCTAAAGATAAGTAAGTAAGATAAGTAAAGCTAAAGGTTGCCACTACAATAAAGAGTCCACTTGCATTATAGTTGCCAACTATCCCTGAGCTTGGTACCTATCTATCTATTGCCAGTCACCTCGATTCCTGAAGGGGTGGCCACAAATGAAATGCCTACATGCTCCTGTCAATCTACCACTCATGTTAACACCATTAATGTTCACACCACCATATACGTCAAGAAAGTGCTTTTATTCAATTGATGTTAATATCCAAATTAATTGCTGTTGAGTTAAATATGTTATAGAGTAATTCTTATATCACAGCTATTGAATATATATTTGTTACTTGATGTCTTTTGCCTTTCATGGTTGAAGAGACGGGCATTAACATCCAAAAATAGTCTCTTTTTGAGAAATTATAAAGAGACTTGATGATGATTATTATTAGTATTAGTATTATTATTGAAGGAGTTAAAAAATGACTTATATAATTCAGCTAGTGCGAGACTCATAATGAGCCTTCACGATCTTCCTACTAGCTCATATTATTATTATTATTATTATTATTCCTGGTTCTCGTTGTTGAATGTTACTACACTTATTGCAAAGTCTTTTGGGCAGCACTGTGCTACATTTTGATTTATGTATCATGATCCATTGTCACCCTATAAATACGGCGTCACATGAGCAACTATATCGACGTCATGTATCGGAGCCATGAATCAGCGGGCCGTGTCATGGTCTGTAGCACGTCTGAATGCTGATCGAAGGGTCGGCAGTTAGATCCCACCCTGTGCCATTGGTAGAGGTCAAGAGTTTGGACACTCAGGTCTAGGGTTTTGTGGTAAATGTTATGTAAAGTCCCTGTAAGTAGGGCACCCCATAGCTCTGTGCACAGCGTTAAGGAGGGTGACCTGCTTTTTTTTATCTCCTTTTCTCTTTCTCTGGCTTGTATCCATTCGGCCCCATTCAGCCTACTGTTTTAAGACGTTTATCCCCATCCAGGTGTCGTTTTATTCCTGGCGAGCGATAGAGAGCCAGAATTGTATGGAGAAATCTGGCTTCGCCGGAGACATTTTTCTATCGAAAAATTTACAAATTTAGCCTGCTGACAACAAAACAAAAAATATACTGGCTCGCTACTGCTCGCCATGAAAAAATTGACACCTGGGGATAAACAGTAGGCTGAATGGGGCCGAATGGATACAAGCCAGAGAGAGAGAAAAAAAACAAGGTGGGCCCCTTAAAAACTGCATCAATCAATATTATCAGATAGTGGACTCAATGTTAGCTACTTATTGACTCGGCTGCTGAGACACTGATACATCCGCCGCTAAAGTGCTTGTGTGACACCGGCTTTATTTATCTTTCTCTCCTTTTCTCTCTTTCCCTGGCTTGTTTCCATTCGGCCCCATTCAGCCTACTGTTTTAAGACGTTTATCCCCATCCAGGTGTCGATTTCTTCCTGGCGAGCGATAGCGAGCCAGAATTGTATGGAGAAATCCGGCTTCGCCGGAGAAATTTTTCTATCGAAAAATTTACAAATTTAGCTTGCTGTCAAAACAAAAATATATATATGCTGGCTCGCTACCGCTCGCCAGGAAAATATTGACACCTGGATGGGGGTAAACGTCTTAAAACAGTAGGCTGAATGGGGCCGAATAGATACAAGTTAAAGAGAGAGGGAGAGAAAGAGAAAAAAGCGAAGTGGGCCCCTTAAGTGCTTGTATGACACCGGCTTTATTCCTAGATCCAAGAATCCCTCTCTGGGCCACCCGTCATCCATTAAACAATAACCTGAGCATGCAATATCTAGAATCTCCTTTAAATCAAACATATCGTAGTGTCCTAGTGCGGAACTGAATACCTTTGTACGGTGTCAGGTCAAAGCGGCCACACTCCTAGGCGGCCACAACTATAACGGTCTCAATCTTAAAACCTAATCCAACCTAACCTAAGCTAACCTAAGCTGACCTAGTCAAAACCTAATGTAACCTAACATAACTTGACATAGCCAAAACCTAACCCAAGTCTGACCTAACCTAGCCAAAGCCTAACCTAACCTGACATAGCCAAAATCTAACCTAACCTGACCTAACCAAAACCTAATCTAACGTGACCTAGCTTACCCTGATCTGACTTAGCCCAACCTAAGCTATCCAAAACCTAATCAATCCTAACATGACCAAACCTAACCAAACCTCTTCTAACCGAGCCTAACTCAACTTAACCTACCCTACCCAAACCTAGACTGCTTAGGCCCTGTAGAAGCGTGGCCATTCTGGTTGTGGGCGTTTATAAGTGTGGCCATTTAGACTTGCTGCCCTTTGTACTGTACACCTATTAACCGGAACAATCTCTGTACAGGTCTTCCAGCCTTGTCTCTGTGAAGGGGTTTGCTTGACTGTGGTTTACTCGGGCCGATTTGGAGATACTTCTTGATAGTTGCCAAAGATGTAATATTGACCAAGTACCCCTACTTTCAACGGCAGATGTTGATTTTAGTGAAAGAAAGAAGTGAGGGTATTGGATGGAATTTTGAAGATAGATCCCAACTTCCAGCGGCATATACAGTATATATCGTTTGGAAGAAGTTTAACATACAGAAAGAAAGTTTGGGCTTGGGATGAAACGTTAACTATTTATTCCAACTAACAACGGTAGAATTTTATTGCATTGAAGAGGTTAAATGTTCAGAAAGAAAGTTTAACCATTGGACAAAATTGTGGTGGCTGGTGACTGTCGTCAGCTGTATGATTTGTCACCAGTCACAATCACAGTTATACAGTATATAGTGTTACGAGAGTATCAAATATTGTCAGGTAAAATGACAAAGGTAGGGTTGTCAGAACTTTACCCAGAATATTTTATTCAACTTAGGAAGAGCTTCGAAAACTGAAAACGTTAAAGAATATCTAAATCAATCTTCTAGCTCTGACAGGTCCTTCCTTAGTTGAGTAAAATTGTCTGGAGGTAGCAAGATGAAACCTAAATTGTAGTCATGAGCGTCAAGTCAGCCCGAATGAACCAGATTGCGGCAACTACGTAAATGGTGAGCATATGCCACAAAACGTCAGACTTTGAGGACTTGCTATGGGATCAGCAATTGTCTACAGTGGCTTCCGGGACAACTCGACCCGATAGACCGTCTCAACCGGTGAATCTCTTAACCAGTGCCAAGGTAAGGGGAGATGGGCTGGTTTTTCTGGCCCCCTTCGCCCTCGTTTTTAATCCCATTAGTTTTGATATCTTAAGACGTTCGACTCATTAGTTTGGCGATTTTATGACTTTACACCCCATTTATATGTCAATATTAAGACCTTTCGTGCCATTTAGGTGTCAATTTTTTCTTGGCGAGCAATAGCAAGCCTGTAATTTTAAGAGAAACCGCCATTTTTCTATCAAAAATGTAAACATTTATCTTGAAGGGGGTCTAGGGAGTGTTTTTTAAAGCTTGATGGAGGTCTAGCGAGGAAACTAAAGAACAAATGAATATACAAATAAATAGACCCCAAAAAAACAGCCACTGTCCCCTTAACCCGGGCCAACTAAACCAGTGCCAACTTGTAGTCGTTCCTTACCTAACTTAGTCTAACCTAACCTAACAGTATTGGTAGTGTTGGCACTGGTTGAGGAGCTACTGGTTAACCCCTTATGTACTGGCGACGTCTTTTTCCGTTTTTTCTGGCTATATTTATACGATTTTGTGCAGTTTAAGAAGAATCTGTGGTGGTAAAAATGGTCAAGTGCGATAGTTCGAAGCCTGTTAATTGCTGCAGGCTCTTTTTAAACTGAATATAATCGTCTAATAGAAGCCAGAGTAGGCGCCGGTACAGAAGGGGTTAATATAGTCTTCTGGTAGAGCTGTCCGGGAAGTGCTACAGTGTACGGGACATTACTTGGATCTGCTTTTCACATTCTCTTCATTATCGAAGAGCCGTTAAGCCGATAGTATGTACCACAGATACCTTTCATTTTACGAACAAACCATCAAACACTTCATGACTGCAGCACGATCAACGTATTTTTTATATTGTCTCAGATTTTTTTCATAAGTTGTGATAAGTGTT
Source organism: Paralithodes platypus (assembly GCA_032716605.1). Taxonomy (NCBI): domain Eukaryota; kingdom Metazoa; phylum Arthropoda; class Malacostraca; order Decapoda; family Lithodidae; genus Paralithodes; species Paralithodes platypus. The sequence goes on along the minus strand of CM064549.1, from coordinate 32,474,322 downwards.
ATTGAAAATCATCTTATCATACTAGAAAAAGTAGAAGATATATACTCGTTAAGCTTTTTATAATGGTAGGACTTCCATATTATATTAAGAAAAGATATTGTAGAATAGCAGTAGGTAAGGTATGATGAAAATGTGCCAATATTAATGCAACAAATATCATTGCATACCAGTAAGTGCAAAGTGGGTTGTTCTTAAAATGTTGACTGTCTGGTAGTTGACAAATTGCTCTTCTCGTACACATGTATTGTTAGTATTTCTGAAGAGGTGCTATATCTATATTTTTTATTGTTCTTGTTGCATGAGCTAGTGTAAATTTAATATATTTTGTACTGGTTGTACATTTCTCGTATAATTTATTATAAGTTAAACATTAAAATATGAATTCAACATTGGCTAAGGGTTTTCTATTCCCTTTCTTATACTGTTAAGCTTGGTGTGTTTAACTTATTGTAGTTCAATCGAGGTGGTAAACCAGGGCTATATTGTTACAGAGCCCCCCTTAGGGGTGGTGGAGTATTGTTATTAACCTGTCTGTGTGCTACGAGACACACACACATCACAGTAGTGATGACGATAGCGATTATGGTAGTAATAGTGATGGTGGGGGTGAATGTGGTGTAGGTAGCGCCAACAAACTTGACAATAATCTATTAATTTTTATCCGTGACCTCTCTGTAACTCAAAAGGGCCTAGAGCAAACTGGCTGTAAATATCCACACCTATTTCCTGGTGGACTCTTCCCAAATGATAGAAACGTCAGCCCGATTTATTTAATTCATTTAAAGTTATATGAAGTTAAGGGGTCAAGATTATTGTCAAGTTCGTTGGCGCTACCTATAGTGGTGATGATTATGGTAGTAGTAGTGATGGTGGTGGTGATTGTGGTAATAGTTATCATTTTGGTAGTAGAGTGCCCCATTGGGGAACACACACACAGTACTACAATAGTAGCAGTGATGATGATTATGGTAGCAGTAGGCCTAATGATGATGGTGGTGATTGTGGTAGTAGTAGTGATGGTGTTTATTGTGGTAGTAGTAGTGATGCTGTGTGTGTGTGCCCATAGGGCACACACACAGTATTATGGAGAGGTAGTACCGGTAGTAGTAATGATGATGGTGATTATGGTAATAGTGGTAATGGTGGTTCTGTAATAGTAATAACTGTCTTGATAGCGTAATGCATAAATTCGCGGAATTTCGGTGTGAGTATCCTAAGTTCGAGTCCTTGGAGTGCCACATGTATTTGTTGATTTCATTAATTGAGTTCAGAAGTAAAGTTGGTTGGTGAAAAAATATGAAATGGGGCTAAAACTGGTGTCAGATATTGAATATAAAACTCACTTGAATGAAATTATTCAGACAAGTGGGAAACCTCTGTTGTCACAATGGTTATAGTGTTGGCATGGTCTACTATCTAGTAACTGGTTAATCCCGAGTTCAAACCCAGCAGTGGGGGCCCTAAGATAACCCCCCCTTTCACTGGTGGCAAATACGGTGTGATATCTGTGAGGTTAGGAAAGTAAAAAGGTTCACAGACACAGAGGGAGGAGAGGCCTTGCATGGTGACACTCGTATGGATGTGTTTGTGTTGGGCCCGTGTTGCCATATCTCGCTATACAAGGGGTACCTTGTGTGGGTGCGTGTATTCCCCGAGTGCAATGATGTCACATCCCCACCCTCTCTCCATCCTTTCGGGCCCATGCCAATTCACTCAGACTCTTTTCTCTCTGTTTGCTCAAAGTCTGAGCTACCCATAGGATGAAGTGATGATCCAAAATTACCTAGAGCAGTTAGTTGAGCACCCCACCCGTATCCCGAATCGCCCTGGAGATAGGCCCAACATTCTCGACTGACTTATTTCTAACCTCAAATCCTTCTGCTTACACTGTAGGCTACCTTTCTGCCTCGGTTGAGCTCCTCCGATCATAACCTTACCTCATGCACCCATGCAGTCTCTCCTGTCAGCCTGGAGCAATCCGTGTTCTTCTATTGACTTTAAAAGAAAACTAAGCTAGCTTCAATACAAAAAGGATTAAAGCTTCTGTACGGATCACCCCCCTGTATGGATTATCCCCACTTTACCCTACACTAAGATGATAGAATGAGCTCCACTGGCATTGCAGTGCTCCAATATAACTTGATTTTGCTTAAATATTATATTCTTGTTGCCTTCTTTAACTTTATATTTATATTATTATATCCAAAAATATTATTAAATTAAACACGATTACAACATTTATATAAAATAATCGGCATTTCATGCTAAATACATATTATATAAAGATAACATTAGTCACCCAAATTATTCTGTTTTCTATCGCGTCTTATGCAATAAAGAGAATGTGCATTTGATGAGTGACATTTATATTATTTGGACGCTCATACATAAACACACCCTTATATACATCTCTCTCTCTCTCTCTCTCTCTTTCTCTTTCTTTACGGAGAGTAGGCGCCCCCGCCTTTAAACCCCTTCCTACCCCTTTCTTTTGTCCAACTTTCTAACCCAAAGTTTTAAGGAACGTAGGAAAAGGGGAACTAGAGGGGCGCTCGGCATACCTCCGCCTACGTTGGCTGGTTCTTTATCATTAATATCATAGGCCTTATTTAATCTTCTACATCCAGGATATGATCCGGATCGCCTCCTATATTGATTCACTTCTTCCTTGGCACATATTATATCTGCCTTCCAAATTATGTGAAAATCGGTTCATAGCTTGGTGAGATATGCCCACCAAATTTAGTCCAAATCTCCGGATAGGTTCCTAAATTGAATCACTTCTTCCTTGGCGCATATCCTATCTGCCAACCAAATTTCGTAAAAATCGGTTCCTAACTTTGTGAGATATCTTGTTTACAAACAGACAGACAAACAAACAAACGGAGGCGGAATATGCGGAGGCAATTAACGTATCCATAAGAATATTCCTTAGGGGGAGGTAGCCGCTTTTTCGGGATTTCTTCTCCCTCGTGTTTAACCCCATTAGTTTTCAGATTTGAAGACGACCATTAGTTTGACGATTTTAACACCTTTTGTCCCATTTCATTGTCAATTTTAAGACCTTTCGTTCCATTTAGGTGTCGATTTTTTCCTGGCGATCGATAGCGAGCCTATATTTTTAAGACGAATCGGCCTTCGGCCAGGACATTTTTTTACCAAAAAATTTAAACATTCATCTTGAAAGGGGGTCTAGGGGATGATTTTCTAAGCTTGATGGAGGTCTAGCGAGGAAAGTATAACATATATGAATAGATGAATTAATAGACCAAAAAAACAGCTACTATAGTTTATTCGCTGTAAGTAGGCGAGAAATCATGACCTCTATCCTTTAACTCAAAAAGGGCTAGAGCAAATTGGCTGTAAATTTTGACATCTATTCCTTGACTGACTCTTCCCAAATGGTAGAAATATTAGCTTGATTACTGTAGACGTTTTGGAGTTACATAGGTTAGAAGTCATGATTTCTCGCCTACTTACAGCGAATAGACTATAGAAGGTATGTTGGTAGTAATAAACCCATCTAATAATAGACTATAGAAGGTATGTTGGTAGTAATAAACCCATCTAATAATAGACTATAGAAGGTATGTTGGTAGTAATAAACCCATCTAATAATAGACTATAGAAGGTATGTTGGTAGTAATAAACCCATCTAATAATAGACTATAGAAGGTATGTTGGTAGTAATAAACCCATCTAATAATAGGAATGAAAAGATAAATCACTATCAATACTCCCAATGATTATACTGTACACACTGGCTAGTGGTAGCGAGCCAGCATATATACATTTTTGTTTTGACAGCAAACTAAATTTGTACATTTTTCGATAGAAAAATGTCTCCGGCGAAGCCAGTTTTTGTCCATACAATGCTGGCTCGTTATCGCTCGCTAGGAAAAATCAACACCTGGATGGGGATAAACGTCTTAAAACAGTTGGCTGAATGGATACAAGCCAGGGAAAGAGAAAAAAGGAGAGAAAGATAAAAAAAAAAATGTGACCCCCCCTTAATTTGATCAATTGGTATTATACTATAGTGTTGAGCCTAGTGCTGTGAGCCTCGAGCCTCACTGGGCTGGTAGAAGACCCTCCTTCCAGATCAATTTGTCCATTTATCGGTAGAAAAATGTCCTCGATTCCACCTACATTACAGGCCCACTATCGCTCGCGAGGAAAACAATCGGCACCTAAATGGCACGAAAGGTCTTAATATTGGCAAAGAACTGAGGCAAAAGGTTTCAAAATCGCCCAACTACTAAGGCGAATGTCTTGAAATCTGAAAAGTAATGGGGATAAACATGAGGGAGAAAGTGATCCAGAAATCATCTCCCTCCCCCCCCCACCCCCCTTAAAGTTGCATGCCGATCGTAAATTTCCCGACAAGGCCCATATCACCCCGTGACTCAACCTTGGTAATCGGTTCGTGAAATACTGCACACCCCGCGATAGTGTTATCTTCGCGGCGCCGTGTGGAGGGAGAGTTATGGCAATGTTTGTTACAGTGGCCGCTCCTAAGGGTTAAGGACTCTTTTAAGATAATCACTACTACTGTCACCATCATCACTGTGTGTACCCTTACAAGGGACACACTCAAACACAGACAGAAATGCGGCACACACATCACATAGACAGACACGGTCATTACAATACTACGCCACCGGCCCACCGCTCCAGGAAGCTCCGTAAAAATAGAATAGAATAGAAAGGTGTATCAAAGAATCATAATATATAGATCACTATTAACTTAATATACTCCCATTGAATATATTTACCTTCTTACCATTTATATATTAGGGAGAGATAGTTTTGTTTTCCAGGACCTCCTTCTCCCTCATGTTTAGCGCCATTAGTTTTGAGATATAGAGATTCGTTTTATTAGTTTGGCAATTTGGAGACCTTTTGCCCCATTTCGTTGCCAATAGTAAGACCTTTCGTGCCATTTAGGTGTTGATTTATTGCAGGCGAGCTATAGCGAGACTAATTTTAGGTGGAACCGGCATTTTTCTACCGAAATATATACACATTTATATTGAAGGGGGTCTAGAGAGTGTGTTTTAAGCTTGATGAAGGTCTAGCGAGGAAAGTAAATAATAAAATAAATATACAAATAAATAAATAAATAAATAAATAAATAGATAAATATATACAAAAAACTAGCCCCTCTCCTCCCATGATAGAAGTGTGTGTGTGTTATCTACCCACACCTGATAACACTAACAAGATAACCATGGTCCTCTGATAACCCTTTGTTGGTACATTGGTCTACATGGATAATGATAACCCTATTTTGTTTAGAAGTACAGGTTTAAAGGATACTTGAAAGGCTTGATATAATTATGATATATATATATATATATATATATATATATACTGTATAATTATATACTGTATATAAATATTGAATTATATATATCTGTATCTGTTCTTACGTTCCGTTTAGCAAGCACTACACTGTAAATAGTCTAGGGTAGGAAAATTGTAGGAAAAAAGTATATAATCATTGGGTATATTGATGGTGATATACCTTTCTATCTTAGTAAGATATGGATTTATGAGGATATCAATATTTGGAGATTTTAAGATGTTTCGCCTCATTAGTTTGGCGATGAAGACGCTTCACCCTACTCAGGTGTTGATTCTTTATGGGCGAGCGATAGCGAGCCTGCAATTTAGGGAAAGGACAGAAAGGTATATATCACTATCAATAAAACTCATTATTTTATATTACCGGTATATCTTCATATAGGCCTACCATTTTTAACCGTTGAATATTTACAGTGTTATATTATATTATATTATATTCCCACAGACCTTTACCAATCTTCAGGGGAGATTTCCACCTGGAGGATTTTTTTCTGGACCTCTTTCTCCCTCATGTTTAGCCCCATTGCTTTTGAGATTTGAAGACGTTCGCCCCATTAGTTTGGCGATTTTAAGAACCTTTGCCCCATTTATGTCACTTTTAAGACCTTTCGTGCCATTTAGGTGTCGATTTTTTCCTGGCGAGCGATAGCGAGCCTGTAATTTAAGAGGAACCGGCCTTCGGCCGGGAAATTTTTCTACCGAAAAATGTACAAATTTATCTTGAAAGGGGGTCAAGGGAGTGTAGTTTTAAGCTTGATGGAGGTCTAGGGAACAAACTAAAAACCTCCCCTTAACCCTCTCAGTATAACAGAACGACGCATTTTTTGTTCTGACTCTTATTAGACGATTGTATTAACCCGTATTAAGGGGAGGTTTTTAGTTTGGTCCCTAGATATCCTTCAAGCTTAAGATTACACCCCCTTGAGCCCCTTTCAAGATAAATTTGTAAATTTTTCGGTAGAAATATGTCCCGGCTGAAAGCCGGTTCCTCTTAAATTACAGGCTCGCTATCGCTCGCCAGGATAAAATCGACACCTAAATGGCACGAAAGGTCTTAAATTTGACAGAAATGGGTCAACAGTTCTTAAAATCGTCAAAATAATGGGGCGAACGTCTTAAAATTAGAAAAGCAATGGGGCTAAACATGAGGGAGAAAGGAGTCACGAAAAAAATCCCTCCAGTGGAAATCTCCCCTTAACCCTTTCCAGATACGATGGCACATTTATGTTGTTTTCTGGCTATTATTAGACGATTTTGTACAGCTTAGGAAGGGTATGTGACAGTTAGAGGGTTAATTGAGAGAGTGTGTAGCCTTTTAATGCCCACAGATCCTTCCTAATCTGCATAAAATCGGGGTTAATTTGACCAATGAATATTATAAATTCAGTAACTGCATACCTGTAAGTAAATGTTCGTGTCGTACGGTTGGTGAAATAAGTCATGTCTCCGCTGTCATTAAGTTTTGCTAGCGGTGTGCTGTGTTTTAAGGGGAGATCTCCACTTGAGGATTTTTTTTCTTGACCCCTTTCTCCCTCATGTTTAACCCCATTGCTTTTGATATTATAAAACGTTTGCTCCATTAGTTTAGCGATTTTAAGAACTTTCACCCCATATTAAGACCTTTCGTGCCATTCAGGTGTCAATTGTATCCTGGCGAGCGACAGCGAGCCTGTAATTTAAGAGGAACCGGCCTTTGGCCGGGACATTTTTCTACCGAAAAATGTACAAATTTATCTTGAAAGGGGGTCAAGGGGGTGACATTTTTAGATTGCTGGAGGAGTAGGAAACAAACTAAAAACCTCCCCTTAATATATGTCAGATGTTGAATAGGGTGTGTAAAGATAGGAGTATGTTTGTATATTTCACTCGCAACGGTGAATTAATGCTTAGATAGTGCTGATACCAATTATTGCTTAGATAGTGCTGATACCAATTATTGCTTAGATAGTGCTGATACCAATTATTGCTTAGATAGTGCTGATACCAATTATTGCTTAGATAGTGCTGATACCAATTAATGCTTAGATAGTGCTGATACCAATTATTGCTTAGATAGTGCTGACACCAATTATTGCTTAGATAGTGCTGATACCAATTAATGCTTAGATAGTGCTGATACCAATTATTGCTTAGATAGTGCTGATACCAATTATTGCTTAGATAGTGCTGATACCAATTATTGCTTAGATAGTGCTGATACCAATTATTGCTTAGATAGTGCTGATACCAATTATTGCTTAGATAGTGCTGATACCAATTATTGCTTAGATAGTGCTGATACCAATTATTGCTTAGATAGTGCTGATACCAATTAATGCTTAGATAGTGCTGATACCAATTATTGCTTAGATAGTGCTGACACCAATTATTGCTTAGATAGTGCTGATACCAATTAATGCTTAGATAGTGCTGATACCAATTATTGCTTAGATAGTGCTGATACCAATTATTGCTTAGATAGTGCTGATACCAATTATTGCTTAGATAGTGCTGATACCAATTATTGATCGAAATATAGGCTACTTGGTGCCGCGACATCACATATTTGGGCAAATGTACAGTCGAGGTTTATAAGTGTTGTCAGATATTTCACAAAGTTTCGGACACTGACTAATATTCTGAGGGATAAGCACTTTTCCCAGTAACTATAAAGATACCAATAACACTTGTTGAGCGAAAACCAATGGAATATATGACAACACTTAATACCCTCGATTGTACAATGTCAAATATCAAAAGCATAAAAAGGGTATGGAAAAGGTACCGTATATGCAAGCATTACATATATTGATAGCCATTTAATTTCAATTCATTTACCGGTAAGTATATTTACAAAATTGCATATATATATATATATATATATATATATATATATATATATATATATATATATATATATATATATATATATATATATATATATATATATATATATGAGAGAGAGAGAGAGAGAGAGAGAGAGATTTGATTTTGCCCCGAGGGGCGAGTTTATTGAGCAGCGCCCCCCATCCTGTGAGGGGACAACCACTAGTAAGGCGATACATACTGCTCAAAGAGCCATTATTCCACTGAAACAACAGCATCGTCGTCTGGTTACATTCATATTTGTGTTTATAAATCAGGTTGGCATTATTCAGATGTGTTATTATAGTTTCCTCATTTAATTGTCACATGGTCTGTATATACGTATCTCAAAAAAAAAAAAAAAAAAAAAAAAAAAAGCAAGCAAGCTTGTAGTGACTGAATTATTAATTGACAGGTTGTAAATAATAGCACTACAGAACTAGTGCAATCGTATGAGGAGACTATTCATATTTTCATTACATCAATGGTTATTGAGATCATAGTTAGCTGAATACAATTATTGTCAAGAATTGATTAAACACCGAATGAAGCTTCAAATAATGCACTCGTTTCCAGGGACTACCACTCGGAGAGAACATTGAAGTCAAACGGTCGTCAACCAACACTTAATATGCTGAACATAAACTGTGTGTTTGTTTGTTTATTTTCTTTTTTCCCTCCCTGTTCTTTTTTCCTCTTTTTTTTCCTTTAATAAATTGGCTGTGGTTCATCTTCTGTGTTTATTTTATTTAGACTGCTTTTAAACCAGTTGTTGAATCTTAAATTTGGTTGTTGTGCATAATATTCCTTAATTTTCTCTAGAGTTGGGTCTTGTGATAGTTCTAGTTTGTGCCATATTTGTGTTGCTTGTCTATGGAGTCGGACATTTAATGGTAGTGTGTTTGTGTATTCGTGTATTTGTTGTGTCGTCATTGTATAGGGGTATCTTTGGTTTGTGGCGAATCTTAGGGCTTTGTTTTGTATTTTTTTTTTTTTTTTTTTTTTTTTTTTTTTTTTTAAGCGTGTGATTGTGAGATTGAATATACTTAGTGGGTATTTCAAGAATGTCAGGGGGTAAGGAAATGTGATTTGTATATTAGAAGACTGTGATTAACGAGACGTGTACCATGTGGAGGGAGGTGGTAGAAAGAGAGGGATCTCGTTGGGGGTGGAAGTTTCGCTCCCAGGAATTTTTGTTCCTGTGGTATTTCAATAATAATAATAAAATAATAATAATAATAAGGGGACAACCACTGGTAAGGCAATACATACTGCTCAAAGAACCATTATTCTATTGTAATAACAGTATCGTCGTCTGGTGTTATTATAGTTTCCTCATTTGATTGCCACATGTGCTGTACAGTATATAGGCCAACGTGCTCATGAAAGACAAAAAAAAAAAAAATGACTGAATTATTAATTGACAGGTAAAGAGAGAGAGAGAGAGAGAGAGAGAGAGAGAGAGAGAGAGAGAGAGAGAAGACCCTCCCCAACATCCGCCGTTCACCAAATTTCTCCCTTTTCCTGTCATCTGGAGGAGCTTCTGGGCATTATCTCTCTCTCTCTCTCTCTATATATATATATATATATATATATATATATATATATATATATATATATATATATATACATATATATATACAGATATATATACAGTATATATTATCAAAAGGCCTATTGTGTTCGTCTGTAGGCTAATATTTCATTTGAGGTATAGTAAGTTTATTAACCCTTTCACGCACAAGACGCGATTTGCACCCTTTCTGGGATACTTAAAAGCCTTTGTGACCATCAGGGGTGTTTAGAAATATTTAGTATAGATACTTAAACCTCTGCAGTTGTCTTTGAGTTAGCTGTGGGCAGAAAACTCATTTTGGAGAGGTAATTATGAGATTGAAAGAACTCTATTTAAAATACTAAGCTGCAACCCCTGCGCCCACAGGATAGGGTTAAATAACTCTCACTCACACACCTACCCGTATTACTTCCCCCCCCCCCCCTTCACCTCCCACACACACATACATTCACACACATACATACACACACACACACACACTCGCATATTTACCTACCAAGCCCTTAGTCACATATTCACTCACACATACACATACTATCGCACCCACACCCAAAGACAAACACACACACACCCTGACACATCAACACACACACACACACATACATGCACACACACATACAAACACCGGACGTGCAAGTTTCCTGTACACCTAATCCCCACACAAAGCTCACTACACTATCACATTAATACCGATGTAACCTAAAATGGCTCTCACAATATACACTATCCATACTCTTATCTCTCTCTCTCTCTCTCCATAGATTGTAATATTTGTTCATATCTTAACACTAAGTCAGGCATATCCGACGTGTTTAGGAGTTATTATGCTATTTTGTTTTCATTGATTGATTTTGTTTTCTTTTTTTTGAGCCTGGTAATTTAATTTGTACCCCCCCCCCCCCTTGATGCTAAATTTGAATATTTTTCGGTAACAAAAATGTGTCAACCAAAGGTCGGTTTCTCCTAAATAGCTGGCTCGCTATCGCGTAGATAGAAGAAAGAAAAAAAAAGACACCTGAATGGGAAGTTTATATTCGCCAAGCTAATGCGGATAAGCGTCTTCAAAACTCCAAATTAATGGAGTGAAACCGAAGGGAAACCCCAAAAAGACCGTCCCTCGGGTCAGATAGGGTTAAGGGGGGATGGTAAATGTTTAGGTCGATTTTGCTTTCATTTATTTGTTATTTTGTTCCCTAGACCTTCAGCAAACTAAAAAAAAAAAAAAACATTTATTAGATCCCCCTTCTATAGATAAATGTGTACATTTTTCGGTAGTTCTTCCAAAATTAAAGGCTCACTATCGTTCGCCTGAACAAAAATCGAGACCAAAATAGGACGAAAGGTCTAAATATTGATAAAGAAATGGGGCGAAAGTTCTTAAAATCGACAAACTAATGGGGCAAACATCTTAAAATCTGAAAAAGTAATGGGGCTAAACATGAGGTAGAAGGGGGTTTAGCAAAACGACCCATCTCCCCTTAAGCCAATCAATACATGGACATCGTTCGTTTTCTATGGATGCTAACAACAACAACACTATACTCCGTTCATTATAGGTTGGGCAGAAATCGGAAACTCTAAAACCTCTGTAACTCAAAAAGGGCTAGAACAAATGAGCTGTCGATTTATACACCTATTCCCTAGCCAAGTCTTCCTATTTGGTAGAAATATTAGCTCGATTACTCAAGTCCTTTTTTTTTTAGTTATGAGAGGTTAGGGGTTACGATTTCTGCCCAACCTAGCATGAACGGACTATAGACGATTTGCATATCTTATAATTATATGTATTCATTCCAATGTTTCAAGCTCCATTATGCATTTCTTTGTTTTATTTTCTGGCTAACATTATACGATTGTATGCAGATTAGGAAGGGTGTGTGGAAGTCGGAGGGTTAATTGAGACGGCCTTTACCCCTATAATTCCCACAGTTCCTTCCTAAGCTGTATAAAATCGTCTAATGAGAGCCACAATAAACTGTCAAAATGCGTCACGATCTGCAAAGGGTTAATACCAATCTATTCGGCATATTCTGGCTAACACTATATATATACTCTGTGTCTGTTCAGCTGACGGTAACTCCTAAGCTGCATACAATGGTTTAAGGGGAGAGGGGCCGGTTTTCTGGACCCCCTTCTCCCTCGTGTTTAGCCCCATTAGTTTTCAGATTTTAAGACGTTTGGCCCATTACTTTGGCAATTTTAAGACTTTACGTCCCATTTGTTTGTCAATATTTAGACCTGCCATTCCATATAGGTGTCGATTTATCTCTGCCGAGCGATAGCAAGCCTGTAATTTTAAGAGTAACCGGCCTTCGGCCGGGAACTTTTTTTTACCGAAAACTTTACAAATTTATCTTGAAGGGGGTCTAGGGAGTGTGTTTTATTTTTGTTTAAGCTTGATGAAGGTCTAGGGAGGAAACTACAAAATAAATGAACATATAAATATATAGACCCCCCAAAAAAAATAAAAAAATAAAAGATAATAACCACTGTCCCCTTAACACGGGTATATCCTAAGAAGGGTATATTACTGCCAATGTACCAATACAACGATAGATTAGTATGGACACTTTATTATACCCTGTACAAATGATGCTGGGCCAACACAACCACATGTTTGCTGTACTGTAATTCTAAGAGGAATTGGCCTTCGACCAGGACATTTATCTACCGAAATATGTACAAATTTAACTTGAAAGGGGGTCTAGGGGGTGTTTTACTAAGCTTGATGGAGGTATACCGAGGAAACTAAAAAATATATGAACACATTAATTAATAGACCAAAAATCTAGCCACTAGCCACTGAAGGGGGGTCACCGGCTTGGTTTTTATCTTTTTCTCCTTTTCTCTCTTTCCCTGGCTTGTATCCATTCGGCCCCATTCAGCCAACTGTTTTAAGACGTTTATCCCCGTCCAGGTGTCGATTTCTTCCTGAAAAGCGATAGCAAGCCAGCATTGTATGGAGAAATCCGGCTTCGCCGGAGAAATTTTTCTATCGAAAAAATTTACAAATTTACCTTGCTGTTAAAACAAAAATATATATATGCTGGCTCGCTACCACTCGCCAGTAAAATATTGATACCTGGTTGGGGGTAAACGTCTTAAAACAGTAGGCTGAATGGGGCCGAATGGATACAAACGAAAGAGAGAGGGAGAGAAAGAGAAAAAAAGCGAGGTGGGCTCCCTTAAGAGAGGTTAGGGTCGGGATTTCTGGCCTACCTATAATGAACAGGGTATATTATTGCCTATCCTGGGCCATGGCATTTATTACCTCATCTTGTAGCCAATATAGTACCGGTATATAATATTGCTCTTAACCCCTTCTGTACCGGCGACGTCCTTTTAACATTATTCTGGCTACTGTTAAACGCTTATTCTCAGTTTAAAAGGGGCCTCCAGCAATCAACAGGCTTTGAACTATCCCACTTAACCCTTTTTACTACCAGAGATCCTTCTTAAACTGTACACAATTGTTTTAATATAGCTAGAACGAAATAAAACAGACACCGCCGGTACAGAAGGGGTTAATGTGTTTGCTGTTTCTTACCTGACCGTGTAGGCTATAACTATGCTATTACTGACCATGGGTATGTTGTAATTCCTTATCTAATTGTGTAGCTAATATAATACTGTATATCATAGGTTTGTGTTATTCTTCAGCCGATATTGTAGGTAATCTATTTTATTAGGATACCTATCGTGAATAAGTGCGTCTGATATTGTGGAATGTGGTTGAAGAAATATATATAATAGCGAACACCTTTTCACGCTTCAGTGGACGGCAGGGCATGGCAAAAAATCAAGCACGATCGAGTTACCAGCGATTATATTTGTTATTAAGTATAGACTATAGCTCTCTTTGCCAGATGCTTATTCAACTTTAAGATTATTTTCGAGTCCTTCTAAGATGCCATATAATGTTTCAAGATAATCATGGTATCGGGAAGCCTTTGAGGTGCATTATTAATTAGGTGACGCGCTCTGGAAGTTGTGGTCAGAACGCGCCTGAACACCTTGAGGGGAGATTAAAGATAATCCTATATTTACACTAAAGAACGTGTCAAAATCCAGCTTAGCAAGTGTTTAATTCTATCTTAGCTGAACTCATTAGATTTGTGAGGTGTAAAGTAAATTAAGAGCCCATATTGTTAATGATACGAATACAGTTTACTATGCGAGAGGTTTACGCCTATATACTGTAGGGTATTCTGTGAACGAAAGGAACCACGGTGTTGCCTTCTCGAGCCATATTAATCCTTCGAAGGAAATCCCCGGCCACCCACGACTTCACGTTATAGTAGCGAGGTGACGTTGTGGATGACTCAATGAGCTTCCTGCAAGGCGATAACTTTCTTCCGGTGAATTTGTGTGTCCTACTTTTGGGCTATAATAATTCTATAATAACTAGTTCTTCCCACGGCGCGCTGTTGTGAAGGTACTCTCGGGGCCCTTCTGGCTATAATGATCCATTGTGTGCGACTGGAGCGGGTGGTGAAAGTACTATACAAGGGGTGAAGTGTGAGAGGGTGTTCACTGAGCGAGTGAGGCACTAGTTCACAAAGCGCAGTGTTCTACGTCGCCCGCCATTGTCACGGAATTTATCTAGGGAAAAGAGAAAATTTGCCAGGGAAACTTTTCGTATTTGCATGTATTTATGCCGAGATAGCGGTAAATTATGTGCAAATGTATTTTCTAATTGTATTATAATATATTAAATTGTAAATTTCAATGTTTTTAATGTTGCTCTGTCAGGAAAAAGAAGTTATATTCTGCGCCCGCTTCTAGTATCAAAATAGTTGAAGTTCGCGATTGAGTGATGCGCAAAGGCAGTCTGAAGTTACTAAAGGTCAATACGACAATTAATCTTTAACTATAAGAGTGAAATAGTGTAGAAAACAACACGCACGGTAAAAAATAAAATCCTAGGGAAAGAAGTGCGCGACGCTCTGGGGAAATTTCCTGAGTTACGGGGGATTTCTATTTGGTGTTGTGTTGGTGGCTGTGTTGCGCTGCTCTCCCCACCAAACCCCTCTCAAATGACGCCACCATGAGCAAGGGAATACGTACTTTGGTCTCGAAAAGAAAGAGGAGGTTCAAGGAAGATGGCTACGACCTGGATCTTACGTGTATCCTTTTATATAAGTGTGGGAGGCGGGGTTTGACATGTTAGGCTCTTCCCTCCCCCCTCCGACCCCCAGTCACTCGCCTCCAATTTTTCGATTTTGAGTGCTATTTTGAGCCCGTGTTGCAAGGGGTGGGTGTGCTAGTGATACAGTGATGGCTATATTGTCTAGTGAGTGTTGTGAGGAGCGGGACAGTCTGGAAAATAGTGCCAAATCGGGGAAGTGTAGTGTGTTGAAATGGATGTGAAAACGTCTCCCGTCCTTGACACCAGTACAGTCATAGGCCATAATAAGCATGCCCTCATTTGAATCCGTATCGAACCCAAGCGAGACAAGCCAGTGCCATAGAATATCCCCAATGCTTCAGAGTTTGGCTTAAAGGGTTGACAGATTTGAATGGGTGTGTGGTTATTAGGCTATGGGTTATGACTTTTACAGTGGTTTTGACAAGAGGGTAGCCCGGTAGCAACACCTCTTCTACACCTGCCAACATCTTGTACACCTGCCAAGTGCCAACACCTCTCCTGTGTATGTGTGTCACCCTAGCCAAGCCCTACACCTGTTAGGGCTACACCTAAATATATGGAGAGTAGCCTAGCCTAACTGTGACAGGTTGACAGTTTTGGAAAATCCAAATCTTCAATCTATGTAGGCTAATTATTTGTCATGTGTCAAATTATCAATTACAGTACAGGTAGGCCTATAGGCCTAGGTACTTATTTCCGAAACTAGGCCTACCACTAATTATTTCTCGGTATTTGAAGGCTAGGGTAAATATCCTATTTTACACCGGGGACGATTTTTACAAGTATTTTTTATTTTGTTTCCTTGGGTAATTGTTTAGTGTATGGCCTCCTAAAGAAAATGGGGACAAACTGGATTTTAGGTCACGTATGGGATATAATATTCTAAATGTGTACTATAGCTATGTCATAGAGTATTAGTCACCACAATATATGTCTTTACCGCTGCATATTAAATTATTTTTCCTTAGACTTTGTGGGTTAAATAAGGGTGATGGTGGCCATCTTGGATCAGCTGAGCACTAGCCTAATATTTTTCATTTTTTTTACCGTAGTTTTAGTATTTTGTCATATTCTATATCAATACTAACCCTGCGGGGCTCTGGGGGCGGCAGCCCCCAGGTTAGATTAGGTTGTTAGGTTAGGGTAATGACAAAAATATGGTTTTAGGGGGCATGTTTTAATATTGCAAAATAATGGGTAGGCCTAAATATGAATTTCCAGAAGGAAAAACGATAAATCTACAGTTATACTACCCCTATTTTGTCGCTATTCTGTTGGTACTAATGGGTTAATATTATTAGTAGTAGACTTAGTATGGTTTGATGATGCGCGGAAATGTATATTTGACTTTAATTTCTTGAAATAGATACATTGAAGTATTACAAACCTTCGCGAACCCATAAACAGGGAACGCGAGCTGGGTTTAGACCGTCGCGCACCCATAAACAGGGAACATGAGCTGGGTTTAGACCAGTCTCGAGACAGGTTAGTTTTCGGTTAGGTTAGGTTAGGCTAATGTTAAAAATACTAAAATGTGACGGTCCTCGGTATTAAACAACACTGAATATCAAATAAAAAATAAAAAACAACAACAAATTACCTGAAAAACTCGGATCTGGTTGGTGATAAATTTTTATCAAAATACGTTTTTTTCCAGTTTCCATGTCTGCTGAACCATCCAAAAACACGCTAAAAGGCGTGTTTTGAAAGGGGGAGGTAGTGGGGGAGGGGTAGTATAACTGTAGATTTACCGGAAAAACACCTTAAAACACACTAATCAATGAAGAAACTGATGAGAAAAAGGATTATAATACAAAAAACACATACGTGACCTAAAATCCAATTTGACCGAAAATGGATTTTTGAGCACAGACTAAACCAAATGTTCACTACTGTATTTACATAGCTGGTCATTAACCTAACCTAACCTAAGGTAACCTGGGCATCCTGGGGGCTGCTGCCCCCAGACCCCCCGCTGGTCTTGGGTTGAAAAGTGATAAAAAACACATATCTCTTACGGTACCTCATTATTCAAAGTTTTGTATTTGGTTTAATATACACTTCCCAGGTCATTTGAACAGTTCTATTGCTTCTATATATCATATAATACACTATAGAATACGTTTTTAATAACTAGAAAAAGAGGACTTCGATTAAACAATTACGTTTCCTTGTTTTTGGGTTTTTAGGGGTGTTTTGGGGAAATTGGGATGGATGTAGTGATAGGGCGTACGGTCGTCATGTGCGCTCGCAGTTACGTTCCCGTCTATTTCGAAGCTATATTTTCTGCTATTTGCCCCCTGTCATTACTACATGAATACTAGGTTAGGTTGTTTGGTTAGGCTAATGTATTTTTATATCCAAAGGCAGTCAAAATAGATGGGAACATGATGGGAAAGATCCGACGCCACTACGCGTAGTGTAAACAAGGCTGGCGGTACGCCCGCACTTAACATTCTTGCCGTGTTTTTTTATGAACCCCATCGGAAAATGCAAAAAAATTAGCCTTACCTAACCTAACCGAAAACTAACCTGTCTCGCCGCCGGTCTAAACCCAGCTCACGTTCCCTGTTTATATTTTTTTTAGAGATTTAGGGATTTTTTTTATAATGAATTTCCGACGGGGTGGACATATATGGCAATGAAGTACATGACCTAACTAACATACCGGGTATTTGTCTAAATATTATATCGATGGTTTTGACCCGGTGTAAAACTGAATAAATTCCAAGGCTGGCCTATCCTATTATAGAATAAGGATGTTGCAAAGATCATTAATATTTGTTTCAACCTCCGGAAATACATTTTATGTCCACTAGGCTAGGCTAGGCCTATATAAAACACTGTAAAAACAAAAGAACTCTCCCTAGGCTATAGGCCTAAGTATAATTCTCCCTATTGACAGCAGTGAAAATCTTATTAGCCTAAGCCCTTTACTGGCAAAATAGGCCTAGAGGCGGATTTCAATAAGTCATGGGGGGGGGGGGCAGGACTTATTTAAATCATCATATATTTTTACAGTAGGGGGCAGTGGGGCACACAATCTAATTTTCCCTCACCGACCCTATTGTTGGATAATAGGCTAGGTAGGCCTATACAGTATAAGGAAAATATAACCGAAACTACCACTAATTTTCCCATGGTTTTTCTTTTTGGTTTTAGGTAGTTTTCATCATTATACAGTACCGGGTGTTGAATTTAGTTACAGTCCCCGGAAAATTTTATTTCTCCCATTATCCAACGATCTTAAAACACTCAGATGTACCGTAAGTCATTTTCAGAGTAATATACAATTTTGCTTGCCTTTGGATACAGGATGGGTTGAGGGGGGTTTTGCCCAAATTGCCCCCCCTCACCCCCCCTATGACTTATTGAAATCAGCATCTATTTTAACAGTAGAGGGCTTAACCCTTAACTGGCGGCGCGCAACTTATGTCGTGTGAAATAAATTTGGACTAAGTGCCGGTTCACAACTTATGTCGTGCGCCATTTTCAGCACGTAATATTGCTGAGAGAGAGAGCTGAGCGGTGTGAGGAGCCTAGCAACTGTATGACCGCTCACGACCACCGCGGTGGACCAACTAAGGTGACTCCCACCCTTCCCTCCCCTCTCTCACTCGCTACACAGGGAATTATGTAGGAAAATTACCTAATTACAGGGTTTTTGCACTCGTGTTGCACGATCGTTGCAAGCGAACCAGCGGTCGTACAAGGATGGTTCGGGTGTCATTGGAAAGCTCTGTTTACGCCTTTACAGGGATAGATACTTGTTTTATGCTCTGGGTCTTATTTAGGCATGAAAATGATCACGTAAACAACCCTATTTAGGGTAAAAACACCCCGCTGGGCGCTACGGTCCGCTAGACCGCCTAGCCCGCCAATAAGGTGTTAATAAGAGTTTCACTGCTGTCAATAGGGAGAGTTTTTTGTTTTTACAGTACTTTATATAGTGCACATAAAATGTATCTCCGGAGGTTGAAACACATTTTAATATGATCTTTGCAACATCCTTATTCTATACCGGTAATATCCTTCAAATATTGAGAAATAATTAGTGGTAGTTTCGGTAATAAGTACCCTACATAAATACAGTACTCCCTCGAATTTTGCGAGAATATGGTCGACATTGCAGCCCGCAAAATTCAAAATTGCAAATTTCAAATAACTAACCTTATGGGATTAATTGAATATGGTCGACATCTCATCATCGAGGGCATATTTTTTGGTGATTTTCGACCTTGTTTGTACACACATTATGACATAATTACACTTAATTATACATCCTACAATAAAGAAAAACAGAAATACAGATTCAGGGGACCCAGGGCACAGGTAACACTTCAATTTTGCCCAAGGAAGTCGATTATGCGAGAGCGTGAGAACATATAGGAGCGTGGGAGAATCTATAAACAGTAAACAATGGGCCGCAGGGCGGCCCGACGTCACGACCCTCATACCCCCCCCCCCCCCCCCGAAAACTAGTGCGGAAACCCTGTATCATTTGGCGCCACCCGCAAAACTCAAGTAATATCGCACATATCAAGTCCCGCAAAAAAGGTCAAATCTTGGGTCCCGTTCGCAAAATCGAAATTTCGAAAATTTGAAAGACGCAAAATTCGAGGGACTACTGTATTTACCTAATTGTAGTTTACAGGAGTTGAGCTAAGCTCATGTTGTCCCGTCTCTCAGTCTACTTTTTATCCAATTTTTTCTTGAAAATATGGATGTTCCTTGCCCCTACCAGCTCCTCCTCCAGCCCATTCCATTTGTCAATACATCTATAGGGGAAGCTAAACTTCCTGATATCATTCTTGCAGGTAGGTCTTTTTACTTTGTAGCTGTGGCCTCTAGTTATTCCTGTATCCATAATTAACATATCCTCCCTATCCAGCCCCTCCAGCCCCCGGGTGCATTTGTACATCATTATCATGTCTCCCCTCTCTCTCCTCTCTTTTAAACTTGGTAGATTTAATTTGTCTAGCCTCCCTTCATATGGCAGTTCTCTGAGACTTGGAACCAATCTAGTAACTGCTCTCTGGATTCTTTCTAACTTGTGAATATGCTTCTTTAGATGCGGGGACGACACCACTGCTGCATACTCCAATCTTGGTCTAATCATACTCTTCATAATTTTCGCTACCATGGTCTCATCCAAGTAGTTCAGAGCAACTTTCATATTCCCGGCCATTGCATACATTCCGCTGTGAGTACTCCCTTCCGACAGTCCTTGGACAATAGGTAAATACTCACTTCTGATAGTCCTCAATACTGTATATATATCCACTGGATATGAACGAAAATCACACACACACACAAAATCGAAGTACGTGTGAGACCTGACAGATGACGCCATCATCGCCATGGCTGACTAAAGCTGGTAACATTCAGGGCTCAGGCTTCCCTTATCCAAAAACTGTATTACAGTATGAGAAATCTGCACAGCTGCGTGTGACAGCCTGACAGGTGATAGGTTAAATGGGTGTATGTCATCTTCATGATCTCATCCAGGGAATTCCAGGGTGGGTGAGGGGGGGCAAAGCCCTCCCCTCAACCTATTATTGTAAGCCATGGCAGTGGCAGTCAAAATAGACGGGAACATGATCGCGAGCGTCCGCGTAGTGTAAGCAAGGCTGGGCGGTACACATGGTAACTACATTCTTGCCGCAGATTTTTACAAATTTAGCTTTCGAGGCTTTTCGGTATCGGTAACAATTCATAAGCCAGTTAGGCAAGAATGTAGAGTTCGGGCGTACCGCCCGCCTTGTTTACACTACGCGGAGCGGCGGCGGACACTTGCCATCATGTTCCCGTCTATTTTGACTGTCGTTGGATAGCCTACAATAATATGTTGAAGGAGGGGGCTTTGCCCCTCCTTACCCCCCTATGACATATTGTCAGCATCATATAGCCTACTGTATATTGAAAACATGGGGCAAATAACCGAAAAAAATCGCCGTCAAAATAGACGTGAACTTAACCGCGGCGATCGACCTATGCAAACATGACGGCGGCGGACGCTTGTGATCATGTTCCCGTTTATTTTGACTGCCATTGGATACAATAATACAGTATGTTTAGGGGGTGCTTTGCCCCCCCTCACCTCCCATGACATATTGTTATCATCATATATATATTGCCAGCAGGGGGCAAATAACCGAAAAAAATCGCCGTCAAAATATATGCGAACTTAACCGCGGCGATCGACCTATGTAAACAGGACGACCGTACGCCCGGACACTACATCCATCTCACCAGTTACAGTACTGTACCAGTTCATCCACACAGCCAGTTCGATGAACTTCGATCACTCAGTCAGGGATGGATGTAGTTTCCGGGCGTACGGTCGTCATGTTTACATAAGGCGATCGCCGCGGTTAACTTCGCGTCTATTTTGACGGCGATTTTTTTTCCCGGTTATTTGCCCCCTGCTGGCAATATATATGATGATGACAATATGTCATGGGGGGTGAGGGGGGGCCTCAACATATTATTGTATCCAATGGCATTCAAAATAGACTGGAAAATGATTGCAAAGGTCCGACGCCGACGCTGTCATGTTTACATTTGTCGATCGCCGTGGTTAACCCATGGGATCCGGGGGGCCTCATATGAATTTTGGTAAAATCAACTTCATAATTCAGTAGCTACTGATTGAGAATACCTAGAGCAGTCAATGTTTGTGCAAATTGTAGAACTTTTTGTTGTCTGTAGAATGCCGTAGAGATGACGTCGCTACAACGTGTGGTTGCCGAGTTCTGATGATTATAGCGGCAATTTTTGTTTGACCATTTTGCCTCATATGAGGCCTCCTGGATCCCAAGGGTTAAGTTCGCGTCTATTTTGACGGCGATTTTTTCGGTAATTTGCCCCCTGCTGGCAATATATATGATTATGACAATATGTCATGGGGGGGGGGGGGGGGGGGGGGGCAAAGCCTCCCCTCAACATATTAAATCCAAAGGCAGTCAAAATGGACGGGAAGATGATGGCAAAGGTCCGACGCCACTACGCATAGTGTAAACAAGGCTGGCGGTACGCCCGCACTTAACATTCTTGCCAAATATTATACAGCTCGAGACAGCTGGTTGAGCAGTCGAATTATAAAATAAGGTGATAAGGTCAAGAAGTCAGACTCTGAAATAGTAATAGTTTCGACGCCACAGGCCGTAGCTCGATTGGTAGAGCGTTCGCCTGCTAACCGTGAGGTTGACGGTTCGAGCCTCGGGCCAGCCAGTGAGTTATTGGCAGATGTCAGTGCTGTTGGTGAACGGTGCGGTCTAGCAATCTGTGGCAACTATTCACTAAGTCCCTGATTCATCAGGGCACCCAACCTAGCCTTGCTATTCAGCAGGGAGTTGTATGGTGGTAAAAACTGCATCATCATCATCATCATCATTTGCCTCTGGCAGTGCTGCATATATCTCGCGAGACATGGGGTGAGACTCTCAGTGCCGCGCCAGGTGTGCCGGAGAGCACACAAAGAGGATAACAAAATACTAAAAATACGGTTGAAATGTGGAATAATTATTTCTCCGCTGGGTAAGTTCCTGTGTAGCGGGAGGAACTGTTTTTCAGATGCCTATTTACTAAGAATCATTGAACAATATCTTTAACCTAACCTAGTATATTAGTGGACTATTTATGAATGTAAAATGTAAAAATATATTAGAACATTACCAAATTATTGAGATATAAATACAGGTCTACCCGTTACACAGGATTATACCCTCCGCTGATTCAAGATAGCCGCCATTCTTGCTTCCACCTTTATTTAAGCCACAAAGTCTAATACAAAATTAGGTAAAAATTGAAGAGACCCCGGACAGCCTTTTTACTAGTTAATTTTACTGTTTTGTTTATTTTTCTTTGATATACTGTACAGTGTTGTTTAATACCGAGGACCATCGCATTTTAGTATTTTCAACATTAGCCTAACTTAACCTAACCTAACCGAAAACTAACCGATGGTCTAAACCCAGCTCACGTTCCCTGTTTATGGGTGCGTGACGGTCTAAACCTAGCTCACGTTCCCTGTTTATGGGTACGCGACGGTCTAAACCCAGCTCACGTTCCCTGTTTATCGGTGAACAATCCAATAGTTTCTCGTATTTCACTTATAGAGAATTTGCGACGGTAATTACATGTACACCAACATACAGTAGTATCGTCCATGAAACTTCTAGAACACTGATAATTATCGATGGGGCTCGTATCCGGGTTGTCTTCAATTTTAACCCAAAATTATTTAATTTGTGGCAGTAATGACATAATACAGTACAGTATAGGCTAGTCAGTGAATTATAGGGGTATGGCAGACCTTGTTGTAGTAGCCCCAAGATGCCCTTAATTGGAATACCGCGGAATCCAGGTAATCCCAAGAGCCGCAATTCCCTGAGGGGAGGTAGGCCTATGGTATAGTGAGATCCATTTGTAAGACAGCAGCAGGCCTATAACTTCTATAGGGCACGATGGCTAAAATTTGTGAGCTAAACTTAATACTGTATTGTCCAAATTGAGTGGTCAATCCTGTAAGTCCTTAAATATACTGCCACGGGTTGTCCTTCTCACAGGGGGCGTTTTGTGTATGGCCACCCTCATAAAGGGGAGTAAGGCATCCGGCAATAGATACGGTAGATAGATAGGCTACTGTAAATAGATCTCCACTCTTTTTGCAGATTTGCAGACACTTTTGATAGTATGGTCCTGGTACCTTCTATCTCTCTCTATTTATATATACAGTATTGCCAGCTGCCTTGATCACCAAGGGTGTGGCCATGAATGAATTGCCTACATGCTCCTCTAGCATGCGTCACCCAGTGCCCCTCATCCCACCCAAAACCACTTTAACTCACATAGGCCTTCATCTCGACTCCAACCTTCCATCTACTGTAACCACACTCTCTGGACAAAATTGTCTTTAAACTTTTATGTACCAGTACAGGTACTGTATGTATACTGTACTGGTATATTTCCATTGTTGACTTAACTTCATGTCATTCTGCTTTTCTATAATTTATACTCAGCTGTATATGTTAGATTTAGAGTACGGTAGCTACTGGTATCTAGTTACCGGTACCATACTTTTCTTTGCAGAATTCTATTAATAACTTATGATTCTCATTTATGTTCTGAGTAGCCCTATAGGCTACCGGTATATCCATTAATGGCCACCACTTCTTCCTGGTTTAATATCAATTTTACTCTTTCTATTAGTTCATGCTTTCTTCCATTTTCTTCCTTCTTTGCCCTCCCCTCTTCCACTGTCATGTAGCATACAATAATGATGAGGTCTTTCCCTTCTATCTCCCCCTCCTCAGTCCTTACTGTTATTACATCATTGTGCTCCCGTCTCCCTCCTATACTGGTAGTCTATTTCTTTTCAGCAGACGATAAATTGAATCCCTTAGCAAATAATTTCCAGATACTTATTACTAAGTGGAAATATATGAAACCACTATATCTCTGCATCATATTAAGACCAACTTTATATAATTAAAACCTTATTTCACTACAAAATCTTCAAAATAACAGACATCTTGATGGGAGCTTTGCTATTTACCGTCAGTTGAAAAGAATCAGGGTATAGTTCTGTCTGTTTTACAGTATGGCACATTCTGTGAGGCCTATCGCACTTCCTGGGTTAATATTACGGTAGGCTACGGTAACATAATTATCTTTAAACGTTATTGAATTTTTATCGAAAAAAGTGGCGCTTTTGACAAGCTAATGCCTATTATAATGATAATTTAAGACGTTTCTGGTCTATATACCGAAAATGTTTAATTCCCATCTCTGGCGCTCTTCCTCCCATGCTCCCAACTTCCCATCCCACATCCTTGGATATTCATACACTCTACTTTTCATATTGTCTTTGCTTGATCTTTCTTCCTTTTGTCTGAGCCTCCCTTTCCCATTTCTATGTTTGTTCTCTGCCTCTCTGTTTTCCCTACCCTCCTCATTATTTTTCTCTACCCCTGGGCATCCTTTCTGCCCTCCCTGCCATTCCCATCCTTCTTTCCTATTTCTTTTGACTCTCTTCTCTCGTCTTCTTTATGGTTTCCGCTACCGGTACCTATATTCAATGCTTTTTTCCCTGGCAGAAACTTTAATCTTTTAGCAGTTGTATGCCCCTCCGACCCTCCCTCTTCGCCCTTCCACTTCACTCTCATACACTCTTTTAGTTATTTTCTCACTTACCGGGTACGGTACCGGTACCATATGCTCTACATGACCAAACCACCTCAAGGTGTTACTCTCCAGCTGCCAGGAGGCACATCGTGACATCCACACCACAACGCTCACGTACAGTAAACCCTCACTCTTTCGGACTAATTGGGGGAGACCCCTGTCCGAAAGTGTCAAAAGTCCGAAAGGGCCGAGTCCGAACTCACACTTCAGCCTTTCAGACAAATCCGAAAGGCTGAAATAATGTCCGAAGTTTATAAGTCCGAAACTCGGCTCTTCGGTCCGAATGCGAAATAATTTTTCTCAGCCTTTCAGACAAATCCGAAAGGCTGAAATAATGTCCAAAGTTTATAAGTCCGAATACACATTCACCTAACCAGACAAGTCCGAAACTCGGCTCTTTGGTCCGAATGCGATTTAATTTTTCTCATCCTTTCGGACAAATCCGAAAGGCTGAAGCATGAGTCCGAAGTTAAATGTAGTCCGAAAGTGTAGTCCGAAAAGGACGGAGGTATTTTCTCAGCCTTTCGGACAAATCCGAAAGCCTGAACCATGAGTTTGAATTGAAATGCTTGTCCGAAAGCCTTGGAATTCCGAAAGAGTGACGTACGAAAGATCGAGGGTTTACTGTACTGGCACCGTAAACTGGGGTGATTTTTTTATTTTTTTATTTTTTTTAGGTGATTGAAGTCATAGCTCGGTGTTGAAATGTTTGTTAGAAATTATTTTGGCGTTCATATGTTACTGAGAAACAAGGGATTTGTACTACCGGTAGTACCACTATTGGGCCTATATACTGTATATATATACTGTTCATAAAAAATGATGGTGTGATATTAACCCATTGGCTGTGGCTATGTTTGGGCTATTTAGGGTATATTCAGGCACTCCTGAATGATAAATCAAGCATCTGCATTAAATGAACTGTATTCTGCCGAAAACTAGGCGAAAATAGCTTCAAAATGAGACCAGAACGGGCCCCGTACGTGGTCTGGTTCACCCGCAGCGGTGCCAGTGAAACGCGGGAAACCCGCTATTTGGTAGCACTCGCTCGCTTCGCTACACTGTTGTGAGACAGAGAGAGACCCGCACGAGACACAGTCTACCTCAGTGAGCCGCTCGCTGCTCTGAGGGACGGAGGTGGGCCCCTCACGCTCCCGCCCACTGACACTCGATTTTTATGTTTTTTACAGGCTTTTAACCCGGTGAGCCCCAGCTAGTTATTAACCCGTACAGCCCCAGCGACGCGTCTGACGCGTCGGCGATGTATGTAACGCACAGCCCCAGAGACGCGCCTGACGCGTCACCCTAATTGCGCCGACCGTAACCTCAGGTGTAGCCACTCAAGAGGGCTCAGATTTGTATGGGAACTGTGTACGTATCCCACGCAACCGTGCCGATGGTTGAAAACTCTCAAAGTCCACGTGCGTGCGCGTGAGCGCGCAATAACCTGTTTTTTTTTGGGTAATTGCCTTCAATTTTTTACTCTTGTAAAATACGTTTTCGGGGGCTCTGTAGGACCATTTTTTAAGCTTTTTGAGCAGTTTTTCGTGGTTTTTCCTCCATTCCTAACCCATTCGCTATTGTTTCTGGAATATAATTTTTTTTTGAAAACCGGCCGGGTTCTGGTGAACAAACATTACAAAACTAGCCGGGGCTCCACGGGTTAATAAATGTACCACCAGGGACCAGCCGGTTTTGATTTTTTTTTTTTTTCCAGAAACAATAGCGAATGGGTTAGGAATGAAGGAAAAACCACGAAAAACCGATCAAAAAGCTCAAAAAATGGTCCTACAGAGCCCCCGAAAACGGATTTTACAAAAGTAAAAAATTGAAGGCAATTTCCCCAAAAAATCATGTTTTTGCGCACTCACGCGCACGCGGTTGGACTTTGAGAGTTTTCAACCATCGACATGGGTGCGTGGGATACTTGCACAGTTCCCATACAAATCTGAGCCCTCTAGGTAGAGCCACTCTGAGTCTTACGACTGAGCTATAAGGGTGACTCGTCAGGCGAGTCGCTGGGGTTTGGCGTTACATACATAGGTGACTCGTCAGACGCGTCGCTGGGGCTGGCCGGGTTAAAACCTGGAAATTACTGTAACTTGCCAGGACGTTCTAGAACGTCACCCGCAGCGAAAGGGTTAGAGTGCTATTTAATTTTTAGTAGAGTCCGAATTCCTCTCCGGAGACAGGATCGTGGGCAATTCAGGCTCAGACTTATTTCCCATGTTATAGCCACTACGCCATGTGACTCGCCGTCTGGATGGTGTCGGACATTCGATATGTCATCGGGCACTTGCCTACAGTAGGTTTTGAAGTTATGTGATCATGATATTTGGTTGGTTATTGTCTGCTAGGTATTCATGAAACTACAAGACTTATAATCTATATTAAAAAGGCCTGAAACCCCACGTAGGCGGGTTGGCAGAAATATTCAAAGGCCGGGCTTTGGAAGTTAATATTTTAGTTTCGCTACTGTAGCCTGTCCGAACTGAATTCCAGAAACTAGCACATAGCATATTTTAGCATACGGTATATTTTTATGATTTTTCTGGTAGCCTATAATTATAGTCTACTGGTAACATACATATTCTTTGCTGTCATTAGCAATTTTGTTTTTTATTTGAAATTACTGTATATACAGTACCCGGTACTAGAATTCACAATGTAATCAAACTAGTTACCGGTAACATTTAATGCTGTACTATATGTAATAACTTTTATATAATATTATATTTCGTTAATTATATTTACAATACAGTACGGTACTTTGGACAGGCCCAATATGATACGATAATGAAAGTGTTATGAGTGACAACAAATTGAAATAGGCGAGGCTTAAGTAATTGTGACAGTACCGGGTATTTGTATTTTGGTATTGATAATCTATAGTTATTACTCTTCTAAGGTTCAATGCAATCCGTTCCAATAATCAGATTATTTTTACTGACAAGTTTTGATACAATATTTATTGGCAATTTCTTACCAAAGTCCAGCCCTATACAGTATTGTAAAGTATCATCAAGTTTCTCTACCTTCTATTTTTCAATGATTAGGCTATATAGTTTGAGTGCATTTCGTTGCTCCCAATAGTGTAACGGTATATACCTGTATGTGTTTGACCTTTCCCTCCTCCCACCTTCATTCCATTTCTTGCTCCCTTCCTTTCCTTGATCTGAACCTTTCATGTTCGATGCATCTTTCCATTTAAAATTCTCTAATAGCATTAGGTGGAGTCTATCCAAGTGCTATTAAGGGGGGATGGTTAACTTTTTGGGCGATATTTGCATGTTTATTTTGTTTTTATTTTTCTAGTTTCCTTCCTAGACCTCCATCAAATTAAAAAAAAACATCCATTAGATCCCCCTTGTAGATTAATATGTAAATTTTTCGGTAGAAAAATGTCCCTGCCGAAGGCCGATTCTTCCAACATTACAGGCTCACTATCGTTCGCCAGGGAAAATAATCGACACCTAAATAGCACGAAAGGTCTAAATATTGACGAAGAAATGGGGCAAAAGATCTTAAAATCTACTAACTAATGGGGCAAACATCTTATCATCTGAGAACTAATGGGGCTAAACATGAGTGAGAAAGTGGTCCAGAAAACTGGCCCATGTCCCCTTAAGTGTTCCCTCTTGATGTATCTATCGATGTCTGTACTTCATAACCCTTCCTAAAGCCTCAGTCACACGAGCCCTTTTTCGAGCAATTTCTACGGGCAATTATGGTCTGGAAGCTTGACAAATTACCCGGTACACTTTATCAGACTTCAAACGCCTAACATACCGGTACTCTACCTTCAGTCTATTTACCGATGTCAGTGCAAAAAAGTCCCGAAGTAGGCTATATAGAGAAAAAACTTGCTCATGGAAAATTGACTGAAAAAGCGCTGTGTGACAGCAGCTTAACATACATACAAGTTACCGTTTTGTCCACAGAGAGTATTGTTATAGTCTCACATCCCACGCGACACTGTCGAGAGCTGCCTCTGTGTTTTATAAAGTTCCACTTGCTGTCAACGTCAGCTGACCTAGCACCCACACTTCTTTCAGTTTCCATCATTATGTTGTGGAATCTGTCTCTGTACTCCTCTTTTTCTAACAACCATACTTTCCTTTTTTAGCAAGTGTGCAGTATTTTCTTTCTCACAGGAGCTCTACTTAGGCACATGTCACACACTACCACTAGGAGCTTGTGTGGGGGAATGCATTCTTCACTCTGTGTGATATTAGTATGTACAGTACAGTATCTCTAACCCATTTTCTGTCAGAATTGCTGATCAGGAAGTAGTCTGTCTGGCTACTGGAACTACTGGAGTATGCTGTATAGTGCTATTAATTAATTACCGGTATACTGTATATTGATAATAATTATGCTGCCACCTTCCATCAGTTTTTCCTTGACCCCCAAGTATCAGACATTACCGACCGCCTCATCGCCATGGGATTCCCGGCTCAGAAGTTGGAGGGAGTGTACCGCAACCACATCAACGACGTTTCCCGATTCCTGGAAGACAGACATAAAGACCACTACAGATTATATAACCTGTGAGTATCAGGCTGTGTACTGTATATATAAGACCAATTTTTTAGTCAGGTAATTCTTTTCATAAGGCTTACCGGTAGGTACCTTTTTGCATGACACACATGCGCTTGTGTAAGCCTTGTTCAGCTAAAGGTGGCACCCACATTGCCAGAGTCATAGATGGGAATCTCCAGTTGACCTCTTGTGAGTTTCAGGCAACATTTTATATCGGCATTACCAACTAAAATACAGTACAGCTGTAGTGCATACAATAAAATTATTTCCATCCATCATAACTTCGCATAATGTTTGTATTTCTTCTAAATACAGTATTGATGTTTACAGAGCCAATATCCAAATAGCCTGAAACTCGCAATTGGTCAATTGCATCACAGCAGCTATATTGGAACCACCGATTTCAACACCACTGGTCATTCTCTAGGAGTACAGTACGGTAGTAACAAGTGTGGTTAGGGACCTATTCTTTGGTAGTTTTCCCTTACCTTGTCTATATGGTTACCACACAGCATTGTCAAACAGTAACAGGGTATAATACTGGAAACTACCTGCTTGTCACTTTATGAAAAGCTGCATTGATTTATAGGGCAGTTCTGTACAGAAATTAGTGAATGTTAACTGCCCCCACCCACCGTGATATGAGCTAGTGCCTATGAAAAAAAAATGGATGTACGGTATCATCGGTATATAACATAAAATGTTATACTTTACTGAATTATTTATTACAGGTTCAGTTACCGGTACTGAAATATCCAGTTGATCTTATGTGAATACCGTTAAGCTAAAGAATTTCACAATCTCTAAGCCTACTCAAAGCAAGAAAATACTTTCTTTAGTAAATTTGTGCATTGCTTGCCTGAATATACAGTATAGTAATAAACAGAAGTCATTATTGTATTATATACCTGTACCAGTACTGAAGAAGTTTCTCAAGATACTGTAATGTTTTTCCATCTTTACTGTGATAGATTTTTCCTAAGCCTTTAGCATCTATGTGATAAGTTGAAATGTCGCAATCGTTCTCATTCTCTTTCTCTCTCTCTCTCGTTTCCTGTGTTCTTGTTTTCTCCCCCTTTCTGGAATTTTCTTGGGAAAGATTGTATGAGACCTGGTTTTGATTTAATGGCTGTATTGAAACCTCCAATTATTGTTCCTCTTTTTTGTTTTGCAGGTGTTCAGAAAGATCATACGATGCATCAATATTTCACAACCGGGTCCGGACGTTTCCCTTCGCGGACCACAACCCACCGCGCCTCACCGACATCGAGCCACTCTGCAAAGACATGTCAGACTGGCTTGTTGCGGATGTTAAGAATGTGGCCGTCGTTCATTGTAAAGCGGGGAAGGTGAGGAAATTAACTACCGGCTCTGTGCTTAATTTCTGGTGCTGGATGTAGCTAGGCCTATAGTAAACGCTTCTTTCTTTGGGAGGTGTTTGGCGTTGGAGTGAAATTAATAAAAATAGATTATAGTTCTCTAACTCTGATATGTCCTTCTTAAGTTGAATATCCAAACCTGGAGAAGGCTAGAATAAAACAGACATTGGAGTGATCTGGTCCGAGGCTGGTCTTTTTGGACTTCACATGTTTCGCTCCATTATTTTGGAGATTTTAAGGCTTTTTATCCCATAGGTTGGCTTTTTTCTGGGTGAACAATAGCAAGCCTGTAACTTAAAAGAAATAAGCCTTTGGCCTGGACATTTATATATTGAAAAATGTACAAATTTAGCTTGAAGAGGGTCTTGCTGTGCATTTTAATAAACCACAAGATTTGGAAGCAGATAGTGTTAACCTGTAAACCTTTTTGTCTCAGGGTCGGACGGGTGTAATGATCTGCTGTTACCTGTTACACTCGCGCCATATGAAGGTGGCCCAAGAAGCACTGGACTTTTTCGGAGACAGAAGAACCTTCGATAGAAAAGTGAGTAGCCTACCGGGAATGTGTTTTGTGTGTGTGTACTCACCTAATTGTAGTATACAGGATTTGAGCCTAAGATCGCGTTGTCCTGTCTCTCTACATTTATCCAATTTTGATTTCAAAGTTTGGATATTTCTTGCTCCCACCACCTCCCGCTCCAACTTATTCCAACAATCAATGCTTCTATATGGGAAGCTGAACTTTCTTACATTAGACTTACATACAACTTTCCTCCAACTTAGATTCATGACTGCTGGTTCTGCCCTCATCTACTGTAATCTACTAAAGAAGACACATGGACTATTGTCATGACTATTCTTTTATTTGTTTTAGGGAGTTACTGTACCCAGGCAAAGAAAGTACTGTATGTGGACTATTATAATTACTTCTCTTTAAAATATGTGGACTATTTTAATGACCTTTTCTATTACTTGTTTCAGGGAGTTACCATACCCAGTCAAAGAAGGTATGTCGACTATTATGCCAAGCTAGTCGCCTCCAACTTTAACTATGACCCACCGTACGTGCGGCTCAGGGAAGCCTGGATGTCCGCGCCGCTCTCCAGCGCTAATTCACGTGGGTTTATATTTTACTGTGTTAATTATAGTGTGTTTATATTGTAATGTGTTAATTAGAGTGTGCTCATATTGTAATGTGTTAATTCAGGTGTGTTTATATTGTTCTGTGTTTAACTTGTGTTGATTTGGCTATCTCTCATTGGCCTTGGTGAGAGCTGCTCCCCCAAGCTCAGGGGGAGCTTGAGCCTGTTTGCTGCCAGTGCTTGATGAACCAGACTATTTGGGGGAGCAGCTTTCCCCAGTGAAGCATGGTTGATCAGGCACTGTTTTGAGATGGCTGTCCAAGGCTCTCTTTGAAGACTTTCGTTGGCACATCCGTCAGGCTTCTCATATTCTCTGGCAATTTTTTTAAGAGAGTAGGGTCCCTATTCGTCAACCAGGAGTCCCTCAGTGTGCCAATAACTCCCGTACACTTCAGGGATGGGATTATAAATTTTTTACCCTCCCTGAAATTCCAGTGCCATGATATAGTGGTGTGGAGGTTGGGCACTAGTCCATCAATAATTTCCCATGTGTAGATTATAATATACATGTATCTCTCTCTCCTTCGCTCCAGTGAGTAGAACTTAAGAGCTTTCAGTTGCTCCTAATAGGAAAGATATTTTACCAAGCTGATGGATGTGAAGCTTCTTTGAACACTCTCTAGATTATATTCTCTCCAGATTTGTGTGGAGATGTTAGTATACTACAGTAATCCAGGTGTGGGATTATATTTTTTCACCAACCAACTTCACTTCTAAACTCAATTAATGAAATCAACAAATACATGTGGCACTCCAAGGACTCGAACCTAGGATACTCACACTGAATTTCCGCGCACTTATACATTACCGGTACGCTATCAAGACAGGGACTTGAAGAGCGTTATCATTGGCAGTTCTTCTTGTGTCCTGAAAGTGCGCAGTACCCAACCTGCTATACCCTGTTCCTAGTAGGTAGGCCAGAAATTGTGAACCCTAACCTTTGTAACTCAAAAAGGGTTAGAGCAAATGGGCTGTAAATTTCCACACCTGGTTGACCCTTCCCAAATGGTTGTTGTTCCCTATGCTGTCTGGCCGAACAGACCCAAGGTCTCGAGCAAGGCCAAGGCCATAAATGAGCGCCCCCACAAAATCCTCCCTGCTTACCACTAACAAAGCCCGGGTGACCGAAGCTCCAAGGCAGGGAGCTGAGGAGGGTGCGGAAACGCCCGGGAAACCAAAGCCCCACCCAAGGCCCTGTGCCCCTCAGCAATTATGAAGGGAAAGTTGAGGGGTAAGGGAAAAATGTGACGCTTTGGCTCCCAATCTGCCAACTTCTAGGTTGGCAGTAGGGAGGTCAATCCACGGAAAAGACGCCGCCACGTGAGATCTAGAAGATATATAAGTAAAAGGAACAGTCAGAGTAAGCTATAGGTATGGCAGAGATCGCTCAGTTCTCACTCGGATAGACCAGCCCATCACCACATGACTAGAACCCAATCCTCTCGGCATCAGCTAGGAAAGGCCCTAGAAAGCCGCCTTTGGCGGGGGAATAGCTCCCCTATTTCAACTCCTTTCGGGAGTTATATTAGAAATATATGGTAGAAATATTAGCTACCTTACTATAGTCGTTTGTGAGTTGTTGTTGTTCAAGAATTTTGGCCTACTTATTTGGAACAGGGTATAGTTTTCTTGCCAAAACTGCCTTGGCTTGGTTATGCTATTTAAAAGACTATTTTTGACATTAGAAGTGAGGCAACCTAGAATAGGGCTACTAGTAATTCTGCAATTAAGACATGAGACTGAAACTGTATTTGTTATGGGTCATCCTTTTCATGGAGTCAACCTTGTTCACTCAAATGTGGTTGTTTTGGTAGCAGAATAAGAGAGGGGAATCTCCAATTCCAACACAGCTGTTACTGTATTTGGGATCCCCTGGCTCATGGACTACCTTGCCACCTTTAGATAATTTGGGATAGTGTAGGTAACGGTGGTTCTCTGCAGGGCTACTGTTGAGGTAGAATGCATTTACACTCAGCGATGTCAAACAGTTCCAGGGTTGTTACTGGAAATTTGTGCAGAGCTGCATTGGTTTATGAAGCAGATCTACATCAAAGTGAGGGGATGATAGGTAAAATTATTTACTCTTAATGAGAATTTGAAAATGTCGCCGTAATGCTGAAAGGTTTAGCCTTGGGAAAACATTAATATATCTGGATGAGTTAGTTGGAAGGGAAATGCAGGAAAGAGCTTGAATTATTTATTTCTTTTACGTTTCGGGCTACGTAGAATCCATCTTCAGAGAGACCATCGTTAGTCTCTTAAGATGGGTTCTGTGTAGCCCGAAACGTAAGAGAAATAAATAATTCAAACTCTCCTGTGTTTCCCTTCCACCTAATTCATCCACTTGTCATAATGGATCAGCCACATTAATATATCTTTACTTTATTGTGTCCCCCCAGAGGTGCACCTGGTGGTGAGCTCCCACAGCAACAAAAAGGGCTACAGTTCCCAGCAGTGTGACGTGAGGAAGGGGAAGGAGCGCCTCCACCTTACAGTTAAGGATGAGCACGCCAGACCTATCTCCGGGGACATCAAGATAGAACTTATTAAACGAATTAATTTTGTCAAGCGGACGGTAAGTGGATTAATAGATCTGTTATGTTGAATGTGGAAGGGCCCTCTCCATGAATTATACTATCAATCTTTTTATTGCCAGAGAGCCTAATCCCTGATACAGTGGCCATGAACAAACTGTGTCAAGGCTGCCCTGTCCCTGACAACACTTGTCCCTCTTCCCAGCCCATCCCCTTCTACCCAGTACATCTCTCCACTCCATCCCTTGCTAGACCTCCATCAAGCTTATAAAAAACACCTCTTAGACCCCCCTTTAAGATAAATTTGTACATTTTTCAGTACAAAATCCCTCTTCCCAGCCCATTCCCTTCTACCCAGTACATCTCTCCACTCCATCCCTTGCTAGACCTCCATCAAGCTTATAAGAAACACCTCTTAGACCCCCCTTTAAGATAAATTTGTACATTTTTCAGTACAAAAATGTGCCGGCCAAAAGCCGGTTTCTTCTGAAAATATTGGCTTGCTATTGCTTGTCATGAAAAATCAACACCTAAATGGCACAAAAGGTCCTAATCTTGACAAAGAAATAGAGTGAAAGGTCTTAAAATCTGAAAACTAATGGGGCTAAACATGAGGGAGGAGGGGGTCCAGAAAAACAACCCCCCCCCCCCCCTTAAGAATGCATATAGTAAAGACAAATGTAATAAATGATTAGTGGCACTGGACACGGAATGACTATAGATCAGGCAAAGGAAGTGGTAATAAACAGGAATGAATGGAGAATGCTTGTGAATAGATGAGGTCATTTGGGGGAAGGGGTCGGGCGCAAGTTGGACTAGATAATAGTCCATCAGGCGCCTGGCCCGGGGAGACAGATAATATGAAGGGTGCGCCTGGAAGTGTGGTGGGCGGGCTTGTGGCTTCGGCTCCGCTGCATGTCTGCTTGCCGAGATCGGAACCTCTCCGAGTGGTCGGGAGCCGGGGTAGTGCTGGAGGGACCTTGGTGACTCTGGTCTCTGGGTCTTCTCCTGGGTGACCTAGATGTGTGTGAATTTGTGTTTTACACTTACACTTTGTTGTATTCCGTCCGTTAGTGACACAGTTGAGCTGGGGCTCCACTGCGTTTTGTCTATGTTTGTTCGTTATTTTATGATGTGTTTTGTGTTTTCCCTGTTCTTGCTCTGTCTTGAGTCGGCCACACCCCCCCCCCCCCAAAAAAAAAGGAAAAGTGGGGATTAGGCCTGAGTAAAAAAAAAAAAAAAAATTTCTATGTGATTGAGGGAGGCAAAAGGCATAATTGCCTATAGTGAGTGCCTCCCCCGTAGTTGAAAGAGTGATAGGGCCAAAATCAAGGGACGATCGAGCCAAAATGCCAGGACACACAGAGTTTAAAGCAATTTAAGTCATAGGAAGAGGGAAAGACTGATTCTGGGAGAGAGTTCCAGAGCTCAGCTGTTAAGTAGAAGAAAGTTTGAGAGTAACGTTTCACTCTTGGGTTAGAGAATTGCACAGAGTAGGGGTGGGATTGTGTTGCAAGACGGGTACCACGTGCCCTACGTAAAGGAGGTGGTATGCACTGGGAAAGCTCTGAGGAACACTGATTATTATAGTAGCGATAGAATAGCGAGAGAGATGCAACATTGCGGCGGAGAGAGAGAGATTGCAGAGAGTTGGTGAGTGGACGGGAGTTAATGATACGAAAGGCCTTCCTTTCAACTTTGTCTAGGAGAGCGGTGTGAGAGGAACCTCCCCACACATGTGAACAATACTCAATACAAGGGCGCACTATGCCCCTGTACAGAGCAAGAAGCTGTGCTGGGGAAATAGATAGAATAGATAAATAGGACACCGAAGGCACTGCTGAGCCAATGGAGGGATACCTTGGCTTTGGTAAGGAGGAGGTTGGGTACTTGAGGGGGAAGGTACAGTACAGTATAGTTGCTTTTTCTCCCTCATGTTTAGTTCCATTGGCTTGGAGATTTTTAGATGTTCGTGCTACTAGTTTGGCAATTTTATAACTCGGCCATTTCTTTGTCAATATAAAAACCTTTTATACCACTTAGGTGTCGATTTTTTTTTTGTGGCGAGCGATTACGAGTCTGTAATTCTTGGAGGAATCGGCCTTTGGCAGGGACATTTTCTACCGAAAAATGTACACATTTATCTTGAAGGGGGTCTTAGGGTGTTTTTTTTTTAAAGCTTGATAGAGGTCTAGCGAGATTACTATGAAATAAATAAAACAAATAGACCAAAAATTTAACCACTACCCCTAAAAGTTGTTATACTACTGTCTGTGCTGAATAATATGAATGATTGATTTTGACTGTACAGTCGCGCTAATAAGTCATGTCTCGGCTGTCATTACGTTTGG
Source organism: Paralithodes platypus (assembly GCA_032716605.1). Lineage (NCBI taxonomy): Eukaryota > Metazoa > Arthropoda > Malacostraca > Decapoda > Lithodidae > Paralithodes > Paralithodes platypus. The sequence goes on along the minus strand of CM064549.1, from coordinate 32,437,250 downwards.
CTTGCTCTGTGCTGTATTAATGTCTGTCAGATGTTGAGTAGGGTGGGTAAGTGTAGGAACATGTTTGTATATCTCACTCAAAAAGAAGAAATCATGTGGAGATATTGCAGATACCAATTATTGATCAAAACATAATTGGTGCGGAGACATCACTTATTAGCGCGACTGTACATGCCTCCTTCAATTATTACCTCACTTCTCATGGGCAACTGGTTTCTATCCCCTACACTCATTCAACTATTTACTCACTTCTCACATGCAACCGGTCCTATCTCCCACAGGAAATACTATTGATATTAATGATTGATTTTGACTGTACATGACTATATATCCTCACTTCTCACATGCAACCGGTTCTATTTCCTCACTTCTCACATGCAACCGGTTCTATTCCCTCACTTCTCACATGCAACCGGTTCTGTCTCTCCCCGCAGGAAAAACTATTGAGTGCCTGGCTTAACACTCACTTTATATTCGAGGAGGGCAAGAAGGTGAGCAACGGGTGCGAGATCACCAACTCCGACCAGAACAACCACAACACCTGCAACACCACGCACATCACCAGACAAAGGTGGGTGGCCGATTCTAAGGCAGGGTGTCGAGTAGAAGCCGAGTCCTTTCTTTTTAGTCTTTGCTATTGTTAACCCGTAGAGTACCAGCGACGTCTTTTTGCTATTAATTCGGCTGCATTTAGACAATTTTATGAAGCTTAGGAAGGATATATGGTAGCTAAAAGGATTAATTGAGATAGTCTGTAATCTTTTTAACGGGCATACATCCTTCCTAAGCTGAATAAAACCGTCTTAATAGTTGCCAGAATATAATAAACAGAATGTCACCGGTACTGAACGGGTTAAAAAAAAAGGGGGGGAATGGGCCTGAGCAAATAGATATATATATATAGATAGATTGTATGTGCAAAAATAGAATTGTGGTTTCTTGCTCCTATTATATCTTTGGAAGTGATAACATGGCCAAAACAATGTAATTTCATGCACATTTTCTTGTATTCCTTCTCATTTTCATTCAAGTCTTCAAAACAAATTACTCCACTTTGACACCCTGAGTTTCTAGGTTAATTTTCAACATCTGGCAGACATTACTACAGTGTGTGTTGAAGAATGCAGGTTAGAATACAGTAGCTGACAGACATTACAACAGAGAGAGCGAATCATAGACTTAAATGTGCACTTGTGCAGTGTGCAAGGGAGATCTTGTATTAAATGACCCGCCTGTCAGTGTCGATTTCGACAGTGTAATGCTGGAGTGTGTGAATAAGTTCTGCTACCTGGGCGATACGGTTTCCGCCGGAGGTGGCGCTGAAGCTAGCTCCATTGCTAGAGTCAGAAGTGGCTGGGGAAAGTTTAGAGAGCTGTTGCCACTCCTGACCATGAGAGGGCTCCCACCCCACCTTAAAGGGAAGGTGTATACCTCGTGTGTAAGGAGCGTGATGACCTATGCCTCAAAACGTGGCCGGTTAAAGCGAAGGATATCAATAGAATGGAACGGAATGAGAAGAAAATGGGGAGATGGATGTGTGGGGTTAATCTTAGGGACAGGGTATCGATCGAGGAATTTAGAAGGCGTCTGGGCATTAGGAGTGTCAGTGAAGTGATGCACACGAGCCGACTTGGTTGGTTTGGACATGTGGAGAGAATGGATGATCAGAACTGGGTGAAGAAATGCCGGACTGTCAACATGGTGGGAGCTGCGCGTAGGGGTGGACCTAGAATGACGTGGGCTCGGGTACTCCGGTTCGATCTCAAAATAAAGAACTTGACAACAGAGGCAGCCCTTGACAGGGCTGCCTGGAAAGCTGCCATTTAGGACATGAGACTATAACCACATTCTCTGAGGACAAAACTGTCTTTAAACTTATATGTATGTAGAGAGAGAGAGAAAGTGAACGAGAGTAAGATTACAACTTTCTTCATCTTTCTTTTCTGGCTACCATTAGATAATTTTATCCAGTTTAGGGAGTACCTGTGGGAGTCTTAACAATTCATGGACAATTTTAGGCAGTTTCAGAAGGACCTGGGTTATTCAGAGGGTTTATTGAGATCGTATTTACCCGTTTGAGTCCTAGAGGTAGATTATAAGCTAAAGAAATTTGTCTAATGGTAACCAGAATACAGTACAGTACAGTACACTGTACAGTATGATGAAAATTACGTCATCATGCTGAAGGGGTTAAACAACGGGGTAATATTTTTGTTTTGATTATGTACGGTGGCGCTAATGAGTTATGTCTCAGCTGTCATTCCGTTTGGCTAGCTCTGTATTAATGTCTGTCAGATGTTCAATAGGGTGGGTAGGTGTAGGAACATGCTTGTATATATCACTCTAAACAAATTAATCAAGTTTTAGACATTGCTGATACCAATTATTGATCTATACTTGGTGCCGAGACATCACTTATTAGGCCGACTGTACCATTAGAATAGATATATATATATATATATGTATATATAGCCTATATATATATATATATATATATACTGTATATATATCTTATACCAGTATTGCAGAATGTTTGTTATGGGTGTGTACTTATAAAGAATATAAAGAGAGGCTAATGGTACCAGTAGCCCCACTATAGTGGAGGTTGGCCAATCTTAATGTCACAAAAGGATCTCTACTTCAGACTACTTCATCCAGACACTTCATTTGGATATATACCCTAATTCTTTTTCCTCTAATTGGAATTTTTCCCTCTTAAATTTGTTGTGCTCTTCCATTCATTTGGTTCAAACCATTAGTGGTGGTCATCCACTGGTCTGAGTCTCTCCACCAACGTCCATGCTTCGCTCCCGTAATTCAATGTCAGGATTACCACACTGTCGTGCAAGGACTTCTTTACTTCCATGCTGACCACCCTATTTCTTGTTACCTGCTTTCAGCGTTCCTACAACCCTCTTCCCCTGTTGCACCCTCTCCCGCACTTCTCCATTCATACTCCCATCTTTACATAAATGAGCTTACATTTTCCATAGCCTGACCATTCATCCTCACTTCACACTCTGTGGCTGCACCCCTTTCAAAGACCATAACCTTGCTCTTCCCCGCATTTACCTTCAGATTCTGTTTTTCACACACTGTTCCAAACATATTTACCAGCCCCTGCAACTCCCATTCACTATCGCTTATCAGAACAGTATTGTCAGCAAACAGCAGTAGAGGCATTCTGTTTATATCGCTATCTTTCAATCCTAAATCTTACTACTTTGGTGGAGTGGTTGATTGAAATAGACCGACTCCTACTCCTACTCCTATGGTACAGTCATAAGCCATATTAAGTATACAGTACTGTACACCCATTTGAACCTGTATCATACCCAAGCAAAATAACCCAGTGCTTTAAGGGGAGATTTGTGTTTATGTGTTCATATATTTAATTATTTGTTAGTTTGTTTAGATTCCTGTCAAGACCTCCATCAAGCTTAACAAATACCCTCAAGACCCCCGATTGAGATACATTTGTACATTTTTCGGTAGTATCCTGGCCGAAGGCCAATTCTTACTAAATTACAGGCTTGCTATTGCTCACCAGAAAAAAATTGACACCTGAATGGCACAAAAGGTCTTAAAATCGCCAAACTAATGGAGTGAACGTCTTAGAATCTCATATCTAATGGGGTTAAACATTAGGAAGAAGGGGGTCCAGAAAACTAACCAAACCTCCCCTTAAGATATTCCCAATGTTTCAGAGTTTGGCTTCAAAGATTCAAATACTGTAGGTTAGTATGGCTTATGGATTATAACTTGACCTCTGATGACCCACCATGCTCTTTTAGTTAGCTATGTATTATCTAAGTTATATTTAATTTTACTTCAAAGCATATTTCTGAGCCATATTTTCCCGAGAATCTCCGGGCCTATGTGTGTGAGTATTAGTGTATTAATTTAGTGTGTGTGTGAGTATAAGTGTGTATTAATTTAGTGTGTGTGTGGAAGGGCAGATGTATGTACTGTATTATTTTTGAGTGTGTGTATTATTTTGATGTACCGGTATAATTATGTGTGTATTATTGTGGTGTGTTTGAGAGAGAGTAGATTATATGTGTGTTTGTGTCCTATGTGAGATAGATTGTATGTGTGTGTGAGAGAGTGTGTATTATTTGGTGTGTGCGGCAGTGCGTATGTTGGTCTGTACAGAAGTAATAGTTTCCGGCTGGCCAAGAGTGAGAGCAACCGACACAAGCGAAGAGAGTCGGGGGAGTCAGGGCGGAGCCGAACCAGCGGGGGAAGTGTCCCTCCCCATCCCTCGGGCCTGGGGGGCGGGGGGGAGCAGCGGGAGTCCAAAAGGCGGGGTCGGGAGCGGGGGGAGAGTAAGAGTCTCCCCACGGGCCACCTCACCTCCTTGGCCCTGGATGACTGGGCCCCCCCGCCCTCCCGCCCCGTCAGCCCCCACACCCGACACTTTAGCTACCACCATGACACCCGCCACCACGACTCCACCTCCTCCCGCCACCACCACCACGCTGAAGCCACCCGCCACGCCAGCTACGGTGACTCCCGCCACCGCCGCCGCCACCACACACACCACCTCCCGTAAGGACAACCACCACACTCAGTCACCTATAGGGAGAGTGCCACCATCTTGGTTTTTGTGGGCCTGAGACAAACAATGTTTGGTTGTATTGCTACTCTACTGTAGGTTACAGCCAAACTTTGTCAATAAAGTCTGTGTTTGACGTGGGGCTTCTCTAATTACAATACAGTAAAAACCATCTGTTTCGGACTATTTGCCTGGAGTGTGAAATTTCTATAAGTGTGAAACATCTTAGTCTTTCGAACTTTGTCTAAAAGATCTTAAATTCTGAACCAAAATTCATGTGTCCAGACATACAGTATACCTTGGCCTTTTGAGCTGTATCCTAAAGAGAGAGGTAGAGTGCTGACTGGATACCTAGGTCCAGATATATTAGCCAATATGAACTACGATGCAAACAATATGACTGTAAAGGAGTGGAAATAAGAAAGGATTAACACCTTAGTGGATAATTCGTTCGTACTTGTGGTCAACTTGTTTGTATTGTTGGTTGTATTGGATAATGAATATGGGCCCTGTTCCGGACCCCTTTGGTATCCAGGTCTCCGGCAACCTAAAGAGGGCTTCTACTGTATGCAGTCTAATCGTACCATACAGTTTCCATTAATTGTTTCTCTAGGCTTTAACCACTGTAATGAAGCTTCAATTTTTTTTTTTGTGATAGCACCCCTTTTGGGATCATGGCATCCGGCAATAGATAAATACACTGTAGATAGACTTTCAAAGTACTGTTGAGATTCAATTATTAGTGATTGTAATTGTCCAGAATTAATACTTTCATTGGTACATAAATTTGTGCGTTTTTTTTTTATCTGCCGTACCTCCACAAATTATGTTTAGTGTTGTTGGTACATAATTTGTGGTGTGCTTGATCTGCTTTCCAGTGTTTCGTTTAGGGTAGACTAGCTAATTTGTATGCGATATGAATACAAAAATACCTACCATAATATTAGTAGAGTAAGGTTAATAAGTTTAGCATCAAATTGTACATTTATTATCGCATTTGTTTTGGCTGACATTGTACTCCAAATGGGCCATCACAAATTGGCTAGTCTACCCTAAGGTACATGATGACTTACTAGATGGCAGTGACTGTAAAAGAAAATGGAAAATGGTGATCATCTCCCTATAGGTGACTGAGGTATCTGTGCTGGAGTGCTAAACAGGCAGCAGCAGGGCACACCAGACACAGCCTCCCCACATACCCACACACACTATAGTCAATATTTTTCTTTCAACCTTTCAGTACCGGTGTCGTCCTTTAACTTTATTCTGGCTACTATTACACAATTCCATTCAGTTTAAAAAGGGCCTGCAGCGATTAAAAGGCTTCGAACTATCTCATTCAACACTTTTTACTACCAGAGATCCTTCGTAAACTGCACAAAATCGTCTAAATATAGCTAGAATAAAATTTAAAAAGACGTTGCCAGTACAGAAGGGGTTAAACCTGGCAACTATACACTTGCTTAATTTGAGCTAGAGAACTTTACTTCAAGCTAATTAGATGATGGTACGGGGTAATATATTTTCGGGTTTGTATTTTTAACGAACATTTTATTTCTACACAGTGCCATCAATCAATCAGCTCGATGTAGAGTTCTCTCAATCAAACAAGCAAGTGCTAGCTCGCTAAGTTAAGAAATAGTTGCTATAGACAACTAGCAAACATGGATCAATATATTTTGTTATTTTTGAATTGCCAGTATAATCTGAAAAACTTTAAATTTTGGTGAATCTTTGGTGAAACATTTTACAATATAGCCTAAATTTATTTCTTACTCTAGCTACACTATTAAGCGAAAGTTCTAAAGTTGCAATATATTGCTTCTTGCTTGTACAGTTTTAGTAGCATCTCGCAAGATAATGTACATATGTAAAATTTCTTTATATGCGATAGTTGTCGTTTGTTTATATACAGTAATAAGACATTTATGTTTGCTTTTATTTTGTAATTGGGTGTGTGGTATAGTGCCTGGCTTGTCCTGCCCTGCCGTGCCCAGTGTTATATATTATGTTCTGCTTCACTTGTGGAGTCCTGCACACACAGCCTACTCTCAATCCCTCACTCACTCACACAAACTTACAACCACACATATTGTGCCATTTTTGAGGCTATGTTAACTGTCTTGATAGCGTAATGCATAAATGCACGTAATTTCGGTGTGAGTATCCTAGGTTCGAGTCCTTGGAGTGCCACATGTATTTGTTGATTTCATTAATTGAGTTTAGAAGTAAAGTTGGTTGGTGAAAAAATATGAATTAATGGCAGATATTGTCCGAGTCTATTTGCTTGTTGCAAAATATCTTATCATTATTAGAGTTGTATTATGTACTTCCTCATAGTACACTGACTTTGTCCTTCAGAGCAGTAATTCTGTCTTGAGGACCTGTCGAAGGTTACTCAGAACGGGACTCAAGCTTGTGTGATAAGTTGCCTTTTAGAGACCAAAAATGTAAAAAATATATCATATTTAGAATTGATATGATAGAGATGAGTCATCAGATTATAGACTCCAAAACAATAAATACTATTCAGTCCAGTAGAAATGTGGTTGAAGTCATGAAGCTAGTTTGAGAAGCATCTACTTGATACACCTTTCCGTTCAGTTCTGGTTGAGATAGCTTGAAGTTTGTTAAGCGTGAAGAATGGCACAACATTTGGTTTTACTCTATATTCCCCTTTCCTCACACCCCAGTACAAGTGATGAGCAACAGTTCATGTGGTACAGATAAAACTTTCATTCAGATAAATTAGCAGTGACTATCTCTACATCAGCTACGATTCTTCAGTTTAGAGGCTATGCAAATCTGAAAGTGATTTTGTTAATAGTTTTTTTATTGAAGGGAAAAACAAACTCCCTGAATGTGTGTCTCATAAAAAAAAACGAATTTCACACAGATACATAATTGTACTGCTGTAACAACAAATGTACAGGAATGTCAAAAGTGTTTTGTTGTATCTGAGATGACATTAGATCTGTTTAGTAAAGCAACCACTTGTAAATCTGAATGGGGATGCTCAAATATTACCCCCAAGATGAGGTGCATAGAGTAGACGAGATACTTTGTGTGCGATGACCCAACTGATACACAAAATTCATATCACAACCAACCGCAAAATATTCATGAGTAGAGTTAAAATGTTATAATAAATGTTATGTATATAGCATCACAATATACCTCAACATTTTGACAATAAATGTTATGTATATAGCATCACAATATACCTTAACATTTTGACGGTAAATTGATCCTACTCAACTGATTTTTTGTGGGTAGTTTTTTAGTCTATTGTGCGTACTGATTGGAGCACTGCGTACAAATTAGCTAGTCTACCCTACAGTATCGACGAACCTCACTCCCCTCCCCCCTCCCATACTATATTTCACGTAGTCTTAACTTTCCGCGCACATCTCTGAATTCTGTCCTGTTCACTGGATCTTGGCCCACACCCTGTATTACTGCATGTTAACTAGGCAAGGAATTAAGGCGAGATACTTTAGGGATGTTCTTGCTGGACCCCTTTCTCCCTCGTGCTTAGCCCCCCCCCCCATTAATTTGGCGATTTTAAGAACTTTTGCCCTATTTCTGTAAATTTTAAGACCTTTCGTGCCATTTAGGTATCAATTTTTTCCTGGCGAGCGTTAGCTAACCAGCCTTTGGCCGAGACATTTTTCTACCGAAAAATGTACAAATTTATTGAAAGGGGGTCTATGGGGTGTAAGTATAAGCTTGATAGAGGTCTAGGGAAGAAACTAAAAACCTCCCCTTAAGCGCTTGGTATTTGCCCGTAGCGAGCAGTTGTGCGCTCACTTTGTTGTTTGGCTTTAAATTATCCTGATATATATTAGTTCTGCAGCTCCTCCCCCCCCCTGGCCCGCCCCTCTCTTCCCTGTTATTGCCTGCAGTCGTAATAATTGATCATTCCCAATCTTCTTAAAAGTATGCAGTAGCTATTTTAGTGTTTTTATTGCTGTGGTAATGTAGGACACTTTGCATTGCTAGTTAAGTTGGACAAGGTAGGGTAATAATTGTGTAAGATTAGGCTATAATTTCTCCTAGTCTTATATTGCTAAGTAGTGGAAGATTTTGCATAATTTTAGTTAGGAAATTATAGTTTTTTTAATACTGTACTCAACAGTTTACATGTACAGTACAGTGGCAAAAACAAATATCTCGCAATCGAAAGTAGGGGGTTTGATTAATGGACAGTTCCAAAGCGGATGGATGTTTTCTTTGCACTGTACCCCCTATTGGTGGTGGTGGTTGTTGTTGTTGTTCCCCAGGTTGTCTGACCGAACAGCCCCAAGGTCCCGAGCAAGGCCAAGGCCATAACCGAGTGCCCCCACAGAACCCTCCCTGCTTTTCCACTAAGAATGGCCAGGTGACTGAAGCCGCTCCCAGGCGAGGAGCTGAGGAGGATACGGAAACGCCCGGAACACTGAAGCCCCACCCAAGGCCCTGTTCCCCTTAACAATTATGAAGGGAAAGTTGAGGGGAAAAGGAAAAAATGTGACTCTTTGGCTCCCAGTCTGCCAACCTCTAAGTTGGCAGTAGGGAGGTAAATCCACGGAAGAGACACCGCCACTTGAAATCTAGAAAATATATAAGTAAAAGGAAAAGTCAGAGTAAGCTATGGGCATGGCAGAGAACGCTCAGCTCTCACTCTAATAGACCAGCCCATCACCACCCCCTGTTGGTGTTAGTAGATGGTGAATGATTACCTTGATCACTAGACCATATCAACCAGTACTGTACATACAAACAGTACCAATTGATCCAGTACAGTAATGTTAGGTTACGATGTCTTGGGTTTGGGTAGCTCTTTTAAGTTGGTAGGCTAATAATTTTAGTTGGCACTGGTTGAAATTACTTGATAAAATGGTTTAATAGTTCAATGCAGGGTATTATATGGCACATTGGTATTGTGCTTGGCTCACAATCTAGAAAACCCAGATACTATTGCTGGGTAGGACGTGACGGGTGGGCAAGTCTCCTAATATGCGATTCATCTGTTCACTAATAGTAAATAGGTACCTGCAGTTAGCAGACAATTGTGATATCCTATCTGGGGTAATAAACTGTAGTGAAGTGTTCCGAGCGCTAGTGAATTCCTGTGGAAGAATTAATGCTTAATATTAGTGACATGGAATAATTTGTTAACTTTTATTAAGTCCTTAATGAGGGCTTACAAGGAGCAGCTTAGATACCACTCAGATTTTATGTGCAGAATAAATTCATTGTTTTTGGATCTGGGAAAGCACAGAAGTTGAAACATAGAAGCTGTTTTAAAGGCACATAAATAATATAGTTAGTTTGTTAAATCAGTAACAAAGCCACCAAATATGGCCATTTTAATTTGTCGGCAAAGATTAGTTGTTATTGAATTAGATACATTAGGGTGTGAGACTTGTATGGTTCAGAAAACAAGAAGTCACTGGACCCCTTCATGGTCATCCAAAATCATTACATTACTACCAGAATTTATAGCTATTCACTAACCTTAGATAGCTTACTGATAATAATAATAATAAAACTATTTGTCAATAGCCGATAGCTTACTGATATATAATATAGAATAGTAAATAGTTGATAGGCATTGGTAACTACAGTTCTAGTTTTATTTATAGCTTCTCTAGAACATTAACATTCTGATATCTAATATGGAATAGCAAGAGTTGAAATTAACTGATAACCACTGTTTTGCATTTACTTATTGTATTGGATAAATAGCTCTGGTGTGCTCTGATAATGTTTGACTATTTGCCATAGAAATTTTCATTATACTATATATACTGTATAACCTACATCTATTTGTATTTATTCTATAACCATTGGAATGTCATGGAGGCATTTTTTTTTTTTTTTTTTTTTGTAGTAAGACAAACCTATAATTGTCCGAGTCACTTGAGCTAATACTGTTTTTATATGCATAATTTCGGTTTTCCTGGTTATCTAATTGTTGTAATTTAGTTTATTCTTGGATTTTATAAACCAACTCTTATACTGTGTGACATTGTCAGTATATTGAGGACACACTAAGGATTCTTTCACTTTAAGCTGTTGTGGATATGCTAATATTAGTTAGCAATATGTTTACTGTATTGTCATATGCCTTTAATATCATGACTATTAGAGGTCATTCTTATTTGTATGTGAATAAACTTTTCATGTTAGACAGAATTTATATACAGTATAAGTCGATGTTGCGTTCAAGGAGTAATTCACAAGTTAAGAAAAAGATCTTAAGTAAATATAAATCTATGTTTTGATGTGCACTGTAGTAGGTAATGACCGAGCTAATATACCCAACTGTTTTGCTGTTAGTAGAAATTATTGGTACCGGAAGGCCAGTTAAAGAATTATTATGCCCTGCCACGTTCAAGAATTATTTTTGGGTTGAGGTGCTGTAGGTATGTATGTATGTATGTAGCACCCATTATCCACTCACTTCTATGTTATGCTGCCTTGTCAACCAATGTAGGATAAAGTGACAAGCACAAACACATTCCATTAATTTCCCTGGTAACCGTTTGACTTGACCGAGTGGTGACCATATTAGGTACAAGTACGAGCATACTACCTAAACAGTGGCCTCCCAGAGGACCATTGTTATAAATGTATGAAACTCAACAACTTAACTGAAATGCATGCTAAACACACCCAAATAAAACATTAACTGAAGTCTCAACACAAAAAAATTACTAAACAGAATCGCACTATGTAAAAAATGACAAAACCACACTTTCCCAATTTATCTACATAAATACATACCTATATGTATGTATGCATATACTCAGGCACATACCCCATTGCTGGGGGTGGCCGACACAAGACAGAGCCCGAACAGAAAACATTTAAAGTTCCTATTCTCAGGGTCCGGGACCACATTTGTGTTCCCTCGCGCATTTCTCTGTCTCGTCGAGTAGGAGAATTATACATGCCTACATACATATTATCTAGACAGTAATCCAATGGCAGTATGGTTTGAGTGCTATGTCCTAATTGCAGCATATGAGGCAGAGGTGATAAGGTGGTACTGGAATCCTATAGTCTATTCGCTGGAAGTAGGCGAGAAATCATGACCTCTATCCTCTGTAACTCAAAAAGGGCTAGAGCAAATTGGGTGTAAATTTCCTCATCTATTCCTTGACTGACTCTTCCCAAATGGTAGAAATATTAGCTCGATTACTCTAGTCGTTCTTGAGTTACAGAAGTTAGAGGCCATGATGTCTCGCCTACTTACAGCGAATAGACTATAGGCTCCCAGATAAACTGTTCTATTGCACTTCCCTCCTCTTATTAGTCTACCAAAGTACCACCTCTGAGTGACCAAGGTTCACACATGTATCTAAGCTTTTTAACCCTCTCGCTATCTTGTATGCCGTTTAGCATTCAGAAATAGTTATCTCAATCTCATAACTACTGTACCTCCAAAATTAGTTTTCTGCCCACAGCTCGCTCAAAGACAACTCCAGAGGTTGAAGTAACTAAACTAAAGGTTTCTAAACACCCCTGATGGTCACAAAGGCTTTTAAGTATCCCAGAAAGGGCGCAAATCGCTGCCTGTGCGTGAAAGGATTAAGGGGGAAGTGATAATTATTGGTTTGATTTATTCATTTATATATTATTATTTATTTTCTTTCTTCCCTAGACCTCCATTAAGCTTAAAAAAGTATCCCCAAAAATTTATTTTTCACATCGAGCCACCTTATGTATTTTAATTTGGCTAATCATCTATCGCTGGACACCGTGGTCCCCGAAGGGGTGGCCACGAACGAATCGCCCCCATGCACCTGTCCCCAGTCAGTTGACGCCCCTCCTCCCATCCAGCACCGCTTTCACGCTATACTTCTTAACTACTGTATACTCTATTTTATTCCAGATGATGGTAAATTGAATCCCTTAGTAGCTGATTTCTCGATACTTAATGGGAAAATATCAAACTACTATGGCTGTGTTTCGTATTAACCCTCTCACATCCTTATGACGCAGAGGTTGCCAGATTAGCAATAAGAAATAGATTACTCTCACTCATATAATTACCTCTCCAAAATTAGTTTTCTGCCCACAGCTAACTCAAAGACAACTGCAGAGGTTGAAGTAAATAAACTAAAGACCCCTGACGGTAACAAAGGCTTTCAAGTATCCCTAATAGGCTCAAAAATTGCATCAGGACGTGAGAGGGTTAATGCCATGTTTTCATGATTAACAACATACTTCGCTACAAAATCTTCGTAATAACCGAGTACCTTTAATCAAGATGTGGACATAACAATTTACCATCAGCTGGACAAAAATTGACTATAATACTTCTTAGTTAATCATACTGTCCAATATTTGTATATTTGTTTTGTCCATACTGTATGTGAATTATTCTGTATCTCGGTTCTACCATTTTAATATACTGTATACTGGTACAGGTATATTATACTTTATTATTATTATTTTTCTTTTTTTAATTGACACTTGTTATCTATGTATTTTTTGTCCTTTGTCATTAAATGTGTATGTGTTTGAAGTGTATGCATTTTTCGACCATAAGACGTATTATTTTTTGTTAATGTCCATATAATTAAACTGTACATGCATGTTTTTCATATTTTGCATTTGTGTGTTGCATTGCTTTTGTGTGTATTTGTAATGCTTAGTGTTTTAATTTTACAGGATGTGGTTTTTTTTTTCCATACTAGATAGTCAGAGGTATAAACGTAGGTAAATCAAATACAATAAGGTAGACCTGGGTCTCTGGGTCTTCTCCTGGGTGACCTAGATGTGTATGATTTTTTTTTGTGTTTTTTTTTTTTTTTTTTCCCTATTTAGGCTCTGTCTTGAATCAGCCACCCCCAGCTGTGGGGTATGTGCCTGAGTACATACAAACATATATACATACATACATGCATACATGCATGTATGGCTGGACGAAGGAAGAACCAGAGGGCATGTGTATAAGATATGAAAGGAGAAGTGCAAGTCCAATGTGAAAAAGTCTAGCTTTCCGTATAGAACGATAGATAGGTGGAACAACTTGCGGAGATTGTAAAAGCAAGAAATATCCACGACTTTAAAAGTAAACTGGATAGGCCATAGCAACTGAGACAGGACAACACGAGCGCAGCTCAATTCCTGTAAACTACAAATAGGTGAATACACAGTAGAGGCTTCCGGGTTTTTTCTCTCCCTTTCAGACAGCAATTTTGATAAGTTATTTTACCTTTATCTTGTATCGTCCCAGTTTTGGTTTGTTTAGTTTGCAAGTTTTACATTTATGTTATGTGTGCGATTAGTTTGCTTGGGAAACAGATTAACTTGCTCATGTAGTAATGTACACCCTATGTGGTGGATTATGTTCTTTTGTTTCATAAATTTTATTTTAGTAAGCGTTGTTTCCACATAGCGATTTTGATAAGTTAATTTGACTTTACATTGTCTTTGTCCCAGTCTTGGTTTGTTTAGTTTGCAAGTTTTACATTTTAATTTAATAGTTCCAAAGACCAAAGTAATAGTCCAGAAGATCAAAGCAAACTCGGTGAACAATGGTGTGCAGTCAGGTCATTTGCCCGAGTTAGTTCTCATGCCTTACTTGATACAGTTTTATAAGTATCCTAGAGTCAGAGTTACAACCTTACATGATCTTATAGGTGTTGTAGAGTCTGGTATACCTTTCCTGATCTTATAAGTATCATTGAGTCAGAGTTATATCTTTGCTGATCTTATAGCTATTCTGTACACCTCTCCTTATCTTATAGGTATACTTGAGACAGTTATACCTTTTCTGGTATACCTTTCCTGATCTTATAGCTATCCTTGAATCTGAGCTATACTTTACATCTACTGTAATAGGTGATGTAGAACATTTTGGGGTGCGTTTTTCCAGCGTTGGCTGTGTGTCTGGAAGAACTACAGAACTTGAGCTGATAAGTTCGAGTCCTTGGAGTGCCACATGTATTTGTTGATTTCATTAATTGAGTTTAGAGGTAAAGTTGGTTGGTGAAAAAATATGAATTATAGCTACTGAACTGTACTGTGCGTGCGGAGTTACATGGAGGAATAGACAGACTAATGAAGAAGTAAGAAGGAGGTGTGGTGTGGAGGTAGATGTGCTGGAAAGTGTGAAAAGGAACAACTTGAGATGGTTCGGCCATATGGAACGTATGGAAAGCGAAAGAATGACTAAGAGGGTGTACGAGAGCGAGGTGGAAGGACAGAGGGAGAGGTGGAAGGATGGAGTGAGGAAGTATATGAACGAAGGCGGTGCTGGTTGGGGGGAGGGGCGTCGACTGACTGGGGACAGAGGTGCATGGGGGCGGTTCGTTCGAGGCCACCCCTTCAGGAATCACGGCATCAGGCAATAGATAGATAGATAGACTGTATCTACAATATTACATATCTTGAGTCAGAGTTATCATTCATTACATCGAGTCCAAGATACACTAATTGTGATTCAGTAGTAAACATACTACATTATATGTACAGGTCTCCCTCACTATCCGATGGCCTGATTTACAATATTATAATAGATTTTTAAGTGTTTGTGCTTGGATTTTTGCTGGTCCCTGAATGCATCCCCATTTACCCCATTTACATTAGGGTTTGCTATACGATTTTTCTATTTAAGATCGGGTTTTCAGTAACGTAACCCAATCGTAAATCGAGGGAGACCTGTATGTTTAGTGTGTGTGTGGAGGTGGGAAGGTGTTGTCCATCTTTAGAACTTACTTCATCAATAGATATCCTTGTGTCTTGACCATACCTTTCCTGATCCAATAGCTAACGTTGAACCTTCTGTGATGCGTCGTTGAATCCACAGGACTGTCTTTATAGAATAGCTGCAGAACATCGGGACTGTGTTTATAGAAGAGCTACAAAACTTTACTTAGACTTCCCAAATTGATTAATTCCTTGAACGTGTCGATAGTGCGTTGTTATGTGTGCGATTAGTTTGCTTGGCTAACAGATTAACTTGCTCATGTAGTAATGTACACCCTATGTGGTGGATTGTGTTCTTTTATTTCATAAATTTTATTTTGGTAAGTGTTGTTTCCACATAGCGATTTTGTTAAGTTAATTTTACTTTATATTGTCTTTGTCCCAGTTTTGGTTTGTTTACTTTGCAAGTTTTACATTTTAATTTAAACTGGAACCTACCTATTATAAATTACCTGCCACTATACTGTACTTGTTATTACCTATATAATACTTTACCCGACGCTATACTGTACCTGTTCTAATTATGCCTTACGTGATCTCCTAGCTAACGGGAACTGTTTTGGTGTGTCGTTGAAGCGTTAGGAGGGCGTTTATAGAAGAGCTACACAACTGCCTGATGTTATTGCTATCTCAGAACATTACCCAACACTATTCTATACTTGTTCTATCAACCCATTCAGTCCCGTTGACGTCCTTTTCATTATATTCTGGAAACTATTAGACAATTTTATTCAGCTTAGGAAATTTGTCTACCTATTAAAAGGCTGCTGGCTATCACAATTAATTCTTTTAGCTACCATATATCCTTCCCAATCTGCATAAAATCGTCTAATAGTTTCCAGAATATAATGAAAAGGACGTCGCAGGTACAGAAATGGTTAATGCTTCACGCGATCCCCCTAGTTAACGTGGTCGGTTGTGGTGTGTCGTTGCAGTATGAGTAGTGGTGTGTCGTGGGAGGAGGGCCGGGCGGAGGAACAGGAAGTGGTGGTGGTACTAACGAAGGACCAGCTGGACAAGGCCAATAAGGACACTAATCACAAACATTTACCGGAGGATTTTAAGGTGGGTGGATCACAACTTTTATTACCCTATTAACCCACGAAATCCGGGGGGCCTCATATGAACCCGGTCGCTGTGTCCTGGGCCCTTTTGGTACAGGCAAACTTCATAATTCAGTAGCTACTGATTTAGACCACGTAGAGCAGTCAAATTTGCAAATTGTATAACTTTTTGTTGTCTGTAAAATGCCATTGAGATGACATCGCTACGACGCGTGGTTGCCGTGTTATGATGATTTTAGCGACCATTTTTTTGTTTTGCCTCATATGAGGCCTCCAGGATTCTGAGGGTTAACCCTCGTGGCCCGGGCTGGTCCTCCAAAGGACGGAGGCCGTATCCGGGCGATCTGGCCGAAAAAAGTCTAGGCCTAGGCTACCGTATTTTTGTTTATTTTAACTGCTAGAAATTTCCCACGCATCTATAAACGTAGTGCGGTTTTCAATCTGTAGACTGGCATTGAGTAGAGCTCTGTAAGTCAACTGGTTCAGTTGTGATGACGATTTTAGTGGAGCAAAATTTTCCGCGATGTTGACAATATCGGAGCTTTTCAGACACTAATTTCGTCTTACGTCACAACAATAACATTGATCTGACGTCTCCTTGTTTTCGGAGGTGCGGTGACGCAACGATTGGCTTTGTTTACATGCGTCGGACGCACGGCGTTCAAACCAAGCTGAATAGGGTTGAAAGCTTACTATCTGTTGAAATGACACCCGGGCTGCTGCCCAATTTCCGCGGTGTCCTTTCACAATGACACCCGGGCTGGAAGGGTTAATAAGGGAGTTATTTTTAACATCATTCTTTACACCAATAACCCCCAAATGAAATTAATGAAAGTACAGTAGGGTCTCACATAGAGAAATTGGTCGATAAACGAGGGCATTTTATGCGATTTCGTTTTATGTGAACACAGCATTTTGGTGGCCCAATATCGTCAATGTTCACTGGAAGCGTAAATTTCCGTCAGGAGCGTACGATATTTTGTACGTTTTGTACGATATTTCGGCGCTCTATATGAAAGCGTACGATATTTCGTACGTTTTGTACGATATTTCGGTGCTCTATATGAAAACTCCTCGGATTTGTCCCACTTTGGCGGCGGACTCATTTTATGTGATCACATTCGTTCTTATCGAAAATTAAATATTAATATTTTAGGTCGCTCGTTTTATCTGAACACGTTTTATGCGGGACCCTACTGTATGTGGTTGTCTTGTTGGCCAACCCAGCTTAAAAAAAAAAAAAAAAAAAAAAAAAAAAAAAAAAAAAAAAGGAGGGGGGGGGGGGGGGGGGGGGGTGTCTGAGTACAGTACTGTATATAGATAGTTAGATAGATATGATTCTCCCAGGATTCGAATCTAAGGTATCTCAAACAGAACTTACACGCTCTAACCATTACACCATCATGACTCCCAAGGTGTCAAACTAGGGTATTATTTTTGGGGGGCTGAATTAAGACGTGAGAGGGAATACAGTATAGTACATGAAAATTTAAATGAAGTTGCATTATTTTGGTAATTTAATCACATTCAAGGGCATAAAGGCACCTATAAAGCATAACTTTTACTTTGTACAGTACAGTATATCTAATAATAATACTGTACTGTAATGCCGAAAATTAAGGGACTCTGGTTTTGGCCAGGGGGTGACTATACTTTTTTAAACTTGGCAGATATCTTACTCCCTCCTTTCTCAGTAAGTAATAGAACAATATAAAACTATATCTCTGCATCATATTATTGCCAAGTTTTCATTAATTAAAGCATATTTGGCTATAAACACATTGTACTGTAATAATTGTACAGTACAGTAGGGTCCCGCATAAAACATGTTCGCATAAAACGAGTCTCGATTAAAACGACCGACCTAAAATATTAATATTTAATTTTCGATCAGAACGAATGTGATCACATAAAACGAGTCCGCCGCCAAAGTGGGGCAAATCCGAGGAGTTTTCATATAGAGCGCCGAAATATCGTACAAAACGTACGAAATATCGTTTGCTTTGTACGAAAATTTTCGCTGAACATTGACGATATTGCGCCACCAAAATGCTGTGTTCACATAAAACGAAATCGCATAAAACGCCCTCGTTTATCGACCATAAACTCGTTTTATGTGAGACCCTACTGTATGTATATACTCAGGCACATACCCCATAGCTGGAGGTGGCAGACTCGAGATAGAGCCCGAACAGAAACAACATTTCAAGTTTCAATTCTTAGGATTCGGGATCACTTTCGCGTTCCCTTGCTCCTAAATTTTTTTTTATATATATAGTCTTTCGTGTGACAGCCTCTGCACACAAGAGCTTTAATTGAAAGCTTGAATGCCTGAACAGTGACATCAAAATAATGAGGACGGTAAAGAGGTCATAAAGGTTTACTGTTGTCAGGTATTTAGTTTAAGGGAAGCTGCAGTTCAAAGCTAGAAAAATATACGATGTACGCCATGAATAATAAATCATAATGGTAAATATCCCATTGAAAATAGGTGATGGAAACAATGATGGATGCTCTTAAAAGCCTATAATTGTCACCTGTCTAATTAGGTGCCGCTCAACTTCCAAGTAAAAGGGTAAAATATCATGTGACATCGCAGGATTCAGAGTCAGGCGGTATTGTAACTATGGAGGTACAGTATAGAGAAAAGCTCAAGCTATACATTTATGAAAAGCTATCATTTGCCTCATTACATTATTAAGCTATTTACCATGGTAAAGTGAATTTTTAAGAAATTAACGATCACTATAATATTCATAATTTATTGGAGGTGATATACAGTATATACTGTATTTTAAAATTGATATCTATTTATGTTCATCTACAGTACAGGACTAGGAATTTAACAAAGTAATGCACTTTTTCGATAATACTTCCACAACCATTGGTCTTATCAATTTGAAGTTTTCTTCATGTTATAGGGCTGGAGTTGCTGATTATTCCCATATACAGTACTGTACAGTACAAGTATTTTCAGCTTAATAAATCAACACTTGGTTCCTTATGTCTTGTTTATCATAGGATTACAAACATCTTTCCCATATGTTTAGGAATATGGCTGTTAGAGGGGTTGATATTTTATATATTGTATTTACCTCCAGTTTATCTTCCTCATCAGTACCGTAACCTGTAGTGGGGTTGATTTCAAAAGATGGCTAAATTTTTTTTTGTTTTTTTTTTTTTTTTAAATTCTATTGACAGCTTGAGTTGTGGTTTTTGGTGACGTACGTCGACAAAGGTCGAGGTGAGAGTGTGGGTGGTGGTGGTGGCCCTGGTGGTGGTGGGGGTGGTGGGGGCCCCGACACTGGCTCCACACCCTCCACCACCACCCCCACTGGCTCCTCCTCCGACTCTGACGATGATGACGATGATGAGGACGACGAGGACGAGGATTGGGACTCAGGTAGATCACATGTTTTGTTTTGTTGGTGTGTGGGTGCCTGCTTGCTGCTCTCGCTTTGCCGTGTGTCTTGCTTTGATTTTGATGATTTTCTCTTTTATTTTTATATACAGTATACCGTATTTGCGTCTATAAGACGCTCCCCTTGTAAAACATACTCTTTTACATTTGGCAATGAAAAACAATGCTAAAATAATATTACTTGATTACAAACTGCAAGATGATTTGGCATTTTTAATTTGGGGGGAAAAGTGCATCTTTGTTTGTCACCAAATACGGAACGAATGTATGTGACTTAAGTTTTATTTTTCCTTGTTTTGCTTTTATATATTATAATTCTCCCTTTTTATTTTATCATTTTATGTGTGCTATATTTCTACTATTATAACTGCTTTGTAATTTTGTATTTAATTACTGTATGTTCCTTTTTTGTTTTCGTCTTGTGTGTTGAAGCACACACTTGTTTTCCTCTATTTATTTGATATCATTTTTGTGCTTGCCATACTGTTATTTTAGTTTGCCTTTATTGTATTATACCCTTGTTTGCGTGCTTCCCTGACCATGAAATATTTTGTTTGCTTGCTGTGCTGTTCTTGGTTTTGGCTTTGTTTGAGTCTTTTGTTTGTCTAATTTAGCAAATGATGACTGCCTTGTATCACGTCTGATGTATGAGATTATGATTTACCTCTGAAAATTTAATTATTTGGGTGCTGCAAAAATTGAAAAATAATAAAAATGTTTGGAAGGAAATTTACATTGGTTCTTCAGGAAGTTTGTTATTTAGTGTACAGAACCGGTCTGCAGAAATGTAATTATCTGGGCCTGCAAAAAAAAACATACTGTAGAATAAAACCTAAAAGAAATTTATTTTGATTTTTCAATGTGTTCATCGTAAAATATACAGTTGTGATATTAATCACTTTTGTCATTATGATCAATTTATTGATTTATATATATTGTTTTTATATATTTTTGTGATTTTTTTTGTTCTACAGATACTGAATGTAAGTTCTTTACAATACTGTACTGTATATTAATCATTTTTGATCGTACCTTATTGACATCGTATCAATGATTTTACTACACTACCCCGTGTTTAATATTCTTTATCTTGATTCTGTTTCTATTCTTTTACTGTACACTCAGGACATATAGCGTGGCCTTAAGTTTTCCAAGCTACCGGTAGTAGGAAGTAGTTGGAATATAGAAAAACAAAAAAAATCCCAAACTGAATCGAATCTTCCCGTTACCCCCACATTTCGGTTGTCCTCTTATACTCCACACCGAACGTTCACCGCGGAACTCGGTTGTCCTCTTATACTCCCACGTGCATAATATTCACAATCGCGTAACACAACAACCCGACGACATAGCGACATCCGGTCAACTCCAGGATCAAGATAGCAGTATGTACAGGTCTCCCTCACTATCCGATTCCCCGATTTATGATATTATTATATTTTTTTAGGTGTTTGGGTTTGGATTTTGGCTGGTCCCAGAACGCATCCCCATTTACCCCATTAATTTTAGGGTTTGTTATATGATTTTTCTATTCAAGATCGAGTTTTCAGGAGCGTAACCCAACCGTAAATCGAGGGAGACCTGTACTTCATTTTTCAATTAAAATTATCTTTCTACCTATTACCATTGCTTTGCCATTATGAAAGTAAGGCCATAACACCCAACACGCACCAATTCAGCGGGTACGTAGCGCAAGAGGACAGCCGAGGCGTAGGAGTTAATTCTTTACCCAATATTTACATTTTGGCGGTTCGTTTTTGCTGTTCGAGAGTTTATATTGGACCAGGATTTATGTCTTAGGGTGCACTTCGTCAACGGAAGACTTTCATATATTTTGTTTCTGAGTTTGTGTTTTTTTTTTTTTATTTCATAATATTGTTTTGCTAAATCTTCAGTGCGTTATTTCCACATATTGATTTTGATAATTTTTTTTGTCTATATTGTGCAGTTCCTGTTTTGGTTTGTTTGTTTTGCAAGTTTTACATTATGATTTATGCATTGTAGTATATATTTGTTCGTAAGGGTATTGTAATATATTGTATAATTTCCTTGTGTTCTTTTTATGAGGTTATTACCAATTATTGCATTACTGTACTGTACTTTCACCCCTTTACATTCTTGAGGTTTTTACATTCTATTCAATTACTTCAAGTTGTTTGGTTTACATGTGCAGTATTGTTTTTATTTTTGTATTGTTTTATTACATTTTTTTTTTCACTTTCAATAGTTTCAACAAGTGTTTTTGTTTTTGTTTTTATTATGATTTACATATTTCTTTTTTATTGGGGAGTGGGGGTACACTGCGACTGTAAATTGAGCACACTATTAACCCTTTCACGCATTTATGACGCAGAGGTTGCCAGATTAGCAATAATAAATAGAGTTCTCTCACTCTTATAATTACCTCTCCAAAATACCCAGTTTTCTGCCCACAGCTAACTCAAAGACAACTGCAGAGGTTGAAGTAACTAAACTAAAGGTTTCTAAATACCCCTGATGGTAACAAAGGCCCTAATAGGCTCAAAATCGCGTCATATGTCGGATAGGGTTAACCCATGAACTGCTAGAACATGTGCAAAATATAAGGCCAAGTTGAGGGGGATGGGGGGGGGGGGGGGTTATAAACGGGGGAAGGAGTGGAGGATGTCGTATGGAAAAATGCCACTACTGTACTGTACTTTCTATGTGTCATCCAAATTTCCGACATTTACAGGCTTAGTTTTTGAAGGGTTATTTTTACACATGTATAATAACCATGGCTTCCTAGAGGACCTTCCCAGTCCATGTTACGCGTCTTGATAGCGTAACGGTTAGTGCACGGAATTTCGGTGTGAGTATCCTAGGTTCGATTCCTTGGAGTACCACATGTATTCATTAGTTTAATTGATATCGTTAATTGTGTTAGCTAGATTCAATTTACGGTATTGTATATTGATGTCATTGTTGTCACGTCTCCTGAAGAGGCTAAGCGATATTCAATCGCTATGTTCTTGTACAATACTGTAGATTATATTAACTCTTGCGCTCCGGCTGTTTATATCACTTACCACTAGACCCACCTGGAGGTATTTGTCGCGCAAATGCCTTGTTTGTACTGTACATACCAGGTATCTCCGTAATACTATTACAGTATTACAACATTAGCTCAAATACCATGATAACATACCTTTATTCAGCTTGAGGATGGTTAAAACCACAGCCTTATATGTAGTCTGCTTGCCGTGTGAACAATATGAAAGTAATGATGACTTCGCTCATTCTATCACTTGAGCAGCAGTGCGAATACGTGCGTATGTGTATGTGTGAGAGGGAGAGAAAAGCGATCAGTATACTTCTATGTGTGAGTGTGTATGCGTGTTTGTGTGTGTGTTGAGGGGTGGTCGTGGGTGAGAGCAACTGTACAGTACTCCCTGTTACTAAGTCAGTCACACACAAACAATGAAACACTCTTTGCATTTCCAGTGATAGGGAGGGGATGGTGGAGATGGGTGGGGGTGCATGTGGGTGGGTGAGGGAGGGGTGGTGGAGATGGTTGGGGTGCTTGTGGGTGAGGGAGATGGTGGGGAATGTAGAGAAAAGCTTAGGGGGGTGCGGAAGGGAACGTAGTTTATCGCTAGGCCGGTAACGCCCGCGAAACATTTGATTGCAGGCGCGAAACATGCTGCCGCCACATGGCGTCACCCAGGGTGCTGCCCATAAACATGTATCAAGCTATATGGTGTCTCCAGTGGTCTGGGAGTTAGTGGCTGGAGACTAAAGTATACTGTATTTTTATTAAAAGATATACTACTTAATGAGATATGAAACTCGGGAATTTCCCTAATGATAATAAATATTTAACTTATAATACGTACTGTAGGCAAGTTTAAATTAGTTTTATCTGGTGGATGGGAATGGATACTTCAAAAGATTAAAAGGAAATTTATGAATAAATTACTGAAAGTGTATTTAAAATAAATTGAATTATAGTACTTATAACAAAAGAAAAAGTAAATAAAAGTTTCACACATATTCTATACAGTATTTATAATACATATACCGTTATTTAATTTTACTCTTCTATATACAGTATATACTGTATAATTTATACAGTATATAGGTTTGTGTAGGCCTATTTCATCTTTGGGATTTTAATGAGCACTGATTTTGAATTATCAAACTTCATGATTTACATTTTTTATGCCTGTAGTTTTTGTTAGCTCGATGTGTTTATCAAATTAATTTTGGCTGAATTTTGAAGGTAATTTTATTTTGATTTCGTTTTTCTCGTTTTTTCTACTTTACAATTTTTGTTATAGATATTTTAGCATGAACTATATTTCTTCCTGTTTACATCCGTATTTATGTTTGTGTGTATGTGTGTGTGTGTGTGTGTGTGTGTGTGTGTGTGTGTGTGTGTGTGTGTGTGTTGGCACCCGCACGCGTATCTTCTGATCTGCCCTTAAAATGAACTATTAACTAGTTTATGTATTTCAAATTCTCTAAAAATGACCCTAAATGTTGAATTTATATTGTAGTCTGTAGTTCTAGAGCTATTATTTCCATCACAGAATTTAAATTTGCTTATAGAGTTATGTATTTTGTAATGATTAATGTGCTGATTCTCTTTATATATCACTTAGGCTAGGCTGAATATGTAAACAGTATGAATTTATTTAATTTGTGCACAGTAGTTGCAATATAGTATTGCATAAGTTTCCATGATTCATCTAATTTGTTTGTTTTTGTATTTCAGCATCTTTCTATTCTCTGAAGTAGTGGTGTGTAATACAGTGGAGAATCACAAATGCTTATGTTAAGGGGGGATGGGCCGGTTTTCTCGACCACTTTCTCCCTCATGTTTAGCCCCATTAGTTTTCAGATGTTAAGATGTTTGCCCCATTAGTTATTTGTTTTTAAGACCTCTCACCCCATTTCTTTGTCAATATTTAGACCTTTCGTGCTATTTAGGTGTCGATTTTTTCCCTGGCGAACGATAGTGAGCCTGTAATGTTGGAAGAATTTTTCTACTGAAAAATGTACAAATTAATCTAGAAGGGGGATCTAATGGATATTTTTTTTGTTTTTAAATTTGATGGAGGTAACTAGAAAAATAACTAATACATGCAAAAGGTGAACCATCTCCCCTTAATTAAACCTAAAGAACCAGATCCCTAAATCACACAAATCGGTACAGTCGAATGCCATAGTCTCTAGCCCACTCATAAATATTCCTGGACTTCACCCATTTCTAACTATGGAAGTAAATCTCCAGAAAATAAATTAAGAAAATATTTGTCTTTACATCATTTACAAAACTATATACAGTACTGTAGACTGTTTATTGAAAAGCATGTTCTATTCAAAAATCAATCCAGTTAGTTATAATTGCATAATGAAAAATATAAGGGGTCCAGGAATTATGGTATCCAAGTGTACCATCCAGGGGGGTCAAATAGCAGCATAATCTCTGATGTACAGTCGCGCTATTAAGTGATGTCTCGGCACCAAATATGTTTTTATCAATAATTGGTTACAGCAATATCTAAGCTTCATTTCTTCATATCGAGTGAAATATACAAACATGTTCCTACACTTACCCGCCCTATTCAATATCTGACAGACATTAATACAGCACAGAGCGAGCTAAACGTAATGACAGCTGGGACATGACTTATTAGCGTGACTCCTACAGCTATTTAGTGATATGGGAACTCATAACTAAGGTAAACATATCAACGTAACATGATGATGCGGTTTTTACCACCATGCACTCCCTGCGTAAGAGCAGGGTTTGGGTGGGTACCCTGATGTTTGAGGGACTTAAGGGAGGTCACCAGCTTTTTTTTCTTTCTCTCCTTTTCTCTCTTTCCCTGGCTTATATCCATTCGGCCCCATTCAGCCAACTGTTTTAAGACATTTATCCCCATCCTGGTGTCGATTTCTTCCTAGCGAGCCAGCATTGTATGGAGAAATCCGGCTTTGCCGGAGAAGTTTTTCTATCGAAAAATGTAAAAATTTAGCTTGCTGTCAAAAAGATATATATATGCTGGCTCGCTACTGCTCGCCAGGAAAATATTGACACCTGGATGGGGGTAAACGTCCTAAAACAGTAGGCTGAATGGGGCCGAATGGATACAAGCCAAAGAGAGAGGAAAAGAAAGATAAAAAAGCGAGGTGGGCTCCCTTAAATGGACAGTTGCCACAGATTGCCTGACCGTGCTGTCCACCACAACACTGTCGTCTGCCAATAACACACACACTTGCTGGCCCCAGCCTTGAACCCTCAACCTGTGGGTTTGCAAGCGAGTGCTCCACCAACCGTGCTAGGGCCTGTGGCACTGCTCCACAATGATACAAAGAATATTTTTACATTTTATTATTACCTAAAAGCCTTCTTTGATGGTAGCAATTTTCACCCTGGCTGATGGATTACTGGAGGCTTTCTGATATAATATTAATCTGGACAACTGATATACAGTACTACGGTGACTGGATAATTCAACCAGTAGCACTCAACCAGTGCCAACTCTACCAATACTGTTAGTTTAGGTTACTTCAAGCTAAGATAATACTATAAATTGACACTGATATTGTTGGCCTTGGTTGATCTGGCACTGGTTGAAACGGTCTACTGGTTGAGCTGTCTGGGAACTAATTTATACTCCATGCCAGCTAACTTGACATTTGAGTTGTGCCCCATCTTTGCCAGACACTGATTTTGTCCCAGGAAGTGGTCTCACTTGACAAGTTAAGTCTGATATCATACAAAGACTTTTTCCCTCAACAATTATGGTCAACACTGGTCTGGCAGCTTGTTAGGCATCCTTTTTACTTGATTATTTTGCCGAAATAAATATTTCTTCAGTCTTGATGCTGATACCTAGAAATGCTGCCGGATAAATTTTGATCATCGAAAGTTGAGGAAAAAGCTCTTTTGTGATCCCTCCTTTAAGGGGAGATATCCACTTGAGGGATTCTTTTTCTTGACTCCTTTCTCCCTCATGTTTAGCCCCATTGTTTTCCTAATGTTAAGACGTTCGCCCCATTATTTTGACGATTTTAAGAACCCTCGCCCCATTTCTGTCAATTTTAAGACCATTCGTGCCATTTAGCTATCGATTTTATCCTGGCGAGCGATAGCGAGCCTGTAATTTAAGGGGCACCGGCCTTTGGCCGGGAAATTTTTCTACCGAAAAATGTACAAATTTATCTTGAAAGGGGGTCAAGGGGGAGTAATTTTAAGCTTGATGGAAGTCTAGGGAATCAACTAAAAACCTCCCCTTAAGTTGACGAGTTGCCAAGGTCTTTAATATCAGTGATTATTACAAAAACACATCAATAGCATCACCCATTTCAAATCTGGGGTGTAAAATGAGTCCACCAAACTAGTTCATTTGGATTTTTGTTGGTCTGATTTCTGATTCTCCACTACACCGTTAAGGGAGCCCACCTCTCCTTTTTTTTCTCTTTCTCTCCCTCTCTCTTTGGCTTGTATCCATTCGGCCCCATTCAGCCTACTTTTTTTGTTTTTGTTTTTTTGTTTTTTTTTAATATTAGTTTAACCAGACCACTGAGCTCTACAAAAGAACTCTCATAGGGCTGGCCCGAAGGATTCGATCAATATATATAACTAAACGAGTCAAGATAGATCGGGAAGGGCAGTAGGGGAACAAATCGAGGAAGGTGAAGACACGCAGACATTTCTCGCCATTTCACCAGTTCAGCCGGACCACATGAGCTCCACATCAGAGCTCTTATAGGGCAGGGCCGAAGGATGAGGCAAGAACTGCTACACCGCAACACCAACCAAGAAGTGATCAGGGCGAAGAATGAAAGATCAGGTCGAAGGTAGAAAAAATCACACTGAGAAGCAAAACATGCATTACCGAAGGGAATCAAGTCAGTCCGGCCACATCAGCAACCGAAGAGACAAATCAGGTCAGGATTCTGCTACCTAGCCAGGCCAGGGAGACATGAGATATACGCTGCCTGAGGACAGCCAAATGGGACAGAATAAGAATAGAAGGGGAAAAACATAGAATGAGGAATGAAAATCTACTCAAAATTAGTCAAGCTGAGGACGAAAGCTCGAGGGGAGATAGGAAGGGTAAGTACCACAACCATCCCCCATCAAGCTCCAGTCGCCGGCCCCGAAGCCCCCCAACCGCGTCAAGGAGAGTAGTATCAGGGGGGATTCAGCCTACTGTTTTAAGACGTTTACCCCCATTCAGGTGCCAATATTTTCCTGGCGAGCGGTAGCGAGCCAGCATATATATATATTTTTGTTTTGACAGCAAGCTAAATTTGTACATTTTTTTATAGAAAAATGTCTCCGGCGAAGCCGGATTTCTCCATACAATGCTGGATCGCTATCGCTTGCCAGCAAGAAATCGACACCTGGATGGGGATAAACATCTTAAAACAGTTGGCTGAATGGGGCCAAATGGATACAAGCCAGGGAATGAGAGAAAAGGAGAGAAAGATAAAAAAAAAGCCGGTGACCCCCCTTAATTAACCCCTTGAGGATTATGACACGTTTGAGCAGTTTATTTTAACTATCACTAGACAATTCTATTCAGTTTTGGAAGGCCCTCTAGGAATCAGATGGGTAAATACCATCTCAACTAACACCCTGAGTTCCAAAATGTCTTCCCCAAACTGAATACTGTACAATTGTTTACTAATAGCCCGTTCATTCTAGGTTGGGCAGAAATCGTACCTCTAACCTCTGTAACTCAAGAAGGGCTAGAGCAAATGAGCTGTCAATTTATACACATCTCCCCTTAACTCGGAGCAATGTTGGCAAGGAACTTTGGCTTTGGATTGTACACTCTAAAACACAAATTTTGACTCATGGTAAACCCTTGAACAGCAAAATGAATCTCTGACATGTAAATTCATATTTATTCACCAACCCACCAATTAACTTATAAATAAACCTAATTAATGAAATAAATAAAAGTAATGAATATATGTGGTACTCCAAGGACTCGAACCTAGGATACTCCCACCGAATTTTTACTCACTAACCGTTACGCTACCAAGACAGTTAAAGGTTTATGCACAAGCCTACGACATATTATTCATTCTTGAATACTGAATATTCATCTGAGCTTGTACATATACCCAACTGCGCAATGGTAGCCTAATGATCAGACGAATGGAAGGGGTAATTTGATGGGGCATTAACCACAATGGAAGGCCTCGCTAGGAATTACTCCTGAACCTGAATAAATTCATATATATTCACCAACCCACTAATTAACTTACAAATAAACCTAATTAATGAAATCAATGAAACTAATAAATACATGCCAAAATATTGGTATTACCGCCGACTATGATGGGGATTGTCTAAGAATATTGTCCTTAGTCCAAGAGTGTCCATACAGCGTCCTTTGGGATCCTACTATTTTATATTATTTCCCAGGCAGGTTTTGTCTGACTTGCTGATGCCATTCCTTATCATAGGGTAACATTAAGAAGGAGGTCACCACCCTTTGGAAACTAGGATAGGATGAGTAGTAGTCGTTCCCTAGGCTGCCTGGCTGAAAAGTCCTGAATGAGTTAATTAGGATAGTTCGGTTAGATTAAGATTGTTAGGTTAGATACTGGTGGTAGATTAGGAGGGTTAATAGCCTAAACTATCGTAAATAAACCTTTTCTCTTTCTTGAGGTTTACCCAAGGTAGTAAGGGTTTACTGTATTGTATCAATATTACCGTAGTAATTATCTTGGGCTTTGATTATATTGCTACAGTACTCGTTATTGTGTGTTTCTACTCTCATCACAATTGAGTACAGTATATTACATCTTTTGTGTGCCTTTTGGGGATTTCAATGGTGTGTGGAGTTCTTGGAAGGTCTTAGAGAGGTAGGATAGTTCATTATAGTGGAACATGTCAGTTTAAGTACAAACAAAAACACTTGTTGCCAAGTTCACTGCCACTGGAATGAAGGGACTAGGAAGGGAAGATACGGGCACAAAACCTAAACACCCTGTTGTAGCAGTCATTCCCTAGGCTGCCTGGCCGAACAGCCCGGTAAACACCCTGTCACCAAGGTCACTGTTGTTTTGGAAGAAGGGGCGAGGGAGGAAGGAAGCAGGCGGTGTAGACGTCACAGCAAAGTTGGCTCTTTCGATCCCCATTTAGTTCTTGAAATTCTTGTACTCACAAGGAAAATAAAATTAAGCGTATGAAATATAAGCTTATAAAAGCTGCTTTGGCGTTTTTGTATCTGACCTGGGCCTAAAAACTCGAGGATGTCTTAAATTACGGCAAGGTGGGATGCATTACTAACAAATGAACTAACAGCTTATTCCTTGCCTTTAACATTATTGCCTCCTCATACTCTTTAAATCTAGACTATCACAAGTTTAATTCAAGTTATGACGTGTGAAGAGTATTAATAGAATTTTGATGTCGGCATTTAGGATATGACGATCAGATAAGGTACTGTAAATATTTTGAGTATCCGGCCCCTGAACTTGTAGCTAATCTTAGTCTATTTCCCCGACTTTCCTTCTAGCCAGTAAGGGAGCCAGGGACAGCCTCTGTTTGGAGAGTTTGAGTAACTATCCCAACGTATTTTTTGGTGACACTGTGTGGCAATCTCAAGTGGCTCACACACTTCATTAAATCCTGGCCAACTTGACTTGTGTTTGACTCTTCGGCACAGATTATGGGCATGTCATTTTTTTGCTTGGAGTTTTCATGACTTCGTAGTACAGTATTGCTTGGTTGATTTGATTATTATTATATTATTGAATGTCACTGCGTATTTATTGTTTTTAACACCTTCTATACCGGTGAGGTACTTTATATTTGATTTCAGCTAAATTTAGACGATTACAGTCAGCTTAGGAAGGATATGTAGTAGCTAAAAGGAGTAATTAAGATAGTTTGCAGCCTTTTAAGTGCCAGCCATCCTTCTTAAGCTGAATAAAATCTAATAATAACTAGAATCAAATTTAAAAGATGTCGCCGGTGCGGAAGGGGTTAAGTTCACTTGACTTTTTTGTATTGCCTGGTATATTTAGATTTGTCATTTTATTTCCTGATCTACAAGATATACCATCTGGTGGCCCAGTGGTCCGAGTTCTTGCTGGTGTAAGAAACCCGTACTGGCCTTGAGTACGATCCCCCTAGGGCAGCGTTTCTTAACCGGGGGGGGGGCACGCCCCCCTAGGGGGGCATGGGGTAATCAAAGTTCAAAATAGGGCTAGGCCATTCAAATGCATACAGGGTAATCGCAAAGATATATATAAATAAGAAACTTTGATAGGAAATATTCACAACCTTCATTCCGAGCAACCACATGTAGTTTTGACATAAAACTAGTACTGTAATCAGTTTTAATCCTTGCATGCAAATTGGTTATTTTTTTGCCCTCTTTTTACAGTATCTTGCGTCTTAAGCATCCATATGGAATGGATAAAAAAAAAATAGTTTTCTAGGTATCAGAGGCGTAGGGGGGGGTCATGAATACAGTCCTGACCAAAGGGGGGCGCGGTGCTAAAAAGGTTAAGAACCACTGCCCTAGGGTGTAGATTGGTTTGGTTTTAATAGTTTAACTAGACCATATGAGCTCCACTCTTATAAGGCTGGCCCAATGGATTAAGTAAAGATTGATATAAAAGTACTGTACAGTATATAATTTATAGAACTGGCCCGAAGGATTAGGTAAGGATGTCTATACAGTATATCACTTTCAATTAAGAAGTGATCAAGTCTTAATCTAGGGAAGAGAGAGAGCTTATGAATTAGATGTCCACAAAGAAATGGGAAAATATGCAGTGGATTAAGAAAATAGCCTCATCCGTGAGCTTGCCATCTTGTAAATATATATACAGTACTGTATAGAGAGAATGGATGATCAGAACTGGGTGAAGAAATGCCGGACTGTGAACGTGGGGTGAGCTGCGCGTAGGGGTGGACCTAGAATGACGTGGGCTCGGGTACTCCGGTCCGATGTTAAAATAAAGAACTTGACAACAGAGACAGCCCTTGGAAAGCTGCCATTTAGGACGTGAGACTGAAACCACATTCTCCGTGGACAAAACGGTCTTTAAACTTGTATGTATGTACTATATGTATGTATATATAGAGTGGATTTCAGTAGCCCCTCTTTCAGCATTGTCTAGTGAGAGGGGTTCACTTCATCACTTTTCCCGGCAAATGTATTCGCCAACTCTGATCTGCCAACTTCTGAATCACACTTATGCATGATTTGAGTCACCTATACCCTGTTTCTTTTCAACTGGCGGTAAATTGCAAAGTTCCCATCAAGATTTCTCCGATATTTTGAAGATTTTGTAGTGAAATATGGTGGTAATTATATAAACTTGGTCTTAATATGATGCAGAGACAAAGTGGTTTCATATTTTTCCATTAAGTATCGAAAAATTAGCTGCTAAGGGATTCAATTTACTGTCAGATGAAATGAAACCGAGTATCGTATATTCTACCTGCTGTGTATAGTCTTTTTTTATCCCAGGTGACTGTAATTTACCATGTTCTTATCATGTTCTTACCATGTTTACTCAGCTGTTACAATGATTTTATAGCAAATTATAATTTATCATAATTATCTCCAAAGAGCTATGTGCAGCATGTGAGGAGGTGTGTGGAGTAAGGAGAAGAGGGAGGGGAGTGAAGGGTACAGCATGGTGGACTGAAGAGGTAAAAATAGCTGTTGAAGACAAAAAGAAAGCATATAGAGAGTGGTTGGGTAGTAGAGGGAACGAAGATTTGGAGAGACAGAAAAGAGCGAGGTACTTGGAGAAAAACAGTGTGGTTAAGAGAGTAGTGAAAGAAAGTAAGATAAGAGCAGATGAGGAATTTGGAAGGAATCTAAGTGTGAAATGGAGGGAGTGGAAGAAACTGTTCTGGAAAGAGGTCAAGAAAGTTAGGGAGGGTAGCAAGGGAAATAGTAAGGGTGTGAAAGATAAGAATGGGCGAGTGATAGCCGAAAAGCAAGAGAGAGTCGAGAGATGGAGGGAGTAAGTATTTCAATTAATTTTTAAACGTAAGGCTTGAAACACTAGCAAACATAGTTGGATGGGGTATTGAAGGGAGAAGAAGAGAAGTAGTGGAGGAGGAGGTGGGGATCAGGTCAGAAGTGTGTGAAGCCATGAATAGAGTGAAGTTGGGGAATGCATCAGGAATAGATGGAGTGTGTGGGGAAATGCTTAGGTATGGTGGTGAGATAGTGATTGAATGGGTATGGAAAATGTGTAAACTAGCATGGGAGAAGGGAAGTGCGCCTGATGACTGGAAGACAGGCATAAATGTTCCCCTATATAAGGGTAAAGGAGAAAGAGGAGTGTGTGGTAACCACCGAGGAATATGTCTTCTAAGCGTAGTAGGGAAGGTGTACAGTAGGGTAGTGATTGAGAGAGTGACGATTTTTTGGCAGTTTCAGAAGGACCTATGTTATATAGAGGGGTTTATTGAGATTGTATTGATTCTTTGAGTCCTAGAGGTAGATTATTAACCAATGAATAATGGCTAGTGGAAACCAGATTATGATGAAAATTACGTAATGGCGGTGAAGGGCTTAAGAATTATACATTAGGCTCATCCTCACTTCAGTTTCTTTGTTTCATCCTCACTTCAGTTTCTTTGTTTCATCCTCACTTCAGTTTCTTTGTTTTATTCTCACTTAAATTTCTGTTTCATCCTCACTACAGTTTCTTTGTTTCATCTTCACTTCAGTTTCTTTGTTTTATTCTCACTTCAATTTCTTTGTTACATTCTCACTTCAATTTCTTTGTTTCACCCTCACTACAGTTTCTTTGTTTCATCCTCACTACAGTTTCTTTGTTTCATCCTCACTACAGTTTCTTTGTTTCATAGCCACTTCCGTTTCTTTGTTTACAACCAATTTTACTGTGAGGAAGGATTTTGTTTTTAAGGATATTATAATTATTTTTTATTTTATTTTATTTTATTTTTTATTTTATTTTTTTAGGGTCCGGTGAAGGTATTGAGGGATAAGCCTTTACAACGGCACCTTGTTTCTACTTTCGAAGGGTGTTGAGAGGGGAGAAGGGGTGTTGGAGATAGAGGAAGCTGTTGGAGTGGCTTTGTTGTGTGTGTTAGTCAGGTGAGAAGGGGCATTGGAGATAGAGGAAGCTGTTGGAGTGGCATTCTTGTGTGTGTTATTTGTCTGTCGTTGAGGTGTCAAGATAGTGATATACCGTAACTGTGGGAGGGTCCTTTTATACTGGTGGGTAATAAAGCTATACCCTGTTCCAATTAGGTAAGCCAAAAATTGTCAACTGTAACCTCTGTAACTCAAAATGGGTTATACCAAATGGGCTGAAAATTGATGCACCTATTCCCTGGTTGACCCTTCCCAAATGGCAAAAATATTAGCTGGATTACTTGAGTTGTTTGCGAGTTATAGAGGTTAATGTTCAAGAGTTTTGACCTACTTTCTTGGAATAGGGTATAGTACAGTACAGTATAGTATAGTCTAGTCTTAACCCTTAACTGGCGGCGCGCAACATATGTCGAGTGAAATAAATCTGGCCTAAGTGGCGGCGCACGACATCTGTCAAGCACCATTTTCAGCACGTAATGTTGCTGAGAGAGAGAGCTGAGCGGTGGGACGAGCGTATCAACCCTATGACCGCTCCCCACGACCACCGTGGACATACTGAACTGTATTCTACTTTCCCCCCTCCTTTCTCAATCGCTACACAGGGAATTATGTAAGGAAATTACCTTATTTCAGGGATTTTGCACTCGTGTTGCACGATCGTTGCAAGAGAACCAGTGGTCGTACAAGGATGGTTCGGGTGTCATTGGAAAGCTCTGTTTACGCCCTATCAGGGATAGATACTTGTTTTACGCTCTGGGTCTTATTTAGGCATGAAAATGAGCACAGAAACAACCCTATTTAGGGTTAAAAAAAAAACGCTAGGCGCTACGGTCAAATAGACCACCTAGCCCGCTAAATAAGGGTTAAGGCGGTGTCAGACGAAAAAAAAATCTGTCAATTTTTACGAGCAATTATGGTCTAGAAGCTTAAAAAAAATACACTTTATCAGAATTCAGCCGCCTAACATAATCTACCATCACCCTATTTACCGATACCAGTGTGATAATGTCCTGAAATAATATGAGAAAAAACTTGCTCATGGAAAAAGTGCTCGTGGTGGCATAACTAACCTCTATAACTCGCAAACCACTAGAGTAATCCAGCTAATATTTCTACTATTTGGGAAGAGAGGGGGGGGGGGCCAGGGAATAGTTGTGGAAATGTACAGCCCATTTGCTCTAGCCCGTTTTGAGTAAACGGTTAGGGTTCACAATGCCTGTCCTACTTACTTGGAACAGGGTATAGTGTATAGATTCATATATTTTGTGTGGAGGGTCTTGTTTTGTGTTGATGTGTACTGAAGATCGTGGATTATTATTTTTTTTGGGTGTAGTGTATATACAGTAGTGCCTTCTATTTTATGGAGAGGATAGTAGTAGTAGTAGTCGTTCCCTAGGCTGCCTGGCCGAACAGCCCCGTGGTGGACAGGATAGAGATTGATGTTCTGTAGTGAAGATGGTTCTGTATATGGTTATTGTCCATTCGTGTATTATAGGCAAGATAGAGTAGTCCTGTGTTGTTTAGGGAGTGCCTTTAGTATTGGTGTATAGTGAAGATACTGTGAGAAGGGACCGCAATGTGTTATTGTACAGTAGTGAATATGGTGTAATATTAGTGGTGTGGTGTAGTGGAGATAGTGTAATATTGTCTGTTAGTGTAGTGTGGAGATATACTGTAGTCTGTTCGTTATAAATAAACCAAAAATCTAGACCTCTTTAACACTTAAAGAGCGGGGCCTGACTTAAATCTGTATCCAAAAAGCAGCAAGTTAGGAGCATTATTAAGGCTTTTAAAGGGTTAAAATCGAGTGCAAATGGCCGGGAGTGCAGCAGGCCACACGGCCGACACCCAGGGCTTACCGCCGCCCACTAACTCACCCTCCCTGTGTTCTTGAGAGGCCGGCAGTGTAGCCAGTAGTTAGCGTAGCTGGGAAAAATATACCGCTATACGCTAAACTCCCATGTTACTGGTACCACTGTATGAGAACCATGAGTGCTACGTAGCTCGTTCTGGTCTCATTTTGAAGCTTTTAACACCTAGTTTTTTGCTGAATACATTTCTTTTCATGGAGATACTTGATTTATCATTCAGGAGGGCCTGAATATGCCCAAATAAGCCCAAAACCCCCCGCTAGACAAGGGTTAACTCCCAGAAGATTTGTTTTGTGTTTTTTTTCCCCTATGTGAGTGAGGGAGACAAAAGGCAGAACTACCTGTATGGAGTGCCTCTCCCAGAGTTGAAAGAGTGACAGGACCAAAATCAAGGGATGTTCGAGCCAAAATGAGTAATCAAGCTAATAATTTCTACCATTTGGGAGGAGTTAGCCAGGAAGTAGGTGTGGAATTGTATAGGCCATTTGCTATAGCCCTTTTTGAGTTACAGAGATTAGACATGATGATTTCTGGCACACTTATATTGAATAGACTTAGTATAATATAGTGTAAGAAGGGACCTTCCGTGTTGTAGTGAATATAGTGTAATATTATTGGTTTGTGTAGTGTGATGAAGATACAGTTGTGTGATATTCTTTGCGGAGGGACCTTTTTGTTGGTGTGTAGTGAAGACAGTGTATACAGTGGTTTTATGTTGTTTTCCATTACATTGTAACGGCTCGGATGTGGTTGCCTTTCCCTAGTTGGAATATAATACAAGAAAGTCCCGTCACAACACCGCCCTATCATGTCATCACTTTGGCTGATGTTGGCATAGTGCTAACCATGGCGTAGCAACACTCAACATTCTATGATGACTTTGAAAATGTAATCCTGTAGTGTTGATGGTTCCTTGGGGGAATAGGACACTGTGTGGTAAATCATGAGATTAAAATACTGTATGCTCAGTCTAAAGATGTATCTCCCATAATAATACAAATTAATACTTATCTGGTAGAAGAGGACCATATATAATTACTGTACACTGTAGTCAAGATAGTGAAATCTGATATTCTGTGATGGTATAGGTGGGTTCTGTGTTGTGGAATAGTGTAGTGGAAAATAGTGTACATACAGTATTCATATATTCTATGATTTTAAAAATAGTGTAGGGG
The DNA here is from genome assembly GCA_032716605.1 of Paralithodes platypus. Classification (NCBI taxonomy): domain Eukaryota; kingdom Metazoa; phylum Arthropoda; class Malacostraca; order Decapoda; family Lithodidae; genus Paralithodes; species Paralithodes platypus. The sequence goes on along the minus strand of CM064549.1, from coordinate 32,400,364 downwards.
AGATCCCTGAGTGATAGTGTGGTTATGGTAAAAATGTACAGTACTATAGTAGCCTATGCGATGGTTTAGTTTGCCTTGTTTATATGCTGTATATATTGACCATATTATTGTGGAGGAGCAGGGACCCATGTGATGGTATGGTATAGTGGAGAGAGTATTACTTTAAATACTGTAATAATAATAATAATAATAATAATAATAGTTCTTAAAGCTAGCGCATGCTAAGCTAGCTAAGGATAGCTCAATAAGGCCGATTAGGCGTATTTCCATTGGGGTCCTGTACTACTATCCCATCCCTTTGCTCATGAGGGATGGTAACGACTCGGTGCTTGTGAAAAATCTTTAATGCGCCGAGCGTGGGCGCGAACCCGGGCCTTCTGGGTGGAAGTCCGAGACGCTAGTCACTACACCAAGCGAGCCGCTTGTGGTCAAGGCGATGTAGCCTTAGTTCTCAGTGGGAGGACACACGAGCCAAACACACAGTGTATTTTTCTTGTTAGATGACAGAATGACCGTTATGTTGTGTTGTGTTAGAGAGAAGGGCTCTATGTGTTGTTACAATATACTGAAGACGGTGTAAACATATCTGTGATGACCATGATAGTTTGATTATAATGAAGGTAGTGTAATCAGTTTAGTTAATACAGTATAATAAAATCCTTTACTGTGAGGGAACAGGTCCTATAATGGTGTAGTGAAGATACTGTATAACTTAAACCCTTTCAAGATACGAGGACACGTTTTTTCCTTTTGTTCTGGCTATTAGTTGACGGTTTTATTCAGTTTAGGAAGGAAATGTGCGAGTCAGAGGGTTAATTGAGATGGATTTTACCCCTTTGATTCCTAGAAGGACTTGCAAACTTGAGTAAAATCATCCAATGTTAGCCAAAATAAAAGGCATCCTCGAAGACTGAAGGGGTTAATATATTATGATAATGATATTGTTTGGGAGGAGGGCCAGTGACGTTGAAGGTGGTGCTATATAAGTTTGGCCATTACCCCGCTTCAGATGGCCACTGCCCCGAGCGCTACGTGGGCCGGTACCGCCTCATGTCGGACTGTTCCGCCGCACCCAACAACAGTTTCACGGTGGCTGAGGCTCCCACATGACCCTAGCCCCTCACCTACCACCACCACACTCACAACACTCTCACCGACCACCACCAGTACGTCACACCTCTGACTAACTCTCTCTTTGTCCGCCCTATACACCCTAAAGTAGGAATGTACAGAACGTGTCACCTTCACTTGTATGGCTAAACACCCTGAGTATCACCGTACTGTACATGTCACCTCCACTTGTATGGCTAAACACCCTTAAGTAGCACCGTACTGAACGTGTCACCTGCACTTGTATGGCTAAACACCCTCAAGTACTGTAGCACCGTACTGTACGTGTTACCTCCACTCTTGAATGGCTAAGCACCCTAAGTAGTACCGTACTATACGTGTTACCTTCACTTGTATGGCTAAACACCCTTAAGTAGTACCGTACTGTATGTGGCACATCCTGGCTAAACACCTTAATATAGTAAGTGTCACCTCTCTTGGCCTCGCTACAAATCCTTCCATTGACATGATTGGACGACTTCCACTTGCAGTTTGTATCTTCATGGTAATAAATCTACATTCATAAATATATAAATGACTGGTAAAGAGACACCATGTGACAATGAGACTTTATTGACAGTATGAATATAGACACCATATGAGGAGGAGCACTTTATTGACAATGTTTCGCAGATAGCTTCTTCAGGTCACTCCAGTGACCTGAAGAAGCTATCTGCGAAACATTTTCAGTTAAGTGCTCCTCCTCATATGGTGTTTATATTCATTCTGTCAACTTTTAAAAGTTATTTTAACTCTTTATTGACAGTTCAGAGCTTCATCAGTAATATCCTGTACCATACGGTCTACTTTTATTGTACTTCCTCGATGCGAGGGAGATTCGTCCGGGTGATTCATCCCTGGGGTATTCGTCATTTTCGATAACATTTCCCCAATTAAACAAATCTAAGTGTTTGCTAGTGTTTATTTGGTTACGTTGGGATATGTTATGGTAGGTTAGGTTAGATTACATTAAGTTGCCATTCAGTTAGTTTGCATCAGGTAAGGTTAGTGTTGGTTAATTGCTTGAGTCTGATTGAAATGGGTTAAGTTGGGTTAGCTTTGTTTAGTTACATTAGATTACAGTACCGGTACTGTACTTGAAAACAGTCAAGGAGATGAATCACCCTGGAGACAAATCAACTTAGGGGAGGATTTGTCTCGGACAAATAACCGTACGGTGTAGAATCACTTCCTCAGATTATAATTCACTATTGAC